>OV651814.1:73050511-73473011 GCA_927349885.1 Psylliodes chrysocephalus
ACGACACTTTCGTCATCCAACGGTGAAGTTAAATGAGAAAATGGTGGAGATTTACGACATTTGACGACTGACATATGATGGAAGACACGTAGTTACAATGATGGTTGAGCTAATAATAATTAAATTTGACATTAGTTAAATTGAATATGTTAAATTAGTTTTGTGACAAATTCTATAATATAAATTTAAACAATTTGACTTTGGTGTCTTGACAGGGTGTCCAAGACTTTGGAGAGGCCACAAATAAGCTCTGCTGGTGTTATGAAGTTAAAGTGACATTTGATTTTTTAAAAAAGAAGAATTTGAGATTAGATTGAGGTTAAGGAAATTTATAATAAATATGAATTTTTTTAAAAAGGGGCTTAATATATATATTATTACAAGTAAAAAGTTGAAGAATTTACAAAGGATTTAGGAAACTTGTAAGGATGATAGGATTCATTGTAGTTGTTGAATTGAAAACACTAGAAGGTTAATCTGGAAAAGATAGGCTTATATGTAGGTTATAATTGATCATTTAAACAAACCACATCTGGGTTATTAATATGTTGATGAATGTAGTACATTTCAAGTAAGTCCAGCTTAATGCCTTTGGGGCATTGGATAAGAAGAGAGGCGTTATCTAGAAAAGTGAAGTTATGTTTAGTATAGAGAACATGGTTAGCAAATGTGGAATTGGTATCTGAAATATTCGAGGATTTATATCTGTTGATAGTTTTGTAATGTTCTAAAATTCGGGTTTCTGTCTTTCTTCCTGACTGGCCGACGTAATTGCAAATCATTACAATTTAGTAGATATACCCCTGGTTTATGGAAAGTGGGTACAAGATCTTTATTCCGTACTAGAAGTGAGTAAAGTGAGTTGGTACTTTTAAAGGCTATGTTTATGTTGAATATTCTGAATATTTTAACTAGTTCATATGACACACGGCCCAAGAAAGGAATAGAACCAGAATTAACCTTAGGAACAATGGAATTAGAAGAATTAAGTGAGATGGTGGGATAGGACAATCTAAATTTGTTGAAAAATCTGAAATACATTTTGTTAAGAAGCTCTAAAGGGAAACCATTGTTGATATCAAGTTGTTTAATTAAATCTATCTCTTTATTAAAGTTTGTTTCTGACAGAGGGATGGTGAAAGCTCTATGTAGAAAACTATTAAAGAAAGCTTTTTTGTGTGACAAAGAGTGGCATGAGTCGAATGGTATAAGGGTATCTGTAGTGGTAGGTTTTCTATATATATCAAACTGTAATCTATTGTTTATTGTGTCTTTGGTAATAAATAAATCTAGAAACGGTATAGTGTTGTTATTTTCAAATTCTACAGTGAAATTTATACGGGGATGTAAGGTATTTATGTAAGTAAAGAAGGGATCAAACTGTACTAAGGAACCCTTAAAAAGCATAAGTATGTCGTCTACATATCGTTGGTAAAAGATTATTTTGTCATGAGAGGGATTATTTAGAATAAGTTTTTGCCAAGAAGGGGGAGAGGTTGGAGCCCATGGCTAAACCGGAGGATTGTCTATAGATTATATCGTTGAATTTAAAAAAGTTTTGACTAAGTGAGATCCCTAATAGGTAGCAAATATCTAGAACGACATGAGTTTCAATATTCTTTTCAAAGAGGAGATTCCTGACCAAAGTTATGAATTCTTCAGGGGGAATACTAGGAAAGAGATTAGAAACATCCAAGGAGAGTAAAATAGAATCTGGTGGTATGTGTATGTTTGAAATTTTTAAAGTTAGATCTAGTGAGTTTTTTATCGCATATTTATTATCAAATTTGGTCAGATCCCTAAGTAAGGAATTAAGAAATATGGAAATTTTTGAAACAGGAGAATCGATGAAACTTACGACTGGTCTTATGGGGATGTTGGTTTTGTGGATTTTAGGAAGTCCATAGAGGAGAGGTGTAACTGGGTTCATAGGTACTAGGATGAAATAGGGTTTGTTAAATAGTTTTAAGACGTCTTTGATAGGTTTTAATAAGGTTCTAAGATTAGAGTGGAATTTGATAGTAGGATCTATTTTAATTTCAGTAAAAGAGTTATCTGAATTTAAAAAAGGTTAACTTTGTCAATATAATCCTCTTTGTTAAGAATGACTAAACAATTACCTTTGTCAGCTTTTGTAATCAAAAGGTTTTCACTTTTAATTTTGTTGTTTAAAATTTTTAGTTCGTTGTTAAAGTTACCAGAGAAGTTTATTTTAGGTTTAGGAGTGGGTTTATTGTGGAAATTATTAAGGGTGGAGTGAATTTCATTTTTTATAGATTCGTTGTTAATGCATTTACTAGACTGTAAGATTACTTCTGACTCTATGGAAAGAAAGTGTAGATTTTTATCAGACTTAGAAGGGTAGCAATTGAATTTTAGGCCCATATTAAAAATCTCAGTTTGTTTGTCATTGAAAGTGGCATTACTTAAATTTAGGTATCTAGGATGGAATTTATGGTTAGAGAAATTAGGTTTTGGTTTGGTTAAATCTGAGTCTATGTAATTTTTTTGACAAATTATGAAAGGAACTCTTAAAGATGGTGAAAATACCTAAGAAGTGTACGCACTTTAATATCGAAAGACACTAGTAGACAAGATATTATCATCATGACCGTTAGCTAAGCAGCCACCAAAGCGTTGAGCTCTTACGTAATCAGCTCAAAAATGGTCTGGAGATGCCTAGAACAACTGAATAAGCTAGGCGAAAAATTATAGTTACTCTCACTTGGGTCCCGGGACATAACAGGGCAAAGCGTAACAAGATTGCAGATAGTCTATCAAGAAAAGGGGCTCGGACACCCTTTGTGGGACTGAGCCGTTCTTCGGTATCAGCAGTAAAACAATATTAGAAGGCCTGATAATTAGAATAATCTCTTGGGGCCAGGACAGGCTTAGATACTTCTGGGTGAATTTAACTAGAAAATATGGGCAGCCTATATCTGCCTGAGCAAGAACAGACTACGCATTGTAACATGTATCTGGAGTAAGAAAAGACTTGAGTGAAGGCAGCGGTCCGAAACTCTTGCCGTAAGGCGGGACACTCGTCCCGAAACACTTTAATGTGTAAAGTTATTGTTTGGGTTTTGTTTTGAGATAATTATTCTCCATATAAATGACAATTTTTCCATTTTCGTTCAGAGTATTATATTTGTCTTATATATCATTATATAGTTAAAGTTTACAGTGCTATTTTAATTTTAATATAAGCCTAAACTATATAATTCAATAGAAAGTATCTAGTTGTCATAAATCATATGTCTTTATTAAAAGTTTAGATATATTGTTAAATAGTGCTTTATTCCCTAAATATACTTCGATTCATTTATTCTTCAGACTATTAGTCATTTTGTACTTATTTTAAATATTCATATGTTACTGTTTTTAACCGACTTCAAAAAAGAAGGAGGTTCTCAATTCGTCGCAATATTTTTTTTTATGTATGTTCAGCGATAATTCTTTAACACAGTGTTTGATTTCAATGATTCTTTTTTGTTAGAAAGGGGGTACTTCAAGAATGGTCCCATGTAAATTTGGTCAAAATCTAATAATTGGGTTCATGAAAAAATCATCAAACTCTTAATTTTTTATGTATGTTTAGCGATAATTTACCACCTTGTCCGATTTATATGATTCTTTTTTTGTTAGTAAGGAAGTACCTCAGGAGTGGTCTCATATAAATTTGGTTAATATGTGGTGATCTGCACGTTTGAAGTCAGTTTTTTTAATTTTTAATTTCTAATACTTGTAATACTTATTATTAGTCTCTCTTCCCCTTTTCAAAACCAGTTCTGAAATATTTCGAGCATTTGTGAAGCCTCGGTGTTTCCACCCCTAAAGGACTAGAATGAGTCTATAACTAGTTGCCAAAGTCGCTCGGCTATGCATTTAAGGAATAATTTTGTTTTTAATTTGTTTTTTTCATTTTATTTTTGTTATTTTTGTTATTTTTGTTATTTTTGTTATTTTTTTTATTTTTAATTGTCACTGGTGAATGGATGTTTGTTCTGGACTTTGTATAATAAAAACCCTAGTTAAAGACCTTTCAGTTAAAAAAAATGGGTCTTTAGACTACCTGGCTGTTAAACTAATTCACTTCGGTTTGGTTTTTAATTACCCATCTTCTTTTAAAAACATTATTTAAATAATGTTATAAACATTTTTTTGTATTTATCCAATAGAGGTTGTACATAAACTTGAATATGGGTTTTTAGTTCTAATTCGCTGCTTAAGGACAAACCTTTTGAGCCTTTATTTTTAGTCAGACTTTTGTGAAATGTTCAGTAAGTACCAACAATAACAATACTTTGGATGGAGAAACCTTTATTTTTTTGTAAACTTTCTAAAACTGTTTATTTTAATAATTTTTAAAAGAAATTAAAAAACATTTATGCGCAATTCTGTATTAAAAATTTGCTACTATTTGTTTTTAAAAGAGATGGCGTTCTCACCTTTTTTTTCTCAAATCTCCCGGTATAGTGCTGACTTATCGTTGCACAAATTTAACGCTCTCAATATTCTCGAGACACATAACATCAAGAAGTATTCCCAGTGGTGTGAATAGAAATGCAATATTATATGTGAAAATTCTCACAACACTTTTTCGCAAGCGGTCCCGTTTGCTCTTGAACTTCAAATAAATTATTTTCGAAAATTTTGTTGTTACTTATTAAAAATGTTAAACCTGTTAAGTAAAACAGTAAAAATACGAAGCTATTTGAACTATTAAACTGACATATTATCACGCACGCGTGGAATGGCGTAAGATACTTTTTTAAGAATATTAGCAGCTCTTGTCTAAAACCTTGTTTTATCAAATTAACAATGTTATATAATTTTTTACGGTCCCTGTATGTTGCTAAAATCATATTTATCAGATATATGAAATGTAGTTACTGTTTGTGAACTAGAAACTTGGATTTGGAAGGTTATTTTTGGTTAAAAATAAAATTTCTTTAAATTTAAATCAGCTGCGATGTCAAATTATTATCAGATATATAAATTATGAACTCACCTGCATTTTTTAATCCAAAATACTGCAAGGGCGAAAATTCCAAGACCAGCCATCAGAAGTGATGCGGACACCTGTAAATATATGACGAAATGTTTTAATTCAATTACAAAAGGAGCACTTACGAGTGCAGGTAAAAATAATTTTTAATGTATACCAGGATCAGATAAAAAATATTGTATATCAGGATTTAGGGCCAAGTCAGACAATATTAAACCTTCATTTCGTATTTTGGACTGTTAAGGAGTCTAGGTAGATTAACAACGTAACTAAAAATTACCAAAAGGTAAAATTTTATGCACTTCGCATAAAAATTATTACTTAACGTGCACAATTTAAAAATGTTAAAGAATTAAATTTGGAAATTGTTAATTTATTTGCTTGAAATATTAATTAATGGTTTGGTAGAAAATTTTGTATTTTGTGCAGAATTGTTTTACTTAAAAAATGCAAAGCACTTTCGATATAACGCCATCTTCACTGCTTTAATAATTGTGGGTGTAAATAAGATAATGTTAAAATATGTAAAATAGGGTGATTTATATGTGTAACCAACGGTACTAGCAGCATCCATCTTGTACCGGATATCCAAATAACAGAGAACGCGCGACTTATCTAATTAACCGTTTATCATATGAGAAATTTTTTAACGAAGGTTCTCAGAAATTGCTGATTATCAAATACAAGTTTTTATTCTGTTAGGAAAGTAATCCTCATGGACAATGATAAAAATTCGTTCAAAAAAATACCAAATTAAGTTTTCAAAAAAATTTGTGAAATTTGTGCGAAATTTTTATCAATTTTTCTACCCTTTCGTTTATCTCCTTTTCATTGATCCTAACCATTACGCCATCTAGGGCTGAATTAAAAAACTAAAAAATAATTTCCTACGATTCCTCTTGATTACTTTTACATTTAAATTTTTTTGTCAATAATTATACGCCGCATTGTTTCTAAAATACAAATTGTATCCTACATCCGCCGACAGCCGGTGTCCTTTATTATTTGGACACCCAGTACAACACAAAAATAGTTTGCCCAAAAGTCTGTGTCAAAACCCTATAAAGCACTTTTGAAGTTTACTAAATATAGGTATGTGTACTTGTATTTTATTCACATTGGAGTCATAGGACGTTTATTACTTACTTATTATAAACAATTGTAAGAGTATAATTTTAAATAAAATTCTTAATTAAAATGTAAATGAGCAAGAAATATATGCTACGCATATTCATAACTTATAAAGGTGTTTGTTTTACAAAATTTCTCATTTGTGACATATACAGTAGAACTCCAATTATCCGAATTAATGGGGACCGGGACCCATTCGGATAATCAAATATTCGGATAATCGGATTTTTTTTAAAAAAGTTGCCATTGGAGAGAATAAAAGCTACGTTTTGATATTGCACTATTTTTTTATTGAATTAAATGAAAGAAACATGAAATTTTCACATGTTTTAAATATAAATAAAATGTACTTATGTACAAGTTTAGAAATAAAAATCATCAAGTTAAGACAAGTCAAGTCAAGACTTGACGCGCATTTGTGATTCGGATAATCGGCGATTCGGATAGTCGGAGTTCGGATAATTGGAGTTCTACTGTAAATGTTTGGCCAGTTCTCGCAAGATATCTCGTCTGCTGCCTGTGGATGATGGTATTGTTATGCGAAATATCTAGTCAGTGGCTTCTGAATTATGTGATATATCTCGTTCGTAGCATTGAATGGGTTAAACTCCAATTGCGACCTCCATTCGTCTGGAAATACCTTCAAAAAGTTTGTGTATGTATTGTTGATTCATATTTTCCCAAATATTTAATACATTTTTTAAGTTATTTAATATACTTAGTGGTATATGATGTTGCTGCAGCATCTATTCTAAATGGTCCTACATGTGCTCTAACGAATTAAAATCTGGACTTCGAGCAGGCTAATAAGGTTTAGCAACATTAACCTCCTGAAGTTGTTCTCTTACCAGTGTGCGGTCAGGCATTATCGGGTATACATACAAAATTGTCATCTATAAAAAATGATCCATAAGGAACAGCATAAGGTTCAAGAATATTCTGTTTGCTGTTATTCTTTCTTTAATTGCCGAAACAGAAGTTAAAGGGTCTTTTCGCAGTTCTTTCAATTCATACACAGAATTTGACAGTTTTGCCGTAGATCTAACTAAAATAAACATGATACATTAGCGTAGAAAATTATTATATAGACGCTAGCAGAAATTTCGCGTAAATAATTTATTGTTTTAATATAGGGTAAAACGAGACAATGCCGGTCAGTAGGCAATACCGGTCATCCTGTATTCCTGGTAAAAAAAATGAGGATCGGCAACAGTGTCCATAAAAACAACACGCAAGTTATATGTATAGAATTAGCATAGTAAATATTTTTTATCTCTAGCTTAGTCAGCATTTAAAAAGTTATAAATATATGTTAACTTGTTTATTTTAATAATTCTTCAGATATTCTTCAGACTTTTATTGACCCGTTACCCTTCTGTGGTGTCACAAAGACAGCTATCAGAATATGCGAAAAGCAGTGGATGTTTAAAAAATCTCAGGAATGTTGAAAAAATTTACCAGAACAGAGACAGGCCAAGGAGTTCTTAAAAGGACAATCATACTAGAGTATTAGTAGGTTTATTAACAAGATATTGTAGGCTTAACAAACATATGTATTGTGCTACTGTGAAGTTCTATCAAGACTGAGATTCCTTACACTTGGAAAAGAAAAACCAAGTACAACTAGCTACATCAAAGAACTACTTCCTAGTCTATGGAATCTACTACAAAAGACCAAACTAAACAAGGTACTTATAATAACGATTAAAGGATATTACAAATATATCTGAAATGGTCGAGGTGGGAGAGGCCATATTTATTTATTTATAATTACATCACCAGAACAGCTTATGAAAACATAAAAGTGAACATTTATATGAAAAAGTATCAAAATATGTTGTGCATACGTTACAGACATACGCTTAAAAAAACACAATGTGTGAAAAAAAAAAGTGTATGTCTGTAAAAATGCTTTACAATTTGAAAATTAAAATAAGTAGGTTTTGACGCATTGGACTAAAAGTTCTATAAAACAGTTATAAAAAAAATCTGATGTGTCCAACACATGATTTTCCTATCTAGTTATTATAGACTTTTTCCGGTTATTTTGTACAACCTATTGCAGCACCTCTATAAATATTTAGAGGAAAAACTAAATATATACATTTTCCACATACATCTACCACGAAACATTTTTCTATAGATATTCATTGAAAACGAAAATACTGAAAAATTTAAATGTAGCAAGCACTCTTCCTTCGATTTTTCCATTACGGTCCATTTTAGAAAAATCATATATAAACAAAAATTATAGAGATCGATATCGCAAACAACTTTTAGTCCAACAATTTTCATAAAAATCAGCATTTTGCACATTTTGTCAAATTTCTCGAATACGCACCATTTTAGGAAAATTTTGTATAAAACAAAAATTATAGACAATAATATTAGAAGTAACTTTTATTTAAAGAATTTTCTTCTCCAAACGTAAATAACAGATATATTCCGTAAAATATAAAAATGACCACTCATAAAGTACCCCCCCAGATGTTCCGACTCTGCCCAAAAACTAATCAGTTCATTGGACGATGGAATAAAGCTTAAGTTTAAAATTTGGTGTTTTTTTGTGTATCGGTTCATGCGTTATGGTGGATACAGACACACAGACACACACACACACACACACACACACACACACACACACACACACACACACACACACACACACACACACACACACACACACACACACACACACACACACAGACACACACACACACACACAGACACACACACACACAGACACACACACAGTCACACACACAGACACACACACACAGACACACACACACACACAGACACACATACACACACACAGACACACACACACACAGACACACACACAGACACACACACAGACACACACACAGACACATACACACAGACACACACACAGACACACACACACAGACACACACACACACACACACACACACAGACACAGACACACACACAGACACACACACAGACACACACACACACACACACACACACACACACACACACACACACACACACACACACACACACACACACACACACACACACACACACACACACACACACAGACACACACACACAGATATTATCTCGAAAATAGTCAAAACGGATTCAGGGGACCTGGAAAAGTAAAAATCCGTCAAAAACTCGAGGTAGAAAAAAATCATGATTCGTATACTTTCCTTATATCTGTATACAGATAGGAAAGTAAAAAGGAAAAATAAAATATTAATTATTGTATGATACTAATTTTCATTAAGATTAAGAATTGGTTTTATTTTTTTTGGGCTAGTACAAAATATATCTAGGCGATCCTCCAGATCGTGATAAACTTTGACCATTTGATGTATTGGCGAAGAAGATAGAGTATTAGTCTTAGCAATTATTAGTTGAAAACTTACACAAATTCGTAATCCTGGTCTAGGAACTCTAAGTGATATATATTTTATTAGCTCAATGCAGTCCACTTTATTATGTAAAAGATTATATAGGAAGAGCAATTGATGAGATGCCCTGCGATATTTAAGTTCCGTTAAATTAAATCTTGATAGCAAATCTTTATGTGGAAAATCTCTAGGAGAATATTGACCATCCAAAATGTACGAGGCCGACTTCATGAACCGTCTCTGAATTTTTTCAAGGTTGTTAATATAAATATAATACATAGGGTTTCAAACTACACTGGCATATTCCAATCTAGATCTAACAAAACTAAGGTAAAAGTTTTAAAGTTTCCAAGCTATTGAACTCTTTGCCATTTTTTATAACAAAACCAAGCATTTTGCTACCAGTCGATATAATTTTGTCTACATGTTTGGAAAACATTAATTTTGAGTCAAGTATCTCACCAAGATCATAAACTGTCAGAAAGGTAAATCAAACGAGGGTGGTCCTTAGGATCTCACAAGAGTATTTTTATTACGACCGGTTTCGAGGATCAGATCCTCATCATCAGGTACTTAGTCTTAAATAGATGAGTAATTACGGACCTTACCTGATGATGAGGATCTGATCCTCGAAACCGGTCGTAATAAAAATACTCTTGTGAGATCCTAAGGACCACCCTCGTTTGATTTACCTTTCTGAACTTATAACTCACACATGGCTACCACCTTCAACTTTAATCATAACCTGTAGTTGAATACTATTGGGCTTACTTTTCGACTAAATGTCATAGTATTACACTTGGATAGATTCAGGCAAAGTATTTGATTCACAGCACTCGTTAACTCTTTCTAAAGATTTCTGGAGTTCTCTGCAATCATCAATTGAACGTATCTCCGCATATATTTTTAGATCATCAGCATATAGTAGGTATTGAGAATTATCTGATATTATATTATTAATGAAAATGTTAAACAACTTAAATCTTCCATTTAGATATGATTCAAAGAGAGAAATTAAATTTGGGGATAACCCATAAAAGATAAGTTTATTGACTAGTAAATAGTGGTGTTGAGCTTATCAAAGGCTTTACTAAAATCGGCGAATATAATATTTACTTGACTTTGTTGATCTAACTTTCCACTGATATACTGAGCAATACAAGTCAGGTTGGATACGGTAGATTTTTTATTCATAAAGCCATGCTGGTACGGCGATATTAGGCGAGACATGTTGTATGATAATGAGCGGTGTAACAAAATTTCAATTATTTTGGAAAAATTTAATAGTAATCGGCCTATAGTTGCTAACATAACTTATATTTCCTTTTTTAAATATAGGCATAACACGTGACAGTATGCAGGAATTTGGGAACGAAGCTGATTTTATTATCACAATATAAATAGCACAAAGGGGAGGTGCTAATACATAAACACAATATTTAATTATAAAGGCTTCAATTGTTTTATAGCATTTATGACTTCGTCCTCCGAGAAATTTAATGTTTAAATTGGGAATATCAATGATTACACTTTTTTGGATAAAACAGGGATAAGAGTCAGAGAAAGATTTGGATAAATAATCAGCAAAACTGTCTACTATTTGTTGTGGATCGTCAATAGTATTATCTTCATATATAAGTTCAATTGGTATTGACGATTTACCTTTCTTTCCGTTTACGTATGACCAAAATTGTTTAGGGTTATTCTTCAGTCATTTTCAATATTTTTTAGGTAAATTTGATGAGCACTTTTTAAATTGTGTTTTCATTGAGATCTTATAGTTTTAACACGTTGGTGACTATTAAGACAACCACTTGTTTTATAAACTCTATATGCCCCTTCCTTATTCTTAATCATTCGAATTATTTTGACATTGTACCAGGGTGGATACATACGAGAAGGGGTAATCTTTTTTTGGAGTGTGCTTTTTAAGGACCGATGTACAAAATAATTTGTAGCTATTTCGGGATCGCTAAGCTGACTAATAAAGATCCAGTCAGTGTGAAGTAATTCAGAATATAGAGCAAGATAGTTACTCTTTTTAAAATTAAGTTTCGGTGTGTCTGACTTTAAATTAACTGGAAATTGATTATATCTGTTATTAAAACTGCGATCAATGGCTAATGATGGGTGATAGCTGTCTTCTTTAGTAATAATTTTAATGGCTTTTGAGATAGATCAGTTAATATTAGAAAATATTAAGTCCAATAGTCTGTTTTCTGAATTTAAGAGATTATTGAACTGTACCAGGTCAAAAAAGTTGAAGAGATTAGTAATTAACTTACATTTATGTGTTTCATTTCTTAAATTAACAAATTCGGGAACATTAAAATCACCTAGCATGATAAAGTTATGACCGTATAAACATGTAATGGAGGCAGCACACTCGGAAAAGATTTCATAGTCTTCAATGCTACATGATGGAGGAATAAATGCAGTTAGGACATATACTTGTTTAAAATTAATAGTAATTTTAACAAGAATCATATCAATAAATTTAATATCATGTAATCTCTTACAATACTTTTCCAAATCAATAACATTAGATGTAAAATTTCTTTTAAGTGCTACTAGATGTATTGGTTTTCGAGAAACATCAATCTTTCCTAAAAACAGTAAATCGCATAGGACCAAAAGGTTCAGCATTATTGATAGAGTCATTGCATCAAGTTTCTGTTAGAAAGTATCCTGAATATTGAGTAGGAATAGTAGAGTTGCTTAAAATTTCGTGTGTTTTTGAACGAAGACCACGCACATTTTGATAGTAAACAGAAAAAGATTTATTTTGATTTGATTGAGGAAAACTGGCGTTTTCTTGTAGTTGCTAGAGGGGTGGAACTATATTGTCTCTAAATTTGGTCACAGCCTTTTGAAAATAATGACAATTATTATCCCAAAGATAATAGCAATGCACACATTTAAGAATACTCGATTTACAGTCCGGAACATTTTGGACAAGTTGGCTCTAATTTCGAACAATTATCTGAGACATAGTGAAAACCACAACATTTTTTAAAACAACGACGGGGTTCAAGTGCCGTATATATGGGGCCGTCAAAATTAAACCCTATTTTAAGTTTTCCGTATCACTTGCCTTCCTGAACGTATTTAAGTCAACCTGGAGAATAGTCTGATATAATTTGGAATTACGTTCATGTGACTTAATAGAAATAACATCGCAATTAGAATCAGAGCAAAAACATGACATGTTTTGTCATTTTAAATAGTTAATTAGGATATCGTTCTTAAACTTTTCAGACATATTTGTTACTTATAATCTAGAATACAACGTGAACAACTTTTTCACATCATATTTGTTACCTAGTTGATTATTTACTAAATCACGAAGTCTAAAGGAATCATCTTCGTTTAGGCAGCTAACAACGAGAACATGGCACACACTCCTAATTTAATCTAAGAACCTTATAATTCGGCAAATTCCAATATTTAATCTTCAACAATACTCGTATCCCATGTGACTAAATTGATCATCCGTCACTACCTGAATGCGACGTTCATTATATAATTTCAGGAATTTGATCACCCATTTCTTTGCAATTTCTTTATAAAATACCAATTAAGGGCTAGGGGTTAGTTGTACCTTTAACATTAAGTGGCCTACTCCTTATTTATCTTTCTAGGAAGTTTGAGCATTTTTTCAATGCTCAAACTGTTGTAGAGGTTGAGTGGTGTGTACACAAACAGTATATTTGGGTTTGTAATTAAGAGAGGAGTTAAGGAAGTTATTGAAAAATTTTGCTTCTATTTTAAATTCAATTGATCTAGTTAAAAAAATTAAAAACATACATTTAAGTTCTGAAGCTAAGTTAGTTTCTTTTGATGTTAGCAATTTATTCACTAATGTTCCCAGAGAGGATCCTTTCCTATTATTAAGGACCTTCTTACTAAAAATAACTTTAATCTTTATTCGATCAATATTATCCTGGATTTACTCAAAGTCTGTCTTGACCAAGATTTCTTTATTTTTAATAAAACATTTTACAGACAACCTAATGGCCTAGCAATGGGTAATCCCCTAAGTCCTTTGTTAGCAGACTTATTTTTAGATCACCTAGAAACCAATAAAATTCTGAATGATTCCCCTAACAATCGAATCTTACACTGGTACAGATATGTTGATAACATTTTTGCTATTATGAATTGCAACTTCACTGAGATTGATAACTTCTTAATTTTCATCAACAAATTATTTTTCATCCTAAAATTAAATTCACAGTCGAACTTGAAGTCAACAAATCACTTAATTTCCTAGACCTTTCTATTAGTCGTCTGGATAATAAGCTTGATTTTGATATCTACAGGAAACCCACTCAAACTGATCATCTAATTAATTTTCACTCTAATCACTCTTATCAACACAAGTTATCAGCCATATACTGTTATGTTCACCGTCTCCTCCATATACCTTTATCCAATCATAATTTTAATAAAGAAATCAACGTTTTAACACAAATAGCTTTTAATAACAACTACAATCCTTCTATTATTGACGTGGTTATTATTAAGGTCAAACTAAAGAAAAGGTCCCTACTTACTTTTAATCCTACTAACGATTCTCCTGCAAATTTTAAATACTTTTCACTACCTTATCTCGGGAAAATTTCCAATGATATCGCTGCAGTTTTTATGGATTGCAACAGTATTAAAATTTCTTTTAAAAATTCGATTAAAAGCCAACTCTCACACACTAAGGATGAAATCGAGTTGCTACACAAAAGTGGTATTTATAGATTAAACAGTAACGATTGCAATACTACTTATATAGGGAAAACCCAAAAGGGGGGGATATCGCGCATGGTGTCATGGCGGCTCTGACGTCATGCGTAGAGTTAGTAGAGTTGGCGCGAAATAAATATCATATGACAGACGCATGTTGCAGTAGTTTGGGAGTCGTTTATAGTAATTTATAAGGTATTAAACAGATATTTGTATTATATTATGTTGTAAACTTTGTTCTCTCTAAGTGCTTTTAGTGAAAAACTTTGAAAAATTGCGGTACGGATGTAACAGTAACAATTAAAGCAAGGGATTCAAGAAAAATATTATGGTTTTTCGCTTTCTTCGACAGTAAGAGCTCAGTCAGAAGTGAGGAGTGGCCCAAGGGCGGCTACAGCGGAGGCTTAGAGGAGCATGCCGTTACCTAGATTAAAATTCTTAAAATCCATGAGCCTTTTATTAAAAAAAATATGCTAAATAGGCAATTCTACCCTCCTTCCCAAGAAAATTCGACATGGAACAGCCCTTGCAGTGGCTCGTAACCCTGCAAATAAATTTTCATATGTATTCCAAGCACTTTCAACCTTCCAATTATAAGAGGAACCTCCAATCAGAACTTCACATTGGTTCAATCGCAACTTGGGACTTATAAACTGGAGACTCTACCCTTTGAAGGCTAAAAATTTCGCAATATAAGCAAAAGTGAAATTGTAAATGAGGCAAAAAAAAGAAAATTTCGACTTGTACTTGATGAGTGAATTAAAAAAATTGTCAGCGACTTTGTCCAGGAAAATTGCAATGACATTTTATTTTAATTTTGTATATGCACTCACAATATGTTATGTAGCTGTTATTTGTATTTCGTACATTTTTTTATGCTTTGCATTATATTATATGAATGTCTGCATTATATTATATGAAAACACATATTTTTTAAATTTATTTTTATTCAATTGGGTAATTTAATGCAGGTAAATGAGTAATCAGATAAAAATTTCCGGCATATCCAGATGCAAAATTGTTACCAGGATCCCCAGTTTCAAGTTACGAAGATACCCTTTTCATTATCCTGGTTATAAAAACTAGTCTTTAGAAGTCAAATTTGTATAACCATAATGAATCATAAAAAAAGAAAAAGGAAAAAACTGTTCAAATAAATACTTCTCTTATGTATGTATTTGCATTTATGTTCCTTCATAGTTCTTTCCTTAACTATCCTATAATAATATCCATAGATATTTCATGTAATTTCTAAAATAGTATCCTTAATATTCATTAACTTTCTGTAAGTAGCATATATTTTCCTCACATTTCGTCAGTATTTTTAAATTCGCGCCTATACAAACTCTACGCGTGACGTTATGCGCGTGGCCGTCCTATTTTTGACACTTTTGATATCCTACCTTTTATTTTTTATACCATGGGGAAAACCGAGAGAAGACTCAACATACGAGCGGGTGAACACATTAGATATCCAGACAAGTCTACTTTTGGACATCATATTAAATTCAATTATCACAATTTCACTCCTTCTGAGAATGTCACTGTCCTTCATAATATTTTTAATTGCAACTTTAAATTAAATCTGCTCGAAGATCTTGAGATACACCGAGAGTTTAATAAAACTAATGTAACATGTGTTAACACTCAAATCCATCTCAATAGCAACGTGCCTCCTCTCTTTAAGAGTATTGGCAACGGTTGGTCTGAAGTTACCTAGCTAGCTTCTCCATGAATCTTCTTACAGTGGAGTTGATCTTGTCTTCTCTGGTGATATCTGATTTCATGGTCAGGATGGTTTTTCCTCCTCTTATAGCTGTCTGCGACTTCGGTTTCGCTGGGGTCGGCATGCTCAATTCTGTTGTTTTTAGTCAGGCACCTTTTAATTCCAATAATTTTATATAAAAAATGTGTTTTTACCTTCATTCACTGTATATTTTATAATTCTATTTAAGCATTGTAATGTTTGGTTGTTTAAAATTTAAAATTCCCTCCATAACTTGTGCTTGCTAGTTCAGTGATACCAACCCACTTTTATCTTTGTCAATATTAACTTTTGATCATTTCTCATGAAATTCGTTTCTATTTGTCAAGTTGGCAATTATCTTGACAACTTCATTGTCAACTGTCAATTGTCACTCAGTTCTTTTTGGCACTGTCAAGATGGTTACTTTTTCCAAAATTTCGCTAACGTTTTACGACTTCTTGTGCCCCAACTTGCCTCCGCCTCTCGGCAGCGACTTGGAAGGGTCAGCTGGCTTAATGCTGAAGTACAGTTTTTTCTCTTTCTCTACCTTTGAATGGGTGAGATTGTTTATTTCTACGTGTTGGGATGAGCCCCCACGTTTTTTCTTAAATTGCAACCACCTTTTAGGAGTGGTCAAGTTATGGTGGAGAACAGGGACCGTATTGTGGCAGCTCTTTTTAATCTAGTTATATATTAATTTTATGCTTCTTCTACATTTATTGACGGGTAAGTTTTAAAGATGTTTTATTTTTTATTCAATGCTTAGGAATATCACGATCTGATTATATTGTTATAGCTCCATTTCTTTCTCTCTTTGTAGTGTCTCTGATGATGGCCTAACAGGCTGAAAGCGCCCAGACTAATATTACTGAGTTTTATTAATAAAACTCTACCTACACACTTTAAATACTTTCGATTCATTTCTTCAAACTGTTGTGTTCTGCTAGTATTTTGGAAAGTCCTAAATCTATGCTTTAAAGTATTCTTATGACTGTTATACAAATTCTTACATTCCTAACTGAATCGCTTAAATCAATCTATAGGTTTATAGTATCAGTCCAGCCTAGGTTTCAGAGTGTAGACATTCTCCACTACACAGATTAGAAATAAAAACGTTATTATGTTAGATATTATGTCTTTTCCAAACTTTTCTTATTATACTCTTCTAACTGTAGTCTCTGAAGAGTTTACTTTCGAGAAACCAAAATTTTTAATATTGATCCAAATTTAAAAATATTCGTTATTGATTAAAAAAAAATCTTATTTAAAAAGGGAATTTAAATTTTGAAAAAATAATAAATCAAAAACCAAAAACGATACTTTCAAAAAAATTTACAAGGGACAAAGCTTATGAATAAAAATGGAGGGTCAAAGGGGTTAAAATTAAAAAAAAAAGATAAAACAAAAACGAAAATCGATTAAATGTTTAGTAAAAATCAAGCTCTATACGGGTATAAAGCTTATTGAAAATTGGAAACATTCTGAAAAATAGATGAGTCTGTTAAAATATGAAGAGTATAATATAGAATGCCAAGCATCTTCATTCTAGTTATTAAAATCTGACCACACTAAATATTATCTCTTTTAAAACTGTTACCATTTATTCTCGAATTGGTTCAAGGAACAACATCAATGTAAGTAGACACTGCCAAAAAGCAATTTTAATATTTTCCGTTGCCAAGAACTTTTATTTGGTTTTAACGCGGTAACATTTGTCGAAATTGTTCTAACTCGATTTCAGAATGTAACTTCAACTGTATTGATTTTATTTTTGGCTCCATTTACTGATATTTATTTGTAATAAATAGTACGAAGATATAATACTAATATTTTTTATGCCAACTTTTCAAGACACCTTTTTCTGCATCAATTACCATTCTCAAAATTGGCAGAGAAGGCGGAAGAAGCCGCACAAAATATTATTATACCTTTTGGAATGTGTAGTCGTAGAATACATATTTACGTTTCTTTTATCTAAGATATTTACTGTCCATTTATAATACAGGGCCGGACGCTAGTAGTTTTGCGCCCCAGGCAAAAAATTAAAATGCCGTTCCTTTATAACAAAAATTAAAAGAGATAACCTAAACTCTTCCCACGCTTATAGTTTAGAGAAGAAAGGAGTGCAGTAATTTAATTTGTACATGCCTAAGTGGTGGACATTTTATTTATACCTCATTCTTCAATGCTTATTTGTAGTTAAAAATTAAAATTTTAATACATCTGATCGGCCTAATAAAAGTTTTCGTTTAGATTTAATCGTGTTTCCATGTTTTTTACTGTAATAAACCTTTTCTATTGACAGATAAGTCAGTTTTTATTTATTCATAGCCCATTGGTTCGGAATTGTGTATTAGTATATATTATAATTTTACAGTTATATAAGGATGGCGAGTTCATTTGAAAATACTGCAAGCATCAGTACAAGAAGATACAGTTATTGGAGAAGTCTAATATCCGAAAAAGCCCCCAGAAAGAAACAAGGCCTTTAGTGAAACTTGTGTAATGAATGTAATTAACCAAATGGTACATTATTTTTTGAAGAAATTCTAACACTTAAAAAATTACACCCAGAAATTGAAAATAGCCTCAATCTTAAAAATATATCATATTTGCATCTGCAAAAAATATTAAGTACATGAATTAAATTTTCGTTACAAAAAACGCGACAGAAACAACTTTTTAACAAACAGATGAAATAATTGCCTAGACATGATTATTTAAAGAAAATAGTGGACTGAAGAAATCAGCATAAACAGATATTTTACTTAGATCAAACATAATTCTGCACATACAGAAGATTAGATTATATTAGATTGGCAGTTGGACGTTATTTATCCTTGTCCACCGCGACCTTTTTATTTAAAAAGAAAGCAAGCATTAATAAAGTTATGAGAATATTACCCTCAAAGAGACAGAATTTATTGTGGACAATCCTTTTTATGCTAAAATTGCCACTCATAACAGATTTGTACTGCTCAACAATTTAAATAATTTTCCTTAATTTTAAACCTAAATTCAATTTTCAGTTGAAAAATCCTACTCCAGTCAACCCAAAAAATCAAATATTTCTTAATTAAAAAAACGCAAAATGATTTCCCCAGAACAGTCACCAATACGTAGTCCTTTTTCAGCACCAACACCCTCCTCAGTCCTCCCCAATACCTATCTTGATGAGTACATGTCATATAAAGACAAAATTTCATTGAAATGGTTAAATTAGTTCTAAACGCTATACAAAATAATAAAAGTTTTAATGGAACTAATATTAAAGATTCAATTTCCCAAATTATAAAAATCCTAGATAATAGTGATAGATATCAGAAATTCAGATAGTGACTGAATATTGAAATGGATGCTAAAAATAATATAAATAAAATTATTATTTTAGAATGGAATGTTAAATCGCCTAATGTTAGAAAGGTAGAACTACAAAACATAATAAACCATTTTAATATTAATGTAACAATTTATCAGAAATTTGGTTAAAGGAGAATTATGTTTATTTTGAAAGGTTCTAATATTGTTAAAAAATTTAGAGGAGATGGCTACGGCGGACTAGCAATACTCATCGCGGATAGCATTCAATAAAAAAAATAGAAATAAAAAATATATAAAATGAAGGTATTGAAGTGTACGCTGTCCAAATTAATCGTGAATCATGAAGTTTCAGTTTACAAACCACCCAATATTATAGCCAATGTGAAAGAATCAGGTAATATTTTTAAACAATTTTTCAAACCATACAATATTTTTGGGTGTAGACAACTCTGCACAAGGTAATCGATTAATGGAATCCTTAGATAACTACGATTTAATTGTAATAAATGACGGCCGTTTAACACGAGTTACTAGACCTAATCAAAATCCCTCAGCTGTAGATCTCACTATAATGTCACCTACTTTAATTGATAAGCTGTTTTGAAAAGTACTACCTGATTCATTCGGATCAAATCATTTTCCAATATTATTAAATTCTATTATTGAAAATAAAAGTAGGAAAATATATCTTATAACGAAATATGGTGTGATCCGCAAGTAAATTGGGCTTTCTTTGGTCATAAAATAGGCACTACTTTGAATAACATTAATAGTGCAGAAATGTTTTTTTCAGAAATGATTAAAAAATTATGGAATACTTTAAATACTGCTGCTAATCAAACCATGTAAATAAATAAACATTTTATTAACTGTACCAATAGACGTGGCTCGTGAGATATACACTGTACATGGTAAATAAACGTAAAGAAGCTCTTAAAGCTTACAAATCTTCAAATTGGGGGAAATTATCTATCTAACTCGAAACATTGAAGCAGCTTGTAAACGTCTTTGTTAGAAAAAACAACGACAGAGTTGGAAAACCTATCTTAATAAATTAAATAAAAGTACCTCCATACCACAAATGTGGAACAATGTTAAATCAATTAGCAACAAACATGTTAAAAAAGTCAAATAGATGATGAAGTAATAACAAAAGTTGTAAATAATTAAGCACCTCCTAGTGTTTTCCGCAAATCATCCACACGTTCACGCGAATATTTTTCCATAGAGCCAAACAATTTAAATAAACCCTTTAATTTATTAGAACTAGATATGACACTCAAAATTACAAAAAATAATTTGCCTGGTTTGAATGGTTTCACTTACAAAATGTTATAAAATCTACCTGAAACTGCTAAAAACTATTTTTAAATATTTTTAACGATTGGTGGTTGAAAGCTGAAATAATGGGTTAATTAAAGAAATCTGTTATTGTATTAATTCATCAAACAGACAATTTATTTGATGTCATGTACATTAACAAAATACCCTTCTCGAGTCAACTACACTCTGAACTTAAACAATTAAAAGACCTGAATTGGTTAAGACAAAAAGCCAATGATCCTTCTCTAACAGAATATTATAAACAACTAAAAATCTCTTGATATAAAAATCTGTAACGAGAAAAAATTATACCATTCTAATATAATTAACAACTCAAATAACAAAGCTAAATCTCTGAGGAATTTGGTAAACTCTAAACTGGATAGAGAAAAACAAAACAAAAAGAAATAATGTTGTCAAATAATAGGACAACCATAACTGGAAAAAAAGAAGTCACAAACACATTCGGTCACTACTTCCCAAATTCGGTTACTGATAAGATCAACAGCTTAAATCCACCCCTTATTTCTTGTACATCAAGTAAGATAAGAGATCCGAACTCAATGTTTTCTGCACCGATTACTTAAGATGAGATTAAACAGATAATTCTAACACTTATAAAGAAATACTCTACGGGTATTGATCAAACACCAGCTATTGTATTGAAAGAATATGTGGAAACAATCTCTGATTAACCATCTCACATTACCAATTTATCTGTTACTCAAGGCCTCGATGTGTCGAGAATTGCAAAATGATATGTATATTTAGATGTTTCTCAAAAATTATTAAATCGGCTGTTTAAAAACGGTTATTTGAATATTTAGACCACAACAATATAATCACGCAATCCCAACATGGCTTTCGTCAGAATTATTTAATTGATACTGCTTCAATTGAGCTTGTACAACATATCGATGAAAATATCCATCAGAACAACTATTTAGTTAGAATATTTTTTGACCTAACCCGTGCATTTGACACGATTAATCCCACTTACTTATTAACAAAACTTGAAGCAGTGGGCATTAGAGGTCTAATTCAATCTTAGATCCTCATATATGTGAGACAGAACACTCAAAGTGCAGATTATTGATGAGTTATCTGATGAGTTTAGTACTTTTATTGGAACTCCGCAAGGTACATTAGGACCACTTTTATTTTTCTTCTACATAAATGATATTCACCTAAACAGATTTAATCAATTTCGACTAAAAAAGTCTCCAATGTATGTTTTTTATTTTCGTACCAGATTTGATTAAAGAAATAAGACATTTTAACAATATCATAACCAGTTTAAAGTTGTTTCTAACTGAAAATTGTTTTTATTCTCTAGACGAATTTATTGGCTGGAATAATAACACCTAATTTTAACAGTATTTTATCGGTCTCGTAATTTTATTCTGTATTTTATTTTGTAATTTTTTTCTGTACTAAATATTTGTTAACCATTAATGTTAAGATTGTTTTTAGCTTATTGTACCTTATGTGTATACTATGTTTGTAACTTGTTTTACGTCATGCAATTGACACAAAAAGATCAAAAAATTTTTCTATCTATAGATCTTTAAATTATTATTAACGAGGTGGTCCATATTTCCCAACATTATTATTAAAATGTCAGTGTCAGACGTTTTTATTAAAACGTTAGATAACTCGTTATCCCTTTGGCATATATGTGATATATGATTTTTGTATCAGCTTCTTCGTGTTGTTAGCAGGATAAATGATCACTTTTCAATTCTATATTATGTAATTCTTTCAAAAAAGCAACCTTCCTGACTTGTTCTGGACCAGTAATCAAGTATTTGATGTTTCGTTCTTCCGCTTAAACTTATACCTAGTCATTGTTATTAAGCACAGCTATCTCAGTTATAAGAAAAATGTTGGATTTAATTTTCTATATTTTTTTAATATCTATAAGCACATTCGAATAAAAAAAATATATAAAACACGGACGAAAAGTGTATTTTCGGTCTCCTACGAGTTGCCAGGCTCGACTACGTTTCGCCTGGCAAACTTCTCGTAGTCGCCCGAAAAACCTAACTTTTCGTCCTTATAACAACTACTATTTTGGAAAACTATAATATTATATTCAATAAATCACAAATTAAATAAAAAAAGAAGCATAATAAGAAATGCATCAGAAATATATTCTACAAGGAAACGATATAAGTGAAAAAGAGTTGAGAAGGAAAATTCCAAATATTAGGACTGAGTTGAAGAAAAAAAAAAAGGATAAGAATGCAATTGAAAATAAAAAAAATCTAACCGTGTGGGAGAAGTAACTTCTAATGGAAGGAAAAGAAACCCCAGTCTTTCTCTCCATATTTTTGATGAAAATTAGTTTTTGCGAGTTATTAATATCTATTCTGGAAGTTTTTAGACTAAATAAGTGCTTAGTGACGCGTAATGGACCTTTGAGGCTGCACTATTTAATTTAACATTGTGTTTTTGTGTTAAAGTGAAACTGTTTGAATAGACAATAAAAATCTGATCAGATAGTGTTAAACGTACGTTTGTTTCAAGTCCCTCTATTCAGCAGGGGCTATTAAAATGTTTTAATAATGAGTGATATTAAAACCACTTCTCTTGACTGCAAGAGTAATAATAACTTAAATGTAATGAGTTCCAATGTATCCTAACCCAATATGTTAAAAAATACAATTACAGATAATAAAACAGCTTGTCCCAGCACTTCGTACGTACCGGCATAGTAGTCCCAAAAATCACCTTCCCAAAAAAGACCAAGTAATAGTACTTCATGCAGAAAACAGTCTTAAATTATTTGGTTACGTGAAAGCCATAGAACCAAAAAATATCTCATTTGTATCTCGAATATCCAGCAATAGAATATGTATATTTTTAGGCAGCACCAAATTGGTAGATAATCTATTAAAATCTCATTCTACAATCAGTGGCGTAGCTACACCCCCGCAAGCTCCCGCGATGCGGGGGGGCCCGCTGGTATTGGGGGCCCCCGGCCGACTGGTTGGACAGAGGAGAAAAGGACCCCCGGTGGCCGACCGCCGATCGGTTGCGAAGAGAGAAAATAAAAAAAAATTATAGAAGGGCAAATTTGACTTTAAAAATATTTAAGTAAAAGTCGCTTAAAATAATCATACGTGACAACTAGTGACAAAATTGTAAAATACTGCAACTGCAACTCTGGAATCTGCGAATAAAATGTAGTTTACTAATGTACACTCTTTAAAGATGCGTGTCGTTACTGGTTAGTGGTTAATAGTTGTTAAAGATCAGCAGAGTAAGTAATTAAATATATATTTTAATAATAATGTGTTCGTCTCAATTTCTTTAGCTAGTTTAGTTTCAAATATGTTATGTTGGGATGTGTTCTAGACAATACTAGACATAGTCAGCAGTCAGTTGAGAATTCCTGACGCGGCGATGCCACACTGTACGCCGTTTTTCTAAAATTGTAGATTTTATTAAAAACCTTGATACCTAGCTACTTGTATTGATTGTAATTTTTATTTTTACTTTAGAAATGAACACTAATGACCCAAAAAAAAATATCACAAGTAGAGCTTCGAAAAAAAGAAGGAGAAAATTGTTGGATGAAGCAAAAAAAAACTACCCAAAATCGATGCCTTTCTTTTGCCTAATCTGAAACCATCAAGTGCATCGATCTTAAATGTAGATAATCAAACTCCCTCTACGAGCGGCGCGAGTGTTCATGTTAAAATTCAGTTACAATTATCCGAAGACCAACTTAATGAAAATTTAATAAAAACATATCCCATGAGCATAGACACTGTAGATACCACTACTACCCAAATAGATATCGATAGTGAAGCAAACCTAGTAGGTTTGATGATAGTGGTTTCAGAAGTTGAAGAAAATAATTCGGTTGCCCTTTTTAATGTTAATAATACCTATCCTACTGATTTTGCGCATTTTTCAAATGTTGACATTTTAAAATGTAATAAACTAAGGAAGCTAATTATTGATTATAGATTATCAAGGCCTAATGGTCCTTTTCCGAAGGATCAAAAACAAAGATCCTTTTCAGAAAGTTATTATTACACAAAAAATAATAATTGGGTGTGTTATTCGAAAAACAAAGATCTTGCTTATTGTCAGCCATGTTGGCTGTTTAGCACTCTTAAGCATAGATTAGGGTCAGGATGGATATCGGGACTTAATGACTGAAAGGGTTTATCAACAAAAATTAAAGAACATTTTTTAACTCAGTCCCATTTGACCTGTTGTTTTATATATGATTCCTGGAAAAAAAATTGTACTATTCACAGGGAAAATACAGATTTGCTTAATCGTGAAGCTGAATTTTGGCGGCAAGTCCTAGATAGACTGTTTAACATAACTTTGTTACTTGCGAGACGTATGTTAGCATTTCGCGGACACAGAGAAGACATCCATTTAGATTTAGATAATGGAAATTTTCTTGCTTTAGTACACTTACTTTCTCAATATGATCCGATTTTAAAGCAAGTACTTAATATGCCAAAAGGAACAGTTTAATATCTATCGCCATAATATCAAAATGAAATAATTTTAATACTAAGTACTAATTTAAAAAATATTATATTAGATAAAATTAAAAAAGCTCCGTTTTATTCTATTTTAATAGATACTACCCAGGATATCACTAAAGTCGATCAGCTCAGTATGGCACTGAGGTATGTTGAGTTCATAAAAAGTCAAAAAGTCAAAAGAAAGTTTTTTGGGATTTATTAAAGTTGAGTCACAGTCTGCTGAAGAAATAATACATGTGATCTTGAACATCTTAAATGGCTTAGGATTAGATATAAATAAGTGTAGGGGACAAGGATATGATGGGGCCAATGTAATGAGTTGGTATATACTCAAGAGTTCAAAACAGAATAAATGACATTGAACCCACTGCCATTTATATGCATTGTGCCGCTCATAATTTAAAATTAGTAATAAATGACGCAATTAAAGCCATTAAAGAACTTGCACTGTTTTTTACTCAATTAGAACAAGTATATACTTTTTTTGGTTCCAGCATAGTTCGCTGGGATCTTCTTCTTCACATTTACGGAAAGTTCGTCTATAAAATTAAAAATCTGATGTGTCCAACACATGACTTTCCTATCTAGTTATTACAGGCTTTTTCCAGTTATTTTGTACAACCTATTGCAGCACCTCTATAAATGTTTAGAGGATAAACTAAATATATACATTTTCCACATACATCTACCTCAAAACATTTTTCTATAGATATTCATTGAAAAAGAAAATACTAAAAAATTTAAATTTAGCACTTTTCCTACAATTTTTCCATTACGGTCAATTTTAGAAAAATGATGTATAAACAAAAATTATAGAGATCGATATCGCAAACAACTTTTATTTCAACAATTTTCATAAAAATCAGAATTTTGCACATTTTGTCAAATTTATCGCATACGGACCATTTCAGGAAATTTTGACATATAACAAAAATTATAGATAATATTATTAGAAGTAACTTTTATTTAAACTATTTTTTTCTCCAAACATAAATAACAGATATATTCCATAAAATATAAAAACGGCCTCCCATAAAGTACCCCCCCCAGATGTTCCGACTTTGTCCAAAATCTAATCATTTCATATCAGGCCGAAATAAAACTTAAGTTTAAAATTTAATGTTTTTTTTATCCGTTTTTGAGTTTTTCTCAAATTTCGAAATTTATACATTTTCTCAAATATCTCGAATACGGTCCATTTTAGAGAAATGATGTAAAGGATAAAAATTATAGAGAATTATATTACAAACAACTTTTGTTTGAACAATTTTTATAAAAAAATATTTTTTTACATTTTGTCAAATTTCTCGAATACGGACCATATTAGAAAAATTTTGTATAGAACAAAAATTTTAGATAATAATATAAGAAGTAACTTTTATTTAAAGAATTTTCTTCCCCAAACGTAAATAACAGATATATTCCATAAAATTTAAAAATGACCACCCATAAAGTACCCCCCCAGATGTTCCGACTCAGCAATCTAGTCAGCTCATTGGACGCTAGAATAAAGCTTAAGTTTAAAATTTGGTGTTTTTCTGTGTATCAGTTCATGAGTTATGCGACACACACACACACACACACACACACACACACACACACACACACACACACACACACACACACACACACACACACACACACACACACACACACACACACACACACACACACACACACACACACACACACACACACACACACACACACACACACACACACACACACACACACACACACACACACACACACACTCGAGGTCGAAAAATCATGATTCCTATACTTTCCTTATGTATACAGATAGGAAAGTAAAAAGAATAAACCCTACCAGATGGTCTGATAGACTGCATTCTCTAACTGTCATAAGATTTCAGTTCATAGACATAACAAAAGCTCTTAATAAAATTATTTTAATATCTAAAAAAAGGACGAGCGGAACGAAGCAAAAATTATATTAAAAAATATTGAAAGTTTTGTTTTTGTTTTTTTGTGTGTTTTTTTTTTTGACCAAGTATTACAAGAAATTAACATTTTTTCAAAAGCAATGCAAAAATTTGATGCAAACCTAAATAAAACCCTTAATTTGTTAAAAAAACTATAGAGTGTTTGTCTGAAACTAGAAATAAATATTCAGAAATTAAAGACGAAGCTGTAAAAATTTCACAAAAATGGGGTATAACTGCACAATTTGCAAATAAGATAGCAGCAAAGGTAAAATTTCATTTTGACGAACTTAGTTCTGATTATATATTTTCGGATTTCGAACATAGGTTTAAAATTAATATATTCTTTGCAACATTGGATATTATAAACGTTCAAATCAAGTGTCGTTTTGAATCATTTTGTAATGTAAATAAAAAATTTAGTTTCCTAAACCCATCTATGCTTTTTAAATTAGCGCCAGAAATTGTTGTTAAAAAAGGCGATGAGTTGCAAATATTTTATAAAAGTGATTTTAATAAAACTGAATTCTTAGGTCTTGAACTAGTTGCCATAAGAAATAATAAATTATTATGTAAAGACCTTCAGAATATTGAGAGCATAACTGAGTTTTTAAAATATTTGTTAGTCGATAATCCTATATGCGTATCTAGCTTTTCTATTACAATTAAAGCTCTGATAATGTATTTGATTTTACTTGTAAGTGTCGCAAGTAATGAAAGGTCTCTATCTAAATTAAAAATTATTTGAGAAACAGAATTTCTCAAGACAGGCTAGGATTCTCTAGCACTTTTGGCAATCGAAAATGATTTGGCGCGAGAAATTGACATTGGCCAAGCCATTACTTCTTTTTCTGAAAGAAAAACTAGAAAAAAGTGATTTTAGTAACTTTATAGATTTTGTTCATTTATTTTTTAATACAGTTTACTTATACTTGTCAGATTTAAGATAATTAGTGTAATAAACAAGTTTATAAATTTTATTGTTTAATTTAGCTAACAAGCATGTAACCTACGTATGTACTATGATTAACATCCAATCAAACCCTTCGTTATTTTTTAAGGACAGTTTTATCTAAAATTCTAAAAAAAAATACTGAAGCAAATCCCAACAAAAAAAGTTTTAGGTTTTAATTACTACGCAAAATTCTTATCTATTAGGGCCTATGTTAAAAGTTGCGGGGGGGCCTAAATTTGTAGTTACGCCACTGTCTACAATCCAGGTACTAAATTCAATTTTAAATGTTCACAGACTCATGTCCCCAACAAAGAAAATACTTATCTCAAATGTTTCTCCGTCCAAAATCACGAAGTTATTAAAAAACACCGTTAAAAATCTCTTGATAATGTCGAATTACAAAACTCGATTTTAATTCCTTACAATGATGTTAATCATAGAATCTTTCTCTCCACTGACAAAATGGAGTGTTTTATATGCAGGCAAATAGGCCGTATCTCAACCACATGCCCTAATGCTGCATCTATCAATATTCCTGTTAATCAACGGTTAAAAGAAGTCGACAGCTTAGATTTAAATTCATCTCCCACATCAAATGAGCAGATTGATTTTTCTTCAACGCAGACGGCAAGTACCTCGATGATACCCCCTACCAATCAAATATCCATAGAACCATGTGTCACAGACTTCAATCTTACCTCATCAAGTGTACAATATAACAGCAACACTCAGGCAGCCACTTAAAAAAGGAACCATTCGGAAACAATATCTTCCTGTGATCGGCATCTGTTCTCCAATCCTTTTACCAACTCCTGAATTAATACCCTCACCTAATAATTCGTCTGATACTACACGACCTATTAATAGGAAAAAAAGAAACGAAAATCTTCAGAACCGAGACTTACTGAAGTTTTGAAACAGAACACTAAAGAAGAGTCTTTTTTCCTCCGATTGATAATTTTATCGCATTTTTGGAAAACACTTTAAGAAGCAGTAACCCATATGATGAAGCTGTCAAATTTACAAAAGATATTAAAATTTCTCTTTATAACATATATAGTATATACCCATTACTTGAAGAAAGATCCACAAAAAAAATTTACTCGGTTATATAAAAAAATGAAGAAACTGGAAGCTGAATCAGTCGAATCAGGAAGTAACAGTGCGACACCTATGACAACCATAGACATAAGTGATGAAGAGGCTTTATCCGATACTTCTTTTATTTCATTGACGCTAAATTAGACATTCTATAAAATATTCTAATGAAATTTATTTACATTCAAATTAATTCAATGGAACTGCGAGATTCTATCCTCGCTTATCATATATCCAACAAATCATAAATGAAATATTTCCCAATGTCATTTGTCTTCAAGAAACTAACCTTAACGATTCTCATAATCCCCTTCTAAAAAATTATATGGGTTACCATTACCTAAGACCGAATTATTTTCGAGCTAGTGGTGGTTCTTCAATTTTTGTTAGTGCAGGTAGGTATCTTCAAATATTTTTTCTTAAATACCAACTTAGAAGCAGTTGCGGTTACTGTTTGGTGTACTCAAAAAATGGTCATATGCAAAGTATATAATATACTACTACACTATAACTTTAATGACACATATATTTTTGAATTAATCATGCAATTTTTTCCCCTTTCATTTTAGTTGGCGATTTTAATGCCCACAGTGAAATGTGGAATTCTGACAATTCATCTAACAGAGAAAAGCAAACAGAGAATCTGATTTCTTTTGAATACTGATGAAAATACATATTTCAATATTTCCTCCGGAAATTTTTCAATAATAGGTCTATGTTTCTGTAGTCCTCGCGTAGCATCGTTCCTCACTTGAAAAACCCTAGACTCTCTGTATCTTAGTAATTATTTCCCTATTTTAGTCTCTGATAATAAGACACAAACCACCGATAATGTGAAGAGGTGGCGAACTGCACATGCCAATTGGGACAATTTTAGTATGAATGCAAAAGAACTAACTGATTTAATAATTTTTTCGAATAATATTGAAACTACTTTAATCAATTTACTCAGTACATAATTTCCTCTGTAGAAACACATATTGGAAAATTTTCATCACAATCAAGGAACAAATTTGTTTCATGATGGAACCAATCGTGTGTCAGTGCGATTCGAGAATATAACTCAGCTCTAAATAAAAATAGATGAACCAGAACTATAGATGATATCATTAATTTTATGTATTCTTCATATTTTGGACACCCAACTACCATTATTTTTAAAATTTTAAATACGTGATAATTCTGTCAAACTAATTGTCAGTATATTTTTTAGTTATTGAGATTAAATATACATTAAAATGAGCGATTTTTGTGTAGAATCCATAAATAATAGCATTTTTATTTTTATTTGGACCACATTTTAAATAAAAATTAAATTTTAATCAAACTTATGAAGACTAGAGAGAAGGAAGCAATGGTCAAATTTCAAATTTCCATCCTTATTTTTATGAAGTTCGCGAAATTGACTGTAGTTGGCATGTCGAATTAAAGCGGTTTCAATTTTCTATGTAAGTCAATGTAAAATGAAGTGATTTTTTAAAAAATTGGTGAAAAGAATCAAAATAATGTGAAAAAAAGTACCTGAGCACAAGTAACATGAATGACAAAAAACATCAAAGCAAGATACACGTCGTTCCAGATTGTAAAACAGGATACAAATCAAATGTAAAACTAAAAAAAAACAGAAGGAGAAATCAATTAAATGTCCTTTTGAAGCTTTTAATGTAAGTAAAATAATGTATTTATGGCTAAATAAAGTTTCTATAATATAAAATTTTACAGTCATAGATCCTGACTCACAAACAACAATAATTATACATTAAATTTAACTTACTAGAAAAGAAAATTAATTGTTTATAGAGTTTTAATGTTAGATAGAGAGTTGCTACTGTTATTTATTTTGTTGAACCCCAATTGTAAATGTTTTTTATATTTGCAGCATATATATCGTTCCTAGTGCCGATATAGCACTTTCTAGAGATGATGCTGTTCTATACGTTTTAGAAGATATTATAAAATATTATGAGACTACTTTTACTGATGGTACTTTTAGCAAAATAAAAAGGAGAAGCTAAAATTAAAGAACGAAGTAATACCATGTACATTCTCAAATCTCCCTTTACATTTGTATTACAACAATAGAAAATCTGTTAACTGTGTTTTATTTTGCTCTTAAAACTATATATAGGTTCAATTCAAAAAAAATTTGCCACAAGATTGTACTTATCAAATTTCAGTATTTAACAAACCTTTTCGAATTTGGTCATACCTACCTAATTTGTATTTGATATAGATAAAATTAAATAATTTATCAATATTAAAACGTGCAAGACTTATTTAGAAATAAATACAACAGTATTTTATGTGCTTTATTTAGCTGTAAACAAGTTTTTCTTTTATTATTTTGACAAAATTATGTATAATTTCCATAAGAAGCCATGTATTTTGAACAACGTATGCAGTACCAGCGCCCATGCGGTTAATTATAGAAGCTCAATTAGCATGCGTTTTTTTGGGACCGTGTTTTGAGTATGGCGATTCGCTTCCTTATCTCTAGTCTTCCTACTCACAAATTAAGAATATATACAGGGTAGGCGTACAGTTCATAATCGGCCAATAAGTAAATAACAAACGAGATATTTGGGGACTTTCGAACCTTAAGATCATTCCCAAATATCTTGTTAATATTTAGTTACTTCATATGTGTGTATGGAGTTAAATCAGTGCTACATTGCATCAGTGCAATTGAAAAATAATATTTTTTATTTCTTGTCCTCTCTGATAACCAAGCCCACGCATGTTATTCATTTAATGTTCTTCGTCGATTTCTTCAACAGTGCGACTCTAAGGAAATATTTGTTAATTACCATGGTGTAATACCGTAGCCTTCATCGTCTTAAAGAAGTCCGTGGTTCTGCTGACGTCTATTCATCATAGTGAAAATATCTGATCTTATAATACGATTGTCGTGCACCAAGTCGGACCATTAAGCACCTACACTTGTAAAAATCTCTTGTGCGTTACACACTGCTTGTATATTTACATTACACCAGCCTTTTATATTAACAAGTACTCTGTAATGACGGCTTCATTATAAGAACATGAGTTGAACCAATAGGACAAGGAAATCTATATAATGCTGTCCATTCATTAACTGCTGCATCAATTGAATTTTCCGTAAGAAATTTGATCCAAATATTGTCATATTGGTATTCTATGAACACTTTCTAGTCTCTGCTTTTTGCTTTAAAAAATGGTTAGCTATCCACTCAACATTTTATTCACTAAATATATACAGACTGTGATATTCTTTGCCATGACTTTATTATCTTTCGGGTTAATATGTTACAGACAATTTTCATAAATGTAGCCATTTCTGCCAAACTTTTAAACACCACAAAATTTTTAAGCAGTGGTTTACTTAACTTGCGAGAAGGTAAGTTTTTGCTTTATATATTAGAAAATTGCTTGCTTATAATCACATCATTTTTAGACAATGCTTAAAACTGTAGCTTTTTTAATTGATTTTTTAGTAAAAGCTAATACTTATTTTTTTCTATAACCACACGGATATTAACTTAACTACGCACAGACTACAAAACGAAAAGTATGGTATTGCATTCAACTGAACGAATATATTGTATATCCATTCTAGGTGCAAAAAAATTAAATCCACTAATCACAGTTCATATTTTGGACACCCAACTACTATTATTTTTAAAATTTCAAATAAGTGATAATTCTTCAAACTAATTCTGTATATTTTTTAGTTATTAAGAATAAATATACATTAAAATGAGCTATTTTTGTGTAGAATCGATAAATAATAGCATTTTTATTTGATCCAAATTTTTAAAAAAATTTAAATTTTAATAAAACTATATGAATCTAATTTAATTACGAGTATTACAACTAAAATTGAAAAACCGCCCTTGGAGCTGTGAACAGAGCTTCTGCGTTCCACGCGGAAAGTCTAGGATCGAATCCTGGCTGGCGATTAATTAAATAAATTTTTTTTTCTTCATGTTTATTTTAAAAATTACTAAAATTCATAAATTATTTTAAAATTAGTTAATAGTCTTAATAACCTAAAATAATTTTTTAAATTTGTAGACTTTCGTTAGTGGGTCGTAGAAAAAATATACTGTACAACTTAAGTGGATTGTCCATTTCGAACTTGTCTTCGTGCAATATGGCCTTTATATCCACTCTTGCTGTACAAACGACTATTATTCACTGCAAACTAAGCTTTTGCTTTGAAAATGTAAGTTAAAGCTTTTAGGGTAAATCGAGGATAGATGGCGCAGAAGGTGAGATGGCGCAATGGTTTTGCAGCGCCACCGCTAGTGTTAAAGATGAGCGGATGCGCTCTGATGTACTTCAGTTCATAGTAAACAAGCCGCCGCACCGTTTGTGTTCACCAGTTAAATGCCTATTTGAATATAGTTTTATACCTGATCCGGTGGGAACAAAACTATTTTTCCCATTTCCTTCTTAGCGCTAGTGAACTTTAAATTTAATAATAATTTTAGTCACGTTATCGTCTCAAGTAAGTAAAAACATTCTAGTTTTGTTGTATAACCTTAAAATTCCGCATTTTTCAAAACGTGTTTGGTTTGTGAGGTGCGCCATCTCTCCTCTCACAATGAGGATAGATGGTTCACATATTTTTGAGGTGAGATGGCTTATTAATATTTATTTTTCTTTTCAGTATGCCAACAAAATACAAGCGCACTGGAAGTTGTTCCAGGGCTAGTTGGACCGAACAACAGTTAGCCGCAGCCATTGAAGCCATTAATAAAAATATAATGGGAGTTAATGATGCTGCTCGAAATTTTGGGGTACCGGCAACCACTCTACGAAGAAGAAAATTGAGAAAAAATGTAAAGAAAGGTCCTCTTGGACCCTCCTTCACATTAGGCGAAGCAGCTGAGTCAAAGTTGGTCCAACATATCCTAAAACTTCAAAAACACGGTTTTGCTCCTACTCGAACCGACGTGCGAAGTATAGCTTTTAAATTGGCCGAACAGCTGGGCATTAAACATCGTTTTAATAAGGAATCGAGATTAGCTGGTTTTCCATGGCTCAAGTTATTTCTGCAGAGAAACCCAAGGCTGTCAGTGAGAAAAGCAGAAGGGGTCTCTATTAATCGATCCTTGGGTATGAACAAAAAAGATGTTGAGGATTATTTTCAGCTGCTAGGAAATATTCTGGCCGAAAACGATCTCATAAATTAACCTGGACATATTTATAATATGGATGAGACTGGTTTACAGCTTAATAATAGGCCAGGGCATGTCATTGTTCAGAAAGGATCTAAAAATATCGCAAGTATCAGCTCCGGTGAAAAGGGAGAAACCATCACGGTTATAACCTGTTGTAACGCAGAAGGCGTTTTTATTCCCCCTACCTGCGTAATGAAAGGCAAAAATAAAAAACAGGAGTTTGAGGATGGGATGCCCCCAGGATCCTTGGTCTACATGTCGGTAAAATCAGCCTATGTCAACAGTGACATATTTTTTCAGTGGCTTAGAGATCAGTTTGTTCCCAGAAAGCCGACTGGTGCAGTTTTGTTACTGCTTGATGGTCATTCTTCACACTGTAGTAACATTGAAATGCTAGAATACTGTGTTGACCACAACATCATATTGTTTTGCTTACCGAGTCATACGACACAATTTTTACAACCGTTAGATAGATGTTTTTTCAGATCGTTTAAATTAAACTACTACTCAGCTTGCAATTTATACATTAAAAATAACCCAGGACGAAAGATCACCAGATTACAATTTGGAAAATTACTTGCTGAAGGATGGAATAAATCTGCAACTGTAAATAATGGAACTTCGGCATTTAAGGCTACCGGAATTGTGCCATTTAACCCTTCTGCTATCCCAGATGACGCTTATTTGACTGAAAATAGTATCATACTTGAGGTCTCTGATGCAGTTGAAAATAAAGAAAATCCTGATGGCAGTTCTCAAAGTTTCAACAGAGCTTTAGCTGATGACAATCAACAACCTGGCTGCAGTTGGCAGACTGTAGGTGAAACTGTACCAGAAAAACAAAATAAATCGCCTGCAGAAACTAATGCAAATACTACTGTGAAATGTACCCCTGGAAAAATACTGGATATAATCTCACCTGTTCCGGTTGTTTCTGTTGCCGTTAATTCGGTTCGAGCCAGGAGCAAGCAGCTGGCAGCAATTTTAACCACAGAGGCAACAATTGGCGAAAAAAAGGAGAAGGCGACTAAGAAAACAGAAAGAAAAAAAGACCAGTAAATCAGAACCAGTTTTTAAGAAATCAAAAGTGACCAAAAACAAAACTAAGAAAGCTTCCAAACGAGACTCATCTTCAGACGAAGATCTAGAAGCACCAACATTGGATGACTCTTCGGATGCTCGTTCAGATGATATGGACGATGCTGACGAGTCTTGCACAGGATGTGGTGAAACGTACTCCCAAACCACAAAAAATGACGACTGGGTTAATTGCTTACGTTGCTCCAAATGGTTCCATGATTCTTGTTCCAAGTTTGTTAACTTTTGCCATGACTGTGGTGTTGTTGTATGCAACACAAAGTAACATTTTGGCCAAAATATCATTTTTTTTCAGTTGCACCATCTCACCTCAGCACTGTGGGGAAGATGGTTTTTGTTAACTATTTTAATTTTCTTTTACGAATTAAAAGTTTAATTTTTTTATGAATTTTAATACTTAAGACATGTTCCTAAACTCAATAAAGGTTCGTTATAAAAATTGACAGCAATTCTAATTCAACGTATGCAAATGTTAACATAAAATTTCAAAACCTGGGCCATCTATCCTCGATTTACCCTACTACATTTTTATTCACACTGTGTTTTTTCTTTTTTTTTATTGATGTCTTATTATTAACCTTCAATAATGATGATGAAAAAAATGTTTTAGTTTAATTAATATAAAATGTTTTTTTTTGTGTTAACCCTATATTCCATACCGTTACCCTCAAGCAACATCCATATCTAAAATTATTAAATAAGTTTCACATGCGATACACTTTTCGTAGTTGCATACTGTTGGTTGAAGGAAACATTTTGAATCGGTTGACGTAAGAACGCTGCGCACTACAACTTCGCTTGATATCTGTATAAATATATTTAGTGACGAGTCTCGTAGCGTGAATGTTAGGAGTCTTATCGGAGTAGGTATACGTCATTATTTCGAAAACAAAAATATTCCAAATATAAATTTGTAGTATCTAGTGCATACAACAGACTGTAAGTTACGTTTTTTCTCTTCTTCTTTAAAAAAAAATAAATACTTTCATAGATATCAAAGTGTAAAGTGGATGTTGCTTTGAATTAACTTTGTGCATTACCGTCATAGAATTTCCTACTATTATTAGCGCAAAAACTTTTTATGCCAGTAAATCACAAAAGAATAGAATTATTCGAGAAATTCCAGATGAATCTGATGATAGTGAGGTGGATGATGGGGAATATGATATAGATTATCCTACATTTGAACCAATCTCGGATGATGTAAGTTTTTTTTTACTGTAATACGTTTTGTTTTCACTAGAGTTTGTGTTGATTTTAGGAAAGCGCAGGGTCTGATTATGTTGTTAAAGCCCGAGAAAATATATATTCAGATGATAAAAATAATGAGACGGAAAGTCAGGATGTGCAAGAACAGGGTAATGAGTCAGCCACTCCTTCAAATAATAAGAAAAAGTTGAAGAAAAGGAAATTAGAATGGACACAAAATAATACAAAAATTGCATACCCTATCCCTGTTTGGAAAGGAGCTCTTCCTACATCCACACAAGTTCTGACCCCACTGCAATATTTTAAAAAAATGTTTGATGACGAACTTTTGAAAATATTGGTAGAACAATCAAATCTTTACTCTGTTCAAATAGATCATCAGATAGTGACTGATTTAGGTGCCCTATTTTCGCATGCAAGCCTCGAAGAGGGTTGAAAAGTACATCGATTTTGAGTAGAATGAAAGCAAATTTACGAGCGGCCCCTGGGGATAACATATGGAAAATTCGATTTTCCTTAACAGAAATAAAAGGTGTTTTTTGGTCATTTTTCCACGCAAGCCATTTTCACTATATGATTAATTAATAGAACTAGGCTTCGAAAAACCAAAGGCTTTAATGTTGCAAGTGGCTAAAGGGTTGAAATAAGGGCGTAATCTTGTAAAGAAAAATCGATATTTTAACCGATTTTTCCACACAAGCCAATCGAGAGTATGAAAACATACATCGTAACTAGCCCGAAAAACATATTGGCTTGAGTGGCGCGAGTGGATAAGTCCATTTTTAGGTTGGAAAATTTAACAGATATTTTTTTCGATTTTTCAGTTATTTTCCTATCAACGAAATTTTTTGCAATAAAAACTTATGAATTTAAGAGAACAGAAAAAAATAATAGCTTGAGTGCAGAGCGTGGTCTTCATATTTTCAGAACATAGGAAAGTTGCTGGAAAAATGTATGCAAATTGCCACAATTTTCCCACACAAGCCGTTTGACATATGCTTAGAAAAGGTGATTCTAAGACTATATATAACGAAAGGCTTGAGTGTTGGACATGGCCATCATATTATTTATATCTTTATAATTTATTTAACAAAAAGCTGACAACAAAATCTAGAAATTTCCACCATTTTCTCACGCAAGCCGTTTGTCATATGCTTAGAAAAAGTAATTCTTAAACGATATAACAAAAGGCTTGAGTATTGGACATGGAGCATATTATTTATCTAAAAAAGAACTGACCAAAAAGTTTACAAATAAATATTTATGCAAAGTTATTATTATTTATTGTTCGGTGATTATTCGTATAGTAAATTTTAATATGAATTTAGTGCTGAATTAACAATATCTTCATTTTATAGAAAAATTTATATATTGTTTCAAAGGGCTATTAAATATAAACTTTAGAATACCTCTTAAGGGTCGATCTTTTAACCTCTGAGTAAAGTTACATGTAGGTTTACTTGACAGATTAACAAACATTATTCCTATAGTTTAATCAGAAGTAGTTACTTTCAACAGAGGTGAAAGGACTTGGCCCTATTAACAGATTCGTTACAAAGATATTTTTGAATTTTTATAAAATTAATGTATGTATAAAATAAAAATGCAGCTACTAAACATGAAAAAGTAGATATCTTAGAATTTAATGATGACAAGTATTCTATGGAATAGACACTTCGAAACTATTTTAAATCACATTTATGTAAGATATTAAAGCAATCAAGAATGTCATGAGATAAATCTTTTAACAGATCAAAATGATTTTCTTGAAGTCTATTAGAAAATGTTGATGTTCCTATGATATTATGTGACATTATTTCAAATTATACAAGTTATTAGATTAAATAATTATTGTGCGTTATTGTTTTGGGTAAAATTGAAGTTACAGGTTGTTGTGTTCATTACATTAGTTATTTTTCTTCAAATTAAATAATTGGTAAGTACTATGATATACATTTATTTAGATAATCTGAACTGAAATATTTGAATTTTGAATTTTGAAGGCATAAAATTAGTCGTTGAATAGTCCGGCCACGAGACAACTCTTTAATAAAATTAATATAAAATAACTTTGAGAATCGATATTTAGATGATTTAGGGTGATATTTAGGTTTTGATATTTAGGTTTTAGTTTTATTTTTTTTATATGGCGAATTATAAATGATTGCAAGCATATGCCAAACGGCTTGTGTGAGAAAATGGTGGATATTTATAGATTTTCTTGTCTTCATTTTTTTAAATAAATTTTGTATAAATAATATGAAGACCATGTCCAACACTCAAGCCTTTTTATATATAGTCTTAGAATCACTTTTTCTAAGCATATGTCAAAAGGCTTGTGTGGGAGAATGGTGAAAATTTATAAACTTTTTTTGTAAGGTTTTTGTTAAATAAATTATATATAATTAATATGATGACCATGTCCGACACTCAAGCCTTTTGTTATATAGTCTTAGAATCACTTTTTCTAAGCATATGTCCAACGGCTAGCGTGGGAAAATGGTGGCATTTTCCATACAATTTTCCTGCAACTTTCCGACTCATGCCTTCGTTTCGTCCACATCCGATACTTATGCCAATTTTATTATTACGTCTAACACATTAATAACATTCTGTGGTTAAAAAGGCTTGCATGAAAAAATAACTCAAAAATCAAAACAAATTTGCGGTAATTTTTCCGACTCCAAAATGCACTTATCCATTCGCGCCATTCAAGCCAATATGTTTTTCGGACTAGTGACGATGTATGTATTCATACTTTTGACGGGCTTGTGTGGAAAAATCAGTTAAAATATCGATTTTTCTTTACAAGATTACGCCCTCATTTCAACCCTTTAGCCACTTGCAACATTAAAGCCTTTGGTTTTCCGAAGCCTAGTTCTATTAATTAATCATATAGTGAAAACGGCTGGCGTGGAAAAATAAGCAAAAAACACCTTTTATTTCTGTTAAGGAAAATCGAATTTTCCATATGTTATCCTCAGGAACCATTCGTAAATTTCCTTTTATTCTACTCAAAATCGATGTACTTTTCAACCCTCTTCGAGGCTTGTATGCGAAAATGGGGCACCTAAATCAGTCACTATCTAACGGTCTAAAAGGAATCCAAATAAACTTCTTGGTGTGAAACAGTATGAGATAGAGCAATTCATAGGGACTGTATGTTTTATGTTGATATATAAATTACCTAAACAAAAAATGTATTGGAATTCAGTTACTAGAATTATTGATCAAATTGCTGACGTCATAAGTGTCAACAGATGGGAAGTAATAAAACAAAATCTGAACATCACTGATAACGAAAAAATACCCCCAAGAGGCTCTACACACTATGACAAATTATATAAAATTAGAAGTCTTATTACCATACTAAATGAGAAGTTTTCCAAAATCCCATGGGTCAGTTTTTATCAATCGACGAACAAATAGTCCCGTTCAAAGGTAAAAGTAGCCTAAAACAATATAACCCTAAAAAGCCGCGAAAATGGGGTCATAAAATATTTGTGTTAGCAGATGCTTGTGGTCTGATGTATGGATTTGAAGTATACAGCGGAGTTGAGGAACACTTCAATTTGCCTGACATAGGAGCTTCTAGAAATGTCGTGCTTAGGTTAGCGCAACTGATACCTCAACACGAAGATTTCAAACTCTACTTTGATAATTGGTTCAATGGAATTGAATTACAAATTCAGTTGGATAAAATGGGTATATGCGCTTTAGGTACAGTAAGATCAGACAGAGTAGGTGGAGTTTACCGACGACAAAATCCTAAAAAAAAGGGGAAGAGGATCTTTTGAAGAGTACAAAACTAATATAGATGGATGTCAACTATTAGTCGTAAAATGGTTTGACAACAAAGGCGTTACAATTCTTAGTTCATATGCAGGTGCGTATCTTTGTGGAACAAAGAAGCGATGGGATCGAGCATGCAAACAGCATATTGAAATACAGTGCCCTTCTGTAATACAACTGTATAATAAAAGCATGGGTGGTGTTGACCTGCTAGATTCTCTGCTAGCTTTATATAGAATCACAATACGGTCTAAAAAATGGTACCACAGGTTCTTTTTTCATTTTGTAGACTTAGCAGTTGTACCAGCTTGGCTAGTCTATAGAAGAGACTGTGATTCATTGCAAATAAATAAAAAAGAGCAAATACCTCTTTTGCAATTCAACTCAGAAATTGCTCCAAGTCTCTGCATGTAAGGTAAAACAGTTACTAGCAAATGAGATCGTCCGAGTTCAATCAATTCTCTTAGCAATGATTTTGTCGAGAAAAAAAGAAAATATCACTTAACTGCACCTATCCCAAATGAAGAAATAAGAAAGGATCAGCTAGGCCACTTTCCTGTGTTTGATGAAAAAAAGGGAAGGTGTAAGCTTCCAGGATGTAAGGGTATACCAAAAGTAAAATGTGTAAAATGTAAAACTTACTTATGTTTCACAACTTCCAGTAACTGCTTCTATAGATTTCACAATGAATAATAAATCATTTGCACTGTATTTATAAGCAAAGTTACTTTTTATATTTGTAATATTGATAAAAAATATAACGTTCAGAATTACCGTTAATAATTTATTTTTTGCATATTGTTGCCTCAAAGTAACGTTCCAAAATTTTTAAAAATAAAAGTAAAAAAAAAAATGTTTATGTATTCAAAACGTTTTCTTACCACAAAATACATCTGCGAAATTACCATATTAATTTTTCTTGCCGTTTTTGTGAATTCATGCAATATAGGGTTAAAGGTCGCTGAGGTATTGTAAAATGTGAGTTTAAAATCAAATAACCTTTGTGTGCAACCATTAATGGGCAATATATAGATGCTTTTTTACATATATCATGTTAGAGGTATTCATTTAGCCTTTTATTTTGTTTTCAAGTGGTATACTAAACAACAGCAATTTATAAAATATAATGCCTAATATATATTATAACATTTTAGTTTCTGCAAATAATGCATCAGATTTGTACATTTTGTCTTTTTTTACAAATTAATTTTAATAAAATCCAGTACATTAATGTGTTTTGAAAATACTACCCTGTAAAATATTAAGTCATTTCTACCGAATATTGTAAATAATTAAATCATTGCAAGCGAAGCCGCGAGAAATAGTCAATAAAAATATTAGTGTTTCATTAATATACTTTCGATACAAACTAAACTGTTGAATATCATTTTTGTTTATGTAGGTACTTCGCTCATTAATCTGCTTTGTTTTGAAAATGTAAATGATACGTCTCTAAACGTTAATATTATCATGTAACATTGAAACAGTTTCATGTTTGCATTATAAGCCTCTTATTTTAAGTCTGTCAAGTTACCAATTCACATTATTAAAAAAAATTAAATCAAAATTTGTTTATTTTTAATAAATTTCTGTTAATCATTATCCTCAAAACGAACATAGGCATGTCACTGTATTATGTTCATGTTTACGTAACTTATGACATATCTACTATTTATTTTTGTTACATAGAAAACATTAAAAAAACCCTCACCCAATGATGTCCTTCTGACACATGTTGCGGTTTTTTCAGTTCCACCTTCATTTTTACACATTTTCATTTAAAAATTCTATCGAGTAGTCCTAACTAGCCATCTCGTATCGAACAAAAACAAACGGCGGTAATTTATATTTCCGCTGCTCGACGGCAATGTGAAAAGTCCGGAGGAAATGTCATAAGGAGCCGCGATCACGCGATTTTCTTGAATGCACGCATCGCTTTCCCATGATCGTAGCCAGCTTGGTAGTTTGTGTGAAACAGTAGCCAGTCAATAAACAAGTGAGATGCGCATGCGGTGTAGAAACTCACCCTTTCGGCCGGGAATAGAGTTGGGAAGCGGTTTTTGCTAACATAGGTATTTATAGGAATAAATAATTGTGCTGTTATACCTGTGATTTTACCATAAATACAATATTTTGTATTGAATGCAAACTGACACAAGAAATCATTTTAAAAAGGATTAACACATAGAACATTTCCTATATTTATAATTTGATTAAAATTCATTAAAAAATCCACAATAAGGGGTAATAGGTAAACGTCACTTCAATGTGGAAGGTGAGTTTTTTTAATTTCATTGTGTTTTAAATATATATTTGAAAATATATTGATTAAAATATAGAAGTGGAAAAATACGGATCAATTAAATTAAGGGACCTAAAATAAGAAACAAAAAAAATGGGTGGTAAAGTGACTGGAACTGTAGAAAAACTTATTGACATTTAAATTAAAATATATAGGCAGATTTGAGCACATTATGGTGGGACTTTTAAAAGAGCTAATTTATTTGAATGTAAACATTTTTAAGGACTAAAACTACTATTAAACTTGAAATAAATCATTTTTCTACACCCACATAGAGATTAGCTTATCTACGCACAGATTACAGAATGAAAATGTATACTATTGCTTTTAACTAAACGAATATATGAGTCCCCTAAATGCAAAACTCGGTATTTGACGAAATTTTCAAAAGTAATGTTTTGGCGCCATTCAATTCCTTATGTCAAACTCTAGCATTCTCCTTCTAAAATAAGATGCAAAACTTCTTATTTCTGCGTTAAAAACGCTTTAGAAAACGAAGACTAGATGCAAAACTCTGTATTTGCCTTCACTTGTCAAATGCAAAACTACGTAATTGTAACTTGCCAATGGCGTTGGGCCTAATAGTCACGTGATTAGGTAAGTGCACGGGCACGTAGACATTTTAATTAATTCATTTGTAGTTTGCTTATTTAGGGAAGATTTTTTTGCTTGTATGTATTTTATTACACCTAATAAAAATGTTTTAATTTATATTTTTGTATCTTTAAAAAAAAAAAATGTAAGAAAATAAATGTTCTAAAATAAAACAACCATGGTATTTGCAATTGTGAGTTGCAAAACTGGGTATTTTTAAAACATAAATGCAAAACTCGGTATTTTAATTTTAAAAGTATTTTTTTTTTAATTTTTGGTAGGATTTTGGAATGAAGAGCATAGTTATTTCAAAACAAAATCACTAGAGCCAACTAAAAACAAAATTTAAAACGAATACATATGTATTTTAATTACTGACAGTTTTTTGCCCTTCCCGAAAAATTTTGTAACTAGCAAATACCGAGTTTTGCATTTAGGGGACTCATATATCATATTCATTCTAGGTAGTGAGAACACTACAAGAAAATGAAATCCACCAATCACAGTTCATATTTTGGTCACCCAACTACTATTATTTTTAAAATTTTAAATAAGTGAAAATTTTGTCAAACTAATTGTCAGTATATTTTGAGAATAAATTAAAATGAATTATTTTTGTATAGAATCGATAAATAATAGCATTTTTATTTTTATTTCGTCCACAATTTGAAATAAATTTAAAAGTTCATTCAAACTAGATGCTACTAATTTATTTACGAGTATTAGAACTAAAATTCCAAATCTGGCGGTTGAGGTGAGGATACAGTGTATGTCTACCACGCGAGAGACCCGAGTTCGAAGCTCGACTAGAAACTAATAAAATTAAATCTTTTTTTTCATGTTTATTTTATTTTATAAATTAATAAAAGTCATAAATAATTTTAAAATTATTTATTTTGTGTTAATGACCTAAAATAATTTTTAATTTGTAGATTTTCGTAAGTGGGTCGTAGAAAATATATACTGTACAACTCGAACGGATTGTATATTATATTGTGTGTGCTTAAACTTCGTCTTCGTGCGATATGGCCATATCCACTCTTGTTGCACAAACTACTATTTTAAATTCGTGAATTTACATGGTGTCTAACAATGTATGATTTTAATTATTTTATAAATCGTAATTTGAGGGCCTAACCTAACTTTTGTAAGCAAGAAAATTATTATTAAATATATTTAGGAATAAACATTTAAATTGTATTTTATTTATTAACCCTTTTAATAATGCTAAACATGCTTAAGTACCATCCATTCTTCGAATAAAATATAAAATGAAACATTTTAAAATAACAATGTTTTTGACACGTCATTACATAGACCTTACGCTACAGGACCACCATCTGGTGATTATTAAAATATTACTCCTCATTGTATATAAAAAAATCGCTTTCTTGTAAAGTATTACTTTAGTGGAATTATCAGCACAGATGAAGTTCATGCTCAAATATAAAAAATATAATGACTTTTTGTTTTGTCCAGTAGTTTCTAATTCCATAAAAAGAGCAAAATTATGTAAGATTTTAAACAATAAAGCATAAATTGTATCATGTAATTATAACAACCAGGAAATCTAAAGGAATAACGCTCGTCACCAAATGTAACAAGCGGGATGCCCAAAGACCACCACTTGTCACTAAATGTAACAACCAACTAGCCTAAAAACCATTTATAACTACTGATAGGTCTTTAGCTTCGTTCCCAATTACTAAAATCTTATTTTGAAGATCGATGGTAAACTTATTTTGCATAAAATCCATACCAAGGACACACTGATCTTTAATATCGACCACCAGAAATAAGTGTTGTATCAAGGTATTACCAATCTATAATCGCACCTAGAACAGGAGTAGTGTGCCTTGTAGCTGTTTCACTTATCACCATTATAAATTATGAATGTGCCTTCTTAGTTGTCGATATTCCCCTTGACGAATAAATTTTTTCGTTTTTATTTAAGGTGTAAGTGCGAATTTTGTGGCTCTCTCTTATTGCCGACGCCTGCCCCGTGGTGTCGAGCTTTATTCGTTTCCCCAATTATTGCTGGAGAGCCGGTTAGGTGTGGGTGACCGGCTTCTCTGGGAGGCATATCTGCTGTAATTGGACTTCGTGACAGGATTCGGGTGTTTGATCTAAGTGAATTTCTAGCCTCACTCCCCGAATTTAGATTTATAGAACGACCCCTGCTTCTACAGGTTCTTTGAAGATGTCTGATTTTTTCGCAATTGAAGCATTTTCTACTCTCATTTTGGCTATTTTGTTGCATATTTTGCAGGATATGTAAGATTTATGAGAGAGTAGAGTTATGATAGAGTATGCTGAGGAATAGTATTATTAGCGGCATTTTCGCTTTCCTGGAATTTAATTTCTCTCAATTTTGCGGGGGAAGCTATTGATATGATTTTTGCTGCTTCGTATTCCTGGGCTGTAATCTGTGTCTCACTCAGCATCTTGTAGTGTTGTAGTCGAGGAGCTTACTGCATTTCCACATCCTGTAGTCCATCAATGAATGCATTGTATCCCAATTTGATCTAGGAAATCTTTGGGCGCCTGTGGATAGGCCAAGTTCAGCAATCCTTTATTATTCTATTCTATTGTAATGTGAACCATTTCCGACAAATCTGGCTCTGATCTTTTGGGTCGTTCTACCTTGTTTAGGCCTTTTTACGACTTGTCTTTAGAATCAGAAATATTTGATGAAGCGGATAAAACCCCCTTTGCCCAACTAAAAGGACACCTATGCTTCCCACAGACAGCCGGTATTAATCAGTCATTCGGGAATGTACTGAAACACTTTATAGAAGCAAATTCGAAAAATTGCATAAGATGCCTGTCTAAGAGGTAAAACACTGAAATTTTTTAAACGCTATTTATCTAATACATACGCTGATGATACGGTAATTTTATATACAGATAAAACATGGAAAGATTTAAAGAAAAAAGTCGAAAAAGACCTTCAATTAATTAAATCCTGGTTTGAAAACCACCTCCCAGCTAAAAACTGTTTATTATGCGTTTGTTGAATCTCATATTACATATGGAATAGTAGCCTGGGGCGCTGTTAAAAAAACTCATCTAAATAATTTTATAATCTGTCAAAAGAGACTTTTAAAAATTTTATTTTAAAAGGGCAGACTTTACCCCACAAACGCGCATATGAGTTCTAGATCCTCGGCAATTATTTTTCTTACAAAGTGCTTTAGAACAGCACAAAAATGAACATACTCGTAAGATTAAATGAACATCATTATAATACCAGAAATAAAAATTATAACTACTTACCAGCTACAACAAATGAATCTATAAGACAACAGTCACATAAATATCTAGGACCTAAATTATTTTCATATCTACCACGTGATATCCTAAATATTACAAATAAATTACATTTTAAAAGAGCCTTGAAAAAATACCTAGCTGAAATACCTCGTGAAACTATTTATGAATTAATTGAATGCCCCCACCTTTACAATATTTTTACAAATATCTCTGGAATGTAATCATATCATATGTATTAATCTTTAATTTTAGTTTAATGTGTGTTATATATTTTGTATTTTTTAATAGTTATTTGTTTGTTATTTAACTCATACAAAGACCAAGTCTTTATCAAGTATGCATGACTAAATATGTGTGTATTAATTATTTCTTTAAATAAATAATTTCTATTTTTTAATAAATGGTGGGAATAAGAATAGTCTAGTGCATACACCAATTTAAATATAAATGGACTGTGTTGTATAGGAAGTCAGTCAGTTAAAGTCGAGTTATAGCTGTGAGAAAGTCGATAAAGTAAATGTAATATAAATTATTATAAGTAAATTGTTAAATAAATTGCTTGAGTATAAATACATTAATAAGTACTTAATGTAAATAAATTATAAATAAACTCTTTTAAAAAATAAACTATTTTTAAATTAAACAAACGTTACAGTATTCAATATTATATTTATTACACATATTATTTATTTATCTGCTGTTTATTTTCTTTATCATTATTTCACACAATGATTAGTTTTTGCCAATTTGACGTAGTTTTCACACAAGAATATCCCACCTCTACGCGAATTTCGAAGAGCACAAAGTTGAATTACGGCGGGAAAGGAAAGTAGGCCGTGGAAGAGAAAATGCGAAATAGGCCAATGTCATTCCAGATCCAGAATACGCATTTACAAATTCAGTATTCTAGCGAACAGGTACCTCGTTTACAATCCCACTGGTTTAGAGGTTTCGTTTAGAAATGCATCATTAAGAAACAATTCATCTCACTTTGCACGGAATTCAATTTCTGGGTGATTCCACTAAAAGAAGACAAATCTGTTTTTGTTCATTATTTCTTGCCTGGGAATAATTAATGTATAAATTATGACTTTAAACAATTAATACTAATCTCTACTGTTAATTCCATACTTAGTTTTTTAGAGACATAAGGTAAGGTATTTTTGTTTAAATTGAAATGATCTAAAAACGTCTCCATATCAATCGCTGACTGAAGTTGATAATTTTTCTTTCTATTTTAAAGCAATTTGAAGATTTATTAAGCATTTCACACTTTGTGAACTCGAAAATAAATGTTAATTGAATTATCTGATCATTTGTTTGGAAAAAACTTCGGTTCAATTTTGTATAGGTATTATAAATAGTATTTAATTAATGAATTACATTATCTGTTGTTTTTGTTGCATGCCTTCCACATATTAATTAAAATTAGTTCTGAGGCATACGAAAAACCAAAAACAGTAGAAAGGGAAAGATATCACAAGAGAAAACATGCAAGGAATTACAGAAAAATGCAGCAGCTTTTAAGAAATACAGAAAATCTATGAAAACTTTGATAGCTACAATTTAATTCGTGAAGCACAATTGATAATCAGCTAGTCCAGTGTTGAACAAGTCAAACTTTAATCAGATTCCGATAAGTTCAAAAGGGATTCTAAAAGAAATAAAGCTAAATTTACAGAGATATTTAAAAATTAAAGGTGGAACTAAAAAGACTAGACTGAATTGGAATAGTATAGGTTAGGTTGAAAATGAGTGGGATGATCTCTAGTGTTTTTAGAAGGAAGGATGTTAGGCAGATTGGACGATAAGAGTTTGGTAGGGAGGTATCTACTCTACCAGCCTTGTGAATATACATGACTTTCGACAACATCCATCCTAGTGGGATATAGCTCCACGCCAGGCTTGCTCTAAACAACATCACAAGGAGGGGTAGTAGGAGTTTCTGTCCTTTTTGTAAAAGGGCCCGAAAAATGCCATCCTCTCCGGGTGATTTGAAGGGGGAGAATGAAATCGCCCATTTCACGGCGTTTGGAGAGACAATTTGTGCAACAAAGTTCCAGTCCTTCTTTTTGGGTCGTATAATCGATTCCGTTAACGGAAGGGGTACATGTTGCCTGTCCTTCAGGATTCGAGTGCCTGGGAAGCGTTTCTGTAAAAGAATCTCTAAATTTTCCTTACCAGAGTCCATATAGGTGTTGTCGGGTCTTTTTATCGAGCCGACTTCCTGTCTCGGATCTTTGGCCAGACTCTTGTGAAGTCTGGTACTTGCAGGTAAATCTGATATACTCTGACAGAACTTTCTCCACGATTCTCGTTTGGCCTTTCTAATAGCCTTGTTGTACTCCATTAGAGAATTGCGGTATTTTGCCTAGCAGCCAAATTCTTTAGCTCGATTAAAGAGATGTCGAACTTCTTTTCTTTTTTGGTCGAGGCTTCTGCTCCACCATGGAGTACCCCTCAGGTCTCTTCTCTCCTTTAGTAGGCAGTTGTCCTGATAGGCAGTAATAAGGGTATTTTGAATTTGATCATTCGCCACTTCAATCTCTGCGCTAGTTTTAATTACGTTTCCAAGCCCCTCCTGGAGGGACTTTTCGTATCCTCTCAAGTTTGTGCTTTTAGGGTCACGAAATCGGAGAGTGGGTATCCGATCCGTCCTCATGTCAAATCTGATGTGTCTGTGATCTGAGCATGAGGGTTCATTGGATACCCTCCAGTTAACAATATTGGCACACAAACGACGTACTGATTGTTAGGTCTAGAACTTCCGCACGATTTTTCGTCACGAAAGTTGGTTCCAAATCTACGTTGTTAACAATAAGCCCTTCACCGATTATATAATTATAAAGTTGCTCTCCTCGTGTATTGATGTCGGTACTTCCCCAGTCCCTGTGGTGGGCGTTAGCGTTGCACCCAATGACGAGCTGCTTGTTGTTTCTCTTGCAATAGGCAACTAGTTCTCGCACTATCACTGGAGGAGGGGATTGGTCTTGATCTGAGTCTCCAGGGAAGTAAGCAGAGCAGACTACTAAATCCTTGCTGTTGTTCTCCACCGGGATCGAGACCTGGGCTGCAACCACATCGGGGGTGCAGTAACCTGTTAACATAAAAACTTTTTTATTATTTCTGATAAGAAGGCATGCTCTTGGTTTGTCCAAAGAGTTACCGACTACCAACTTACCGGAACAGTTTCCAAGGCCGCTAATCCGCCCGTTGCTGGAAATCCAGGATTCCTGGATAAAATCGACGGCAAACCTCCTGCCAAGGACGTATGAAGCCGCTTGGGCGTGATGGATATTTGCCTGGAGAAAGAGCATCGGCTTGACCATTGTTAGTGAGTGGGAAGGATTGGGGAAGGGGGTGGAGGAGGTGGAGGAGGATCATTTTTCTCGCTTCTATTCTCCGTATTTCCCTTCCTTTTGGTTTTGGAGCTTTTACGCACTGCTCTCTTGGACAGGGGTTGTTTCCCCTTGTCCTTTGAGGAAACGGGCCTCCAATGAGGTTTCGCGGGTCCAGGGATCCTCTTGTTAGCCACTTCGGCTGCAGGAGTGATCTTTTCATGTCCTGCGTCCTTGGCGATCCTACTCGAGGTTCCGGAGACAGACGGCATCTGTTGAGAGTCTAATGTTGGGACTCTCTCCGTGGCACCTCTGTGATCTCGGAGCCAGAATTGCACCAGGTCGAAGCCGAAGTAAGACTGGAAGTTCATCCGTTTCAACTCTCACATCAAGACATCGTCGATGGAAAGCGTCCAGGTGTGACCCAGCTGGCCTGAGGCTACCCGGTGTAGACAGCTCCACTCCTGGGTTCGCAGGCCTCGGTTTATTATCCTAAACCGCTTTCTTACCTGCTCCCATGGTAATCGGGTGGATCCTACATCGTCAGGGATGTACACCGCGCAGATGAATGGCTTGATTATTTCCTTACCTTGCACCAACTTTAGACGTGCGTCATTCCATGGGCGGAGTTTGTCCATGGCTCCCTCTAGTCACCGAGCCGTTGTAGCGTCGGCACAGTCCAGAAGAAGATGAATGGTCTGATGGTGCAGCCCTGGAAACGGATTTGAGGTCCGTACACAGGTTGTCTTTCTACAGTTCTCATGATTGAGAGCTGTATAGCTTGCAGCTGTTCATTCGAAAGCTGGACGTCAGGGTGTTCTGGGTGAATAATCCCCACTCAAACACTCTTCGCTATGGCTTTGAATAATCCTTTCGGCTCGGTTATGGCATCCCTACGGAGTTTTTTAAGTTTCGTTTTAGGAGTGCTGTCGTCGGAGAGTTGACGTTTGGTTCTAGACTCCTTTGGTGTTCCCTCACCGGTTGTCTAGATTGTTCAGTTGAAATCGAGAAGGGTGATTTACCACTCTCTTTCTCATCCAACTCGCATCAATTTGAGGCGCTTTCTGGTCGCTCCGGCGAACCTTTTGGTATGCCTCTCAGGTTTATTTGAGGAACTTGGTGCCTCCTCTTTCTCCACCGAGTTTCATTTCCTTTAAAGTTGGGTGATGCAAGTAAAGCATCCTTCAACTCCTCCGGAATGACGTTGTTTGATATGGTTCATGAAACCTCTATCGGTTTATAGCCAGATTTGATGGATTCGAAGGAATTCGAGGGGATTGTCCCCTACGTCATTGTTTTTTTGTCTGTCTTTCATACAGATCCCACGAGTAGCTAGGGAAAGGGTGGTTAACCACGGCAGAGCCCCGCATGCCGCAGCAAGGCTAGTTAATGTCGGGAGGTCGCCTGGTTTCCCGGAGGCTTCGTTCGCAAGAGAAGTAACTAGAAACAATATCACTTGAAGGAACATGCTTTTCTATACAAATACTACTCAAACTGGACAGACCACGAATTTACTGAGGAATAGTAGTAGAATGTCATGAAGCTTTGGCTGAAGTATCCATCAATAATGTGCTTACCTTAAGAGGGCTTAAAGATCACGTTACATTGAAAGGTAATCGTCTTGCTGATTCACTAGCCAAGAAGGCAGCCAATCCAATACTTTTTGGACCTGGCCCTTCTATTGTAGTGACAATATTATTGTAGTGGCAATATCGGGACACTTTCTTAAACCTTATTTACAGCTTTTTGGTGGAGACTTTTTGAGATGTGAGATATTGCCCGCTTTTCCTCTACACTCCATAGTTCCGTCCATGGCTGAATGTATTGACTGAAAACTAAAGGTAATATTGATAGTACCCGAAATCAGATCTACATTATTAATTAGACATTTCAGGGTTTGGTGTGTCTAAAGGGTTGCGATATACGATGTAGTCTATCTACAATACGTGAAATCATAAAAATGGATAAAATTTAAATATTTTATGTCAAACACAATGAAATAGTATATTACGTTACGAGTGTAAAAAATCACTTTTACACTGTTACGGGTTAGAAATTAATCTTACTAATATTCTTCCCCTCGCAACCAAGCCTCTTATATTCACATCTTCTACACTTATGTTTACTGCTCGCTATATATACAGTGTGTCTACTTAAGTTGGAACCATATGGAAAACTTTTTTATTATTGGTTTCGTGAAAAAATATATTGTTGATAAAAAGTTTTGCATGGTCCAAAACTTAAAATGCAATCATCGAATATAAATTTTTTCAAGCCGTATACGAGGTTTGTCTGAAAATATGAATTTTACTCAAGAGTAAAAAAACTTTATTTTTTACAATACAGAAGAATATTATAAAGTAAAGTTATTTTGAATTAAAATTTTTATTTAAATATGCAATTACAGTCATTTAACATGAAATTTTAGGCTAGGTGATTATTTACGTTTTACATTATAAATTATTTGTTATTATAAATTAATTAATTTTTTAGTTTCAAACTTCTTTTTGGAATTCCAAAATTCCGTTTGAATAATCTGCTTTTCTGTTCAAAAATTTTTAGTTTGCACTTCAGCTTGCAGCTATCGGGACATGGGTGTTTTAATGTCTTTCCCTGGACAACTCTATTGCTGGTGTAACGTATTCACATCCAGCATGATTTTCTGCTTTCTTCGCATTTTTCTTCCAAATATCGGGGTTACTACGTCTCTTTATTTCCCTTTTGTTGATTGCACTCTTCCTCGCCTTTAGAATCAGATGTATTTTCAGATTCAATATTTTATTTTGCTGGGATCTCATATGTGGGATCAGCTCCATCATCATGACTGTCAAAATCCGTTACTATTTGCTCATTTTGGGAAATGTCGCACAAAGGTCCTTGAAAGGAGTGGTCAGCAGTCACATGTAAGTTTCCGCTCAAGGTAGGCGACACCACATTAGGCACCACATTAGGCACCACATTAGGCTTATTTGAAGAATTGCTAATTAGTTGTTTTCTATTACTAATACTATCGTGTAAAGTTTTCTCTGGTACTTCTGGGGATTTACAAAATATTTGGCGAACAGTTGTAGAAGGCGTTTTAGACGTCAATGTAATGGAAGTTTGAACGGCGTTGCAACGGAAATCATCCACAGGGGTTTTTTGATGTTCACTTGTTGAATTGAACGTAGTTCTTAGATTCTGGCTATTTTGATCTTCTAAGGTTAAAACAAAAAAGAATCGTTGAAGATACTTTGGAAATGGTTTGTCCTGTAAAATGGCTTTAAAAGAGAAACACAAGGAAAGACAAAAATTTAATTTTTTAAGATGAAAATAATAGAAATATAATGAACTATTCGCTCCGTGCGCGACAGCAGCGCCAATTCGTTTTGGTACTAATGGTCTATTTCTGCGTATACTGACAAATACAATTTTTATTAGAATTCGTAAATAAAAAGTATATATGTTAGTTTTAATAAAAGTATGTGGATTTGTAAAACAAGTAAAACATTAATTTATTATTATTATATATTTTTACTGCTTTAAATTAAAGAAAATTATGTATAATCAATAAAAATCAATAATAAAATATAGACAGGCAACAGTATTTACTGGAAAATGTATGAGAAGTTGCCTATGTTTAATAAGTTGTCACTGAAGAATTAGCCTATTCTATCAAAATAAAAAATACCATTTAAGCGTGAAATTTAAATGTATAAAAAAGGATCGTTATTTATATTTTCATTTTTGTTCGAAAGAAAACATAGAATGAATGAATAAAACTGGTTTCCCATCAGTAAGTCACAAAATTGCATTCCAGAAACATATAATAATCAAAGGCAGAAATCTCGAAATCTAGTCCTTGCTGAATGAACATTTAAGAATAAAGGGATATTAAAGAACATCGTAAAATGATAATTTATTGTTTATTTAAAACCTTTCAAGTTTCTGATGTCTACTATTTCCAGCATTACTGTTATTATTACGAAAATAAAGGTAATTTTTCTTCTTATTGTACACCTATCCATTTATTTATTTAATTTAATTTCCACTTTGCTACTGAAATTTTTTATATAAGTTTCACTATTTTTTTTTGCTAGTATTTGTACAATTTTCAACACAGCAACTCCGATTGCTTATTGTATTGTTTTTACCTACTTTTTTGAAAAAAAAAAGTAAAATGTATACGTGTATTTGATATGCCAAAATTACAAAATATCGCCCTAAAATGCATTAATTATCCGCAGCTAGCGCTAATATCGCTTTTGCTTCCCTTTCCATGACTTCGCACGGAGCAAATAGAAACAACTACTCCGATGGCTAAAGCGTATATCGGCATTACACTATTAGATGTTCGTTTGGATTTCGAAATTGGATTTGGAAAAATGAAAAAGTTTCTAGAACACATCCCAGTTTCGGCGAAAATCTATCTCCGCATTAAAAAAGTTAGCTTGCGTTTCTTATTTAACTTCTTAGCTTCTCTGTATATTTTTTTAGTATTTGCTATCGGAGTAGTTGTTTATAAAGTTCATCAATATTTCTATTTTATCTTATATTATCTAATACATCAATTAACGATTTACTAAAAAAATTGCATGTAATATAATAATGCACAAATTTACTTAAAAAATATCAAGAGTATTTAAATATGCCAAGTCCACCTAAATATAAGTACGTGTAAAAGAATTGGAATATGACTCCTAATACAGAAACTTCATTAAAAAAGGGAGTTACAAAATACTAATAATGGAAGGTTACTACTTACTGTTTTCTATTTCCGGTGATTCGGTAATTTTTTCACTTCTTGCAGATTCACTTAACTTAACAACAGAGTCATACATTAAATTCAGAGAATATAACTTCTATCGTACTATCCATTCATCAAATGCAGCAGGAGGAGGAAGTGCGTTAATTATTAAAAATAACATTTCCCACTATGAGGAACCAGGCATCCAAGAAACAGAAAATCAGGTAAATATTAGCACCATTAACATTAAGGGACGCAAAATTACAATAACTGCAATCTATTGCCCACCAAGATACAACCAGAAAAAAGAAAATTATCTCAATGTACTCAAAAAACTAGGTAACAAATTTATAATCGGTGGAGATTACAACTCCAAACACACTAACTGGGGTTCAAGATTAACCACAGTCAAAGGAAAAGAATTGCACTGAGCTGCATCAGAACTTGGTTGTACATACTAATCTTCTGAAAAACCCATTTATTGGCCAACCGACCCAAATAAGATTTCAGACCTTTTGGATTTATTTATTCTGAGGAAAATTTCACCAAACTATACGCAACTAGAAGAAAACTTTAAGAAGGATTCAGACCACTCTGCAGTAATCCTTACTCTAAGTGATAATGTTATTCAAAGAGAAGCCAAACCGATCCTAGCAAATCGGAAAACTAATTGGAAAGGTTTTCAAGAGGACTTAACAAATACTATTCAACTGATCATAACTCTAAAAACGAAAAATCAGCTATATGAAGAACTGGAAAGGTTTATAGTTGAAATTCAGCAAGCTGCATGGAGGAACACACCAAAAGTAAGAAGATTAACAGCTGGAAAAAACTATCCTGTCGAGATAAGAGAACTAGTAGCAGAAAAAAGAAAACTAAGAAAGAAATGGCAGATGACAAGATCACCAGAAGATAAAAATATATTAAATAGGGCTACTCAAAGACTGAGAAGATAAATCCTAAATCATAAGGAAGAATCCTTTAACAGATACCTAGTAGGGCTAACAGATGATAAAGAAACTGGAAGGGAACTAAAAAGATGAAAAATTCGTGTAAACACTGTCTTCCTTTTAGAATAGCAGATATCAAATGGGCAAGAGACAATCAACAAAAAGCTGATATTTTCGCTGACCACCTATAAAAGACGTTCCAATTAGATGAAAATCAAGACACTCCTAATGAGACCATCCATAATATGGAACAACTTGAAATTCAGCTAGTTACTCCCAATGAAGTTACGAAAGAAATTCAGACAAACATCAACTCACAGAAAGCCCCAGGATATGACCTTATTACTGGAGAAATATTAAAGAAACTACCATGGAAGGCTATTGTTAAATTGACGTACTTCATAAATGCAGCATTTCGCCTTAAATATATACCTGATGCGTGGAAAAAAAAGTTATCCTAATTCCTAAACCAGGAAAACCTCTGAATGAAGTGTCATCATATAGACCTATATCATTGTTACCGATAATATCTAAGTTATTTGAAAAACTACTACTAAAACGACTAAAACCAATAACTGAAAATAAAAATCTGATCCCTTCGCACCAATTTGGATTTAGAAACTAACACTCGACAATAGATCAAGTACACAGGATAGCCGATATCATCCAAAAAGCTTACGAAGAAAAATATATATGCTCAGTTATATTTCTTGACATAGCCCAAGCATTTGACAAGGTTTGGCACGCTGGCCTAATACAGAAACTTGAAAAATTGCTCCCTAGACAATGTGTCGACATTCTACAATCATATTTAACGGGAAGAATGTTTAGAGTAAAGCAAGACGAGGCATACTCCGAAGTGGAAGAAATTAAAGCAGGTGTCCCAGAATGCAGTGTGTTAGGACCGCTTCTTTACTTATTATACACCAGCGATATCCCTCAACAATAATCTGTTAAAATAGCAACATTTGTGGTTGACACTGCAATATTGGCAGTTGGCGGAACTAATACAGAGAACTCAAAAAAACTTTAGGAAACCTGCAACAGAATCAATCGATGGACAAAAAAGTGGAAAATAAAAATAAATCAAAATAAATCAGTGCATGTTGATTTTACTCTTCGACCAAATGAACAAAAACAAATAAGAATAAACAATGACGTTATTCCGCATCACGAGTTGGCCAAATACCTAGGGATAAACCTAGATGTAAGACTTAAATGGAAAGAGCACATAAAAAAAAGCATAAAGAACTTGAACTTAAATTCAAAAAAATGTATTGGCTCCTAGGAAGAAAATCCAAATTGTCAGTGCACAACAAACTGCTGATTTATAAACAAATCCTAAAACCAATCTGGATTTATGGCAAACAGCTATGGAGATGTGCCAGCAAGAGTAATATCAACATGATACAAGTTTTCCAAAATAAAGTCCTAGGATGCATTGTTGATGCACCTTGGTTCTACCGAAACAATTATCTTCATAGAGACCTGAAGATGCCAACAATCGAAGAAGAAATAAAGAGGTTCGCTGCGAAACATGAGGGTCGACTCCACTCCCACGTCAACGAAGAAGCGTTGCAATTACTGGACAACTCTGCACTCAACAGAAGACTCATAAGGAAGAAGCCACTTGAGCTAGTGCAGTGAACGTTAATGTTAGTACTAGTGTAAAACAGTGTAATAAATCGTCACGCCAACTTGTGATGCTTTCCTATAGAAACAATTAAGACAGCCCAATGGGAACTTCTTAGACAAGTAATTAATTTGTAAGATTTTTAGATTAAAAATGTAGGTTAGTCAGTAATGACTAGTAACAATACTCTAACAAAAAAAAAACTTAAATTTTCTTTATTAGTATTTAACAGTCCTAAGATCTTTTTTGTTCTCTCCGACATAATAATAACACTTTTTTAAAAATGTAAATTATCACACAATGCGTTATAATAGTTTTTAAACAAATTTACGTTTGTTATAATGCACCTCAACTGGCATGAAGTAAGTGGTCACACTAAACACTAAACAGTTTGTGGTTATGAAAGCCGAAGTCGGACAATCTGCAAACTTGGCACATGCGTAGATGTAAACCATATTAAGGCAAATTAAACTAACTGGACTTGGCTTTTGGTAGGCGATGGACTTAGCATTATTCTTAAAGTGGCGTTCATATTGAAACACAAAAAATTGCAATATATTTAGAACCGCAAGATAAGTAACATGGCATATTTAACTCATTTTTGCTATTTTTGTAGTTAACATGCTATTCATCTACTTATTCAGAGTGATAATTCTTTGGTGCGGTTCCAAGTTAAAATTCTAACTATATAGGTTGAGACGGGCCAGTTTGTGCTTTGGAACAAAAATTAATAAGCTACGTCTCATATCAATGCTAACAAATAAATTAATTGCAGGATATCACGTCAAGCAGGCAACTGAGGATGCAGACTACTTAAGCGTTAACACAGCTATGGAAACATCTAGGCAGGGAGGCAGGATATTCAATGTTGGAGAGGTCGCGTACTAATTGGTCCCGCTCACTGATTATGTAGCTACTCGTACTAATGAGCAACAACCCGTCATCAACATTGTACTTACCAATAAATCCTGGAAAATGAAATCTTGACTTACAATTAAAAGAAGCAAATAAATCTATTATTTCTACTAGCTTTCAATGTTTGTGATGTCACATCAACATTATTTCGAATGAACAAAACATATTCAATATGAATTCAAGCCTTCAGAAGGTAGCCCCAATTTTTATTAAATTTCAACGTCACTCGTTAGGTGCTGACACATCAAAACAGTTCATTGTAGCAAGAAATATTTAAATGAAATACAGTTAAAACTACTTTAAAGGGTCTTGACAAAGAACACCTTTACTTTGGCATTTTTGTCTTACCAGCACTTCTTAAGGGTATATTTACATGTGCACGCATGGAGAGGTAATGATCCAGATCCTTTGTGATGGATATGGAAGACCACCAAAAACGGTTTGATTCCCATTCCAACTGCTCAGCCACCGGCACACCAGAAACTGCTCACCATTGTATCCTGTAACTGTATGAAAGAGTGCCAAGTAGCTTGTTCCTGCAGAAAAGCTGGTCTAAAATACTCTGCTGTATATACGACCTGCAAACTCCTTCACGAAAGAAGAAATTTGCATCAATTAAACCCATTTCGACTCTATAATCGACATCATCGAAGAATATAATGACTTTGGTCCCTTGCAAAAGATGATGAATACCTCTAAGAAGAATTGATAATTTTCTTTCAAGAACCATCATCCCCAAAACAAAGATGAAGTTCCAAAAATTAAATACCCTCTCAAAAAGTAAGATATAGAAAATTAAGCTTGGTTTTAAAGTAATGTTTATTTAATACAACATTCAGTTGATACGGGTTTCTCATTTTTTAATTAGTTTCTTATCATTTTGGACTGGCATGGTAATTACATTAGGCTGAAGACTAGATCTTTGCGTAACCACTAGCAATAATTTAATTGGAATTACATGTTTTCTAAAATGGTGATAACGTTAAATTACAAACGGGTAGCAATATTTGGAGTAGCAGTTTTTTAGATGCAGGAGTTAAAACATGACAACTTTTCAGGCATGTTGGTGAAAATGACCGATCCCTGACGATCGATTATGGCTAAAACGCTGAACCGATTTTAACTTTGTAGTATGTCATTAGTCGTGAAATTTATGCTATTTAATTTTAATATGAGTGAAACTTTCTGTATGATGGGTCATTTTTAAACTTTAGGCGAAAATCTGACAAAACTGAAAAAAAAATTTTTGGCCCTCAAAAGTTTAACACAGCTTAGAAACTGTCGCAAACTTTTGTAACACAGATTTGGGATGCCTAAAGTGGATTTAAAAAAAATCCAACCTTTTCACGAATTTTTGCACCTTATTGGAAATCAAATGAAATTAATTCGAATTAAAACTTAGTGTCTTTATCGATTAACTTCATTTAGAGTATATATAATGTTAAAAGAAAAATACCATATTATTCTTTGAAATTCAAGCGGAAACAACGCTAAAAGCACTATAGGCATTAAATTATCCAACAAAGGAAATGGTGCATGCGCCACTCAAATATTCGGTTTTGAAATCCTTTCCGAACCTTTTCTGAATAGAAATGATTTCTTTGCCAGCAGAATAAATGCTGCTATTTGAATGTTTTAAGATAATTCGGGTCGTTTACATCCATTTTGAATTCTCTCGTTTGTTTAATGAACTTTTGTCTTTTGAACGTACCAGTAAAACTTAATGATGATAACAGACATTTCGTAATGGCGGCATAAAAATTATAATTGAAATTTAAATTGTTTTGGGTTATATCTATCTATCTTTCTGAATTAGGGTGTGGTTCAAAGTCATATTATAAACTGTTGCTAATTCACGACAAAAAATTCATAATGTTAACAGATGAACATTGATTTCGCGACACCAATTTGAAGAACTTTGCAGACGGTGGTGTAAGAAAGAAGATGTAAAAAGTAAAATCAATTTTTCTCAGTTCTTGTTAAATTCGAGAGACCCACAAGGGTAAACTCGTAGTGTGAAAAAAACGAGAAATGATTTAACTTGGAACGCAGGACCGAAAGCCGATAGTAGTATTAAGTCGTTGAATTTTTTGGTTTGTGAAGCATTGGCATTATGTACTTAGGTTAAACCATGTGATAATTTTTACAAGCCTTAAACTTTAAAACCATTATGTATCGCCTTCTGATTAGGATTAACAAACTTGTTCGAGCAATTTATCCAATATTAATTGGCCCCTTTACCTCTTAAACCTGCTCATTTAAATATTTTTTCCTATTTTTCTCCTATTTATCTAAAAAATATTTGGTCCCTTTTAAATATGTCCGTGTAAAATTATATGATCCCTTTACTCCCTTAGACCTGTTCATGTAAAAATATTTGCACAATCATTGTCGCTTAAGCGTATAAAAATTTAAGACGGTTTCAAAATATTTTTCAAAATTATCGGTAATTAAAGATTGTCGACATGTTTTGTTTTGGTTTTGGAAAAATTTACTAAAAAAGCTAAGCGGTCTTGTAAATAACTAATTTTCATGCAATGCATCTCATTAGCCATTTGCCTATTATTAAAGACTTTAAGAAATAAATACCTAATGGTAAAATATGAAGAAAAACCTCAATCAGTAGACTTTTATCGTCTGATGCTTACTAGAAAAGTTGATCCAAGGTCTTGTGTATAACTAATTTTCATGAAATACATCTCGTTAGCCCGATAAATACTCGTTATTCCTATTATGAATGCAATTTAAATAAATAAATAAATAAATACTTAATTGTAATATATGAACCATAATGAATAGCCTACCTTTGATGCAAAGGTATTTTTGGTCTGATACTTTAGCAATCGTTTTTTCGTACGAGAGTACTAGTCTTTTTTGGTTTAATGCCATCACTTTTTTTCTTTAACAACGTTGGTAGTTTCGTATAATTTTTTTTTATATTTATTCCTGGATGTATATTGGATTGTACTTCTAATTTGTGTTAAAGTAGATCCATAGAGAGCAATATAATTTACAAAGGCCTTCTTTCAACATACAAATAATGACAACTTTAAAATGAAAAACACAACAAAATACCTCGGTATCATAATTGATCCAAATTTGAAAGGGGTTGATCACATTCAGTCATTAACAACCAAAGTTAAAAGATTAATTTTTAAATTTTATGAGTTGAGGAAATTTATGACTAGAAGTTTACTAATTATTATTTACAACTCGCTGGTTAAATCTATTTTGAGATATAATATAATGTAGACTATATGATATTGCACTTTGACCCACTAACGTAACCCAAAATCGTATAATTAAAATTATCTACAAAAACCAGCATTATATCCTACCTCTCTTTTATATAATAAAAAAAGTGCTTTGTACAAGGTCCGGCAGTGAAAAGGAAAGATTTGAGGTGTGGTTTGCAGCGCGCCACGAGGTAGTGGGAAAGAAAGCTGACGGAGCATTGGACGGGTGAGCATTGTGGTTACACAGTTAAAGCCTATTTTCAAAATGGTGAGAGTTTAGTGCAAACGCGTCGTGAGTTTCGACGGCATTTTAACATACCGCGCAACCAACCTGTTCCATCAGATAAAGCAATAAAAAATGGGTAAACAACTTGGAACAAACAGGATCGACGTCAAAAAAAAGGGGTGGTAGTGACAAAACAGTTCGAACCCCTGAAAATATTGAACGTGTTCGACAAGCAATGTTAAGAAGTCCACGCCGATCGGCGATCCGTCACTCTTGAAATAAGTGACAGATCGATGAGAAGTATTCTCTATAAGGATTTTTGATATCACCCTTTACAAAATACAGGTTGTGCAATCAGTTAACCTGGGTGATTATCCACAGCGTGTATGTTTTTGTGAAATTATGCTTGCCAGACTGGAAGAAAATGACAACCAAATTAACAATTTGTGGATGAGTGATGAGGCACACTCTGGTTTTGTTAATAAACAAAATTGTAGATACTTGGCGGAGGAAAACCCTCGTTTACTTTATGAAACACCTCTTCATGCTCAGAAAGTGACATTATGGCGGGCGATTTCTGCCAATGGAATCATCGGTCCATATTTTTTTGAGAATGAGGCTGAAAATGCCATTACCGTTAATTCTGTACGATACGTTGCAATGACTCAGCATTTTCTTACACCTCAACTTGAAGGTTTTCCAGTGGATGAACACACTTTTTCAACAAGACGGGGTAACAAGTCACACTGCAAGAATTCCAATGAATGCTATAAATGCTTTGTTTTCAGGGCGTATAGTTTCTCGAAACGGGGATATCAGTTGGCCCCTTCGGTTCCCCGACCTAACCGCCTTTGACTTCTTTCTTTGGGAATACCTAAAGACAAATGTATTTGCAAATAATCCACCCAGGACAATCCCAGCTCTTAAACAACGGATTCGTGACGAGATTGCATCAATACCTGTTGATATGCTGCGCAGAGTTATGCAAAACTTTGAGGCACGACTCCAAGAATGCATAAATTGTAACGGAGGACATTTGGCGGATGTAGTGTTCAAATAATAATTTTTTTTATATTGTAAACCAAATGGATACTTTCTCATTTTCCATTAATGTATTAAAAATTATTTAAAAAAATATTCTTAAACAATAAAATTATTTTCGAAATCTTTCCGTTTCACTGCAGGACCCTGTCTTGCTGTACCTTTATTTATGGAAAGCCTAAATTGAGATACACTACAAATCATTTGCAAAACACAATCTGTATCTGTAACGCGTGGAAGGTGGGTTACTCCACGGCATTTATGCCTCATTAGGTCCATTGTGCATCCTCCTTAGATAATAGGCACCTCCTAGCTCGTGAGCCAGCCTACAGATTTAATGTAGTTGACAACGTCGCCAAGCGGTGCTTCTCTTATATCGGCCGGTGTTAGCCGATACTCGCCGAACACAAATCTTCTAATACATGAGAGCGTTGAGTAATCGTAAAGGATAAGCTCGATGGTCTCATCTTCTTGTTCGCACCCTCTGCAGATTGCGTATTCTGACAGCCCCATGATATGGAGATGCTTTCGTACTTGGCAATGACCAGTCAGAATGCCTGTGACTAGGCGCAGATTCTGTCTAGTCATAGTCAAGTATTTGTTTGCTGCAGTATTCTCAGGATAACTTAAGAGCTCCCTGGCAACTCTGCAGTTTCTTGTTTCATCTTATCTTTTCTTGAATTTCATAAGGGAATATTCTTTGATTAGGACTGTCACAACCGATTTTGTCAGGCCAATAAAAAGGCCAGATCCAAAAAGTATTTGGTTGGCTGCTTTCTTGGCTAGTGAATCAGCAAGACGGTTATCTTTCGATGTGGCATGACCTTTAATCCATCTTAAGGTGACCACATTGTTAATGGGTACTTCGGCCAAAGCTTTGTGACATTCTAGTACTAACCCTGGATAAATTCGTGGTACCCTTGCTGTTGGGAAAAATCACGAAGACGTTAATAGAAAATTGCAAAAATCTATAGACCAGTTCAACACCTGGACAAAAAGATAACGAATAAAATTGAATGAAGGTCAATCTATCAATTTCCGCAATGAACAAAATAAATAAACAAAAGGAATAAACGACACTTAGATTTATTTTGCCAATACAGCAAAACACCTGGTTATAACACTTGATGATAGACTTCGCTGGATAGTACATATTAAAAAGCTTGGTATAAAATACAAAATAATATATTGGTTGCTAGGAAAAATTTTTAAATTATCCACATACAACAAACTGATCTTTATAGGCAGATATTAAAACTCGTATGGACGTATGCTATTCAGCTCTGGAGCTATGCCAGCAAAAGTAACAACCAAGTTTTTTAATCTTTACAGAATAAAGCATTAAGGAACATCGATACACCCTGGTACTGCCGCAATACTGATCTCCATAGGGACATTAAAGTGGAGACTGTTGAAAATACAATAGAAAAATGTTGCTAGTAGTCACCAAAAACGTTCCAACATGGGAACGTTGAGGTTGTCCAGCTCTTCATCAATGCCAATCCAATAAGAAGACCCAAGAGAACCAAGCCTTTTAAATTAGTTCAGTGATGTTAGATAAAAGCACAGTATAGTGCGATTATGTTATACGTTAACGGTAGTGTAACTAAATAATTATGCTCTAAGGTACGCTAGTAAGTAGAATCTTAGTTTATGAAGGTTTTCATCCCTAGATAAGTTAAGTTAGAATAAAATAATCAGATTGTAATAATCGTAAATGCTACCTTATTTGGGACATTTATTAAAAAAAAAATAATACGATTAACCTTTTTTTTTTTTTTTTTTTTTTTTTTTTTGAGAATTGGCACCTAAACGTAGTTTTTTGTTGCCACAGACTTTTGTAAACAGAATAATTTTTTGTTTATTTATCTATATTTTAATATTTTCTTTAATTAAAAATTCAATAATTAAGTTATATATATATTCTCATTAAATGAGCTTAATAAAATAGAAATACTTGATGGAAAAAGGATATTTAGGGAAGAAAGTTTTTTAAGAAAATCTGAACGATGAGAATTATGATGGCTACAAGAAAAAATGAAGTGGTTGATATCTGCAAAATAAGAATTTCGCATTGATAGAAAGGTGATATATTAATACCAATTCTGGAAAGGTGAGACGGAAAACCCCATGATTTAGTTTCATCCTTGTTAAAGTGGTACAATAATACCTAGACATTTTAAAATTTGTAATGTGGGGAATAGATTTTGGAAGAACAGGGTAAATAAATGTATATGGGTTATTTGAATGAGAAACAAAGTGTTCCCAAAGTTTCTCCCAGCTTGATCTAACATTTCGTTTCATTGCATGAATAATATCCTGCGGAGAATGAATATTAATAATAGTTGGAAGAAGAATGGATTCTTTAGCAGCTAAATCGACTTTTTCATTTCCAACTATCCCTTTATGACTTTTAACCCAGATAAAAACGATCTTGATTTTAGAATTATGAAGAGTAAGGAGAGACTAAATAATTTCTCTTATAATAGGATTTTTGTTAATATTGCAGGAATAGTTAGAAATTGAAAGTAAAACAGATTTCGAGTCTGAAAGAATAACCAATTTGCTTTCTCCATAGCTTTTTATCCAATGGAGTGCTTGTAAAATTGCAAAAGCCTCCGCTGTATAAACATGATTAATTTGGTAAATGAAATTGGGAAATAAAGTTTTAATTTTCAACATAAAAAGCGCATCCTGTACCTTGTTTACCTTTAGACCCATCGCAAAAAATAGTATTAACTGTATCTAGTGTTCCCAATACCGATTTTATGATTATAGTATTAATTTTAGGGGAAGAAGTAAACTCAGGGAATAAGAATGTTGGCTTGAACAATAAGGAGAAAAAATTAAACTGATATATAGAAAGAATATCGTGAGACTCAATTTTATTTAAAAACTGGTTTAAAGATACACAGGCTTCAGCCAAAGGTGGACTATTTTTAAATTTCCAATATTTGTTGGTTAGGTTTACAATATTTAGGATAAAGGAAGAATTCAGAATTTTTTCCGAAAACATTTTAAATGTAACTAACTTTTTGCATGCTAGAAAATGTCTTCGTAAGTGAAGAGGGGGCTCTTGTGCTTCCGCAAAAACCGCTGGACGAGACATATTTTGACTGCTTTAACTTGAATACAATATAATAACAAGGCTTGAGTTCGCAGCTGATCCATATAATATGCACCCATAGTCGATGATTGATCGGATATAAGATCTATAAAACATTAACGACGTTGTTGTGTCTGCACTCCATTTAAATTTTGTGACACATTTAAGAATATTAATGCCTCTTTCACATTTGGATAAAGTATAATCAATATGTTTTTTCCATGTAAGCGTATTGTCTAAGACAATTCCTAAGTATTTGAAGGAACTTACTATTGGAAGAGATATTGAATTAAATTTAATGACTTCTCCTATTATCAGCCTGTGACGGGTATAAACCATCACAGCTGATTTATTTGCAGCCAAAGAGAAACCATGATCAAATAACCAGCTTGTAAGGCAATATATGACATATATAATATCTACAACACAATCATAATAAGACTTACGGGCTGTATAAATACATACATCATCCGCGTACTGAATACACTTAATCGGTTGATTGAAGATCTCATGCAAGCTTGCCGTGTAAATATTGAAAAGAAAGGGACTCAGAACGGATCCTTGAGGAATACCCTGGTTGACAATTCTAGGGCCATGCAAAAGGTTATAGTGATCTCTGATATATACTTTGCTCTTTCTAAATAAATCAATAATATTGGCAGAGGCGTTTGTATCAAAACCGTAATAGGAGAGTTTTGTTTGTAAGATGTTCAAATCAACTGCGTCATATGCCCCTTTAAGATCTAAAAAAATACATGCTGTGTATTCATTTTTTGAGAATGAATACTGAATAACATTAACTGAGTACAGGCGTCTAAAGTACCTTTAGACTCATGAAATCCGTACTGGGAACTAGGTAACAGAGAGTTATGTTCAAAATACCATTCTAAACGACGTTTAATAATTCTCTCAAAAGTTTTACCAAAACACGATAACAGAGAAATTGGACGGTAAGACGATGGATCATTAGGGTCTCTCATAGGTTTAACAATAAATATAATTACCACTTCCTTAAAAGATTCAGGAAGAAGTCCTTGTAACCACCATTGATTATAAATTTCAACTAAGACACTTTTTGAATTGTCTGGTAAATTTCTAATCAAAGAATAAGAAAAGCTATCTTTTCCAGAAGCTGTGTTACAAGTGGTTTTAATTGCTAATTCTAATTCAGTTAAAGTTATTTTTGAATAAAGATTATTTTTATTTCCCAATTCCCCATTATTTACCAGCTGAGGAATAAAACTTGGATCAACAAATGGAGGAGCAATATGGTAAAATAATTTTTCTATTAGATCTGGAGCCAGAACAGTTTTGTTATTATATTTATTTTTGTTTGAAATACTTTTAATATATCTCCATACTGAAGATATTGGAGTATTTTTGTTTAAATTACTAACAAATTTTTTCCAGCTGTTCTGTGCTTTTTGTTTGAATATCAGCTTAATTTTGGCCTGCAGATTTTTATAAAAAATAAAATTGTCAAAATTCGATGTGTGATTATAGTTGCATAAAGCTATCTTTCTACTCTCAACTAAATCTGCAGCTGCCGTGACAGCTTCAATGAAATTTGGGAATGAAGTGGATTCAGATGATGAAGTAAAAATATTGTTCAAATATGATTTAAAGGAAACCTAGTTAGCCTTTTTTTCGTTCCAAATATTTGAAGGAAACACCTTCTGTTTATCGGAATTATTTGTAATAGTTATTAAGATAGGAAGATGATCAGAACACATAGTATCAGAAATTGTTTTCCATTCACATTTAGGTGCTATATTGGCGAAGATATAGCAAGATCTAAAGCAGAAGGAGGAGTGTTCGGGGCAGAAATTCGTATGGGAGAGCCATCCTTTAAAACAATTAAATTTAGGTTATTTGGAGCTTCAACTAGACCTAAACCACTTCGATCATTACTAATACTACCCCATAAGGAATGGTGACAATTAAAATCTCCACAGATTAATACCGGTGAGTTGAATTGAGAGAAGAGGTTTTCCCAGTCAGTATTATGGAAATTTTAGATTTTTCCAGTTGAACAGCACATGCTTCAATTTTATTGTTATAATTTTTTTTAATTTGTAATTGCTTGAAGGTTATTTTATTGGAAACGAATATAGCTACGCCACCATACCCATCTGCTCGATTTTTTGAAATTAATGAATATCCGTTAATAGAATTGTTTTGGCCATTTTAAACCAAGTCTCAGATATAATCATAATATTTACATCTTTTGTTTTAATTAATTTAAGAAGATTAGGTTTATTTTTATTTAAAGATCTTGAATTCCATTGTATGATTGTGAGTGCATTTTCGTTAGAAAAACGATTCCCTGTCACTATTAATTTCCCTTAGTTCTGTTTCGTTTTCAAAATTAGGTAAATTTGAAAAAAATACCCTAATATCAGAATTAAGGTTAGAAATTAAATTTTGATTATCATTAATTTTGGATGAAGAAGGATATGATAAAAATACATTATTTACAAATTTGGAAATACCGTCAATGAGCGATTCTTTGTATTTTATGAAACCTTCCCTATGCGGATTAGGAATTATAGGTTGACTTTTTTGATTTTTTCTTTCCCGGTAACGGGGTAAAGGAGAACGCGGAGGAGATGCTGCTTTTCGTTTTTTTTTTGGTTGTATTATTAGATTTCGGTTTTCTAATAGAAGAATTCGTAGATGGGAAATTGGGAAACGAAGAAGATGGTAAAGGAGGAAAATTTTTTAAATTATTTAATACGTCAAATCTATTATTAGTAACTACTTTTGAATAAGAGGGATTATTAACTAAAGTTTCAGCATCTTTGAATGATAGGTTGTTATTTGCCATTTTTTCTTTAATTTTTCTCTGTTGCATGTAGTAAGGACAATCTTTGGACATGGATGAATGACTATTGACTTTGCAATATAAGCAGATAATATTATTTGCATTACAGCTAATATTTTCCTTATGAACCGATGTGCAAATTTTGGATCTAGCTTCTTTAGCCTTGCATAATTTGGATGTATGTCCGTATCTCAAACAACGCATACATTGGATTACTAGATGAATATATTTTTCGACAGGGAAGTGTGATAAATTTATTTTGACCGACTGGGCAATTGAGTTGTCTAAAAAGGTCACACTAATCATTTGACGTGGAACATATTGTACATTACCATCTGAATCTATGATTTTCCTTTTCATTCTCTGCACGTTAACGACTTCCTTATTAGATTCAATGGACGATTTAAGATAAGCTTCATCAAAAAATGTATCAACTTCACGAATAACACCTTTTTTGAGTAAAAAATTTTGGGATATAAGCGATAATATTATTACGTTTAATACAATCATGGTTAGTAAGAGAATTTGCAATTGAGTAAGTATTAAAAATTACTTTAACTCTATTTCTACCCACTGATTTTATGTCCAAAATGTCGTTTTTAATTGTAGATTCGGAAAGGAAATAATGACCTACACGAACTGGAAATAATCTACCAATATTTTTGTCTAGATGTTCAACAAAAACAATATAAGGGCCTAAATCTTGATTTGTAAATTTGTTATCAAAATCGTATACCTGATTTGATTCTGTAGTCATAATCTGCTCTTGGGGCGACCCAAGTGGGTCGCCTGTTTGTGAAATCATAAAAAATTGACTTACCGGTTGTTTTTTGACTACCAGTAGTACACTATCAGTAAACAAATATATGTAAATTTAAAATAAATTTAAAAAACCGTGAGATGATAACAGGACCCCACTAAACACAAACCAACTACACAAAATAGGATAATAAATAAACTAGAAAAGCAAAATTATTGCGCTAGTTCAGTGTGATGTCATTTTGGTTCCACTGACATTTAATTCTAACCAAACTTTGAACAAAAACATCAATAAATTTGACATATACGTTTTTACTGTTTTTATTTTATTTCAAAATATTGTTTACAGGTCATAAAAATAGTTTAAAGGTATGTAATTGGTAACTAAACGTTTTTATATTTGATACATGCTATCTACTTACTTTAGGAATATATTTATAAAAGTGAAAAAAAAAAACGATATAATTTAGGTAAACAAAACGAACATAACGCACTCAAAAAATGTACGGTCACTTTAATTGTCAGTGGAACCATAATTACATCATCACTGAACTAGCGCATTAATTCAAATGGACACAACGAATGACAACACGTTGACACAAATTTGAAAGTTGTGTGCAATTAACCCTTCGAGCATATATAATATATGCTCGAAGGATTAACCCTTATGCCTCCCATAGTTTATCTAGTCTTCATACGTCAACTTTACGTTAAAAATAACTGACAAACACTGTCAAAGTGTTTGTGAGTGTGAAATTTAATAAGCACTTAAATATAAATAATATTAGAATTACTAAATACAGCAAGATTTTACAATGGAACAATTTCTAAAGGGTGAGACTGAAACTAAAAACGAATTAGTGTCTAAAAATGCTAAAACCCATAATATTTTAACTATTTTCCAAGAAGTAGCAGAGTTATCGAAAGTAGTTAACAATACTCTGAGTGATATGGTCACAGTAAATTCTCAGTTTAAAAATTTATTTTATGAACCTTACGAAGTTGATCAGTCTATTCAAAAAATAAAATGTGGCCAAGAGAACGTTAAGTCATTTGCAGAATTTATAACTAATTGTAAAGATACTATTAATTCTTTAGAAAGTTTTACTGGATGCGATTTTGACAATATTGATTTAGATTATTTTTATAAAAGCTTGAACGATATTAAAGAGTATAGACAGGAACATTTGGAGAAAGTTAAGCAATTTAAAATCCTTTCGTTTGGACTAAAGAAGGTCCATGAATTAGTCGACAGTGAAACTCCTCTTGACGAAACAGATACTCCTCAAAGTAAAAATACAGATTCCACTTTTAGTGATATTTTTTATAAGAGTTGCAAATTGGCTACTTCGTCGCCATTTTGTTCTTTTTAAAAAATATAGAAACTACTTTTTCTAAATTGTACTGTATTTATTATATTGTAGTGAAAACCCAGAATAAATGGCTTTATTTCACAAAAAGAGAGCGTACAAAATGACAACTAAATTGGTATCTGACAATTACAAATAAACACGTAATACAGAGTGATATAATATTAACAAGTCATATATAATTTATACCCACATACTTTCATTTTCTTTTACTAGGCGGAGACTGGTCGCACTGCGCAGCTTTCTGAGTGCCTTTTAAAAGCAGATACAAAACTCCGCCATTTTGATCCCTTATTACGTGTTGCCTACATCTTGGCCCAATATTTTTAATAGGTGCGTTTTAATTATCCGCTTCTGTTTCGGAATTATCGGTTTTCTTGTTTTAATCTGACAGGTTAAAACAACTTAACCGACAATTCCGGAAGCAGAAGTGGATAATTAAAACGCATCTGATATTTTGCTTGCTGCTGTAAGTGTCAGTAAATATTATTTTTGGAGTCACAGTTTATTGCTAAAGAATCAGTTAGCTCACTCGGACCCGTTGAAAGTTCCAAAATAACATCCACTCCAGGGATACAAATTCAGGATACGCAGAAGACTGCTGTTTTATTATAGGCGGTTGTCATATATTGTATTATCCGAGTTGCGCAGTGTATAAACTGGAACATTGAGATCGAAAGTGCCGACGCAGAGTGAGCGAACTGATTATTTAGCTATAAACTGTGGCATAGAAATCAAAATGGCCGCGCCCTATGTTGGGCGTGTCGGACCTCTCTCTTGCACCGTATAGTAATCAAAGTGTGTGATATCAAAACAAAAATCCTAAGTTATCACCTTGATGTGTTAAAAGAAAATCAAAGTATATGGTTGTTCCAGATGTGGCATAGCTATGATAAAGCCAGTCTTGTATGTCTCATTTATTGATTCGGTCCGTCAAATCGCTAATGGAGGACCTCCTCCTGTACCGGATTCATATTTTTTAGTCTCAGATACTCTCTTTTTAATGTTGCTTTTTAAATCAAGCCAAGTCTAAAATTTAATTAATAACAATAATCTCAATTTAACCGAAATTTATTTTTAAAATTCACTTAATCACTATAACTCTTACTCGAGCTTGCTTTTCTGATAACTGTTTATCAAATTTTTTAAAAATAATCTTCAACAATATTTGGTAACATTTCAATTTGTCTTAATTTCAACATTTAACCTAACCACCAGAATGTATGATAATTTTGTCTGTCTCCGAATCAGAGGTTGTAGATGAGGAGTCTCATTAGGCCCCACTGGCCCCTCTATGAGTTCAATATGTGATAATCATCATTAACCGACCATTCATTGATCTATCACCGGTTTAAGGAGTTCAGGAAACAGACATGGTTGTCGTTATTATTAAAATTAATTATGTTTCATCACAAACACCATAATTTTATTCTTAAATCAATAATTTTAAACTCTCAGTAATCATTTTCTTTCATTTAAATTGTATATGACACGTGCGCTTCCCATTAAGAAATGGTGGTCGGGATTAAAGTCTCATTAGGTTTATGCAACCCCTTTGATTTGAAATAATTGATTGTAGTACTTTATTAATCCCACACAATTAAAGGAAATTCTTCTTTTTGGCAAACTGACCTAATGACGGACGCATGCGTCATTAACTCGACAATAGCACATGTCTTAAATAATTTTAACCTCAAAATTTTAATAGTTCCACTAAACAACTATAGACGTTTTTTATAAAATATTTCTAATGACTGGTCGTTCCATTTCCAAGGCACAGGATAAAGTTTCTTCTGTGGCCAAGGTTTCTGGCGACATAGGCGCACAAGGTTATCAACTAAGATCTGCCATTAAGGCGTGGCGTTATTAGCGTTAATATGACATTGGTTTCCCGACACTGACACGGGTGGGATTCCGTTACACGATTCGACTCGAATTTGATATCAAACTCCATAAAAGCAATTCCGTTTAATGACTAGTCGATTCGATATCAAATCCTTAAAGTTGGATTATTTTGACATTAGGGGTGATCTGTCAATGAGGTTGAATAATAAGCATGTGGCTTAAAAGTTTAGGGCAGAAAGGAATTAAGTTTCCAGGGCACACCTATGTCTCTGGCAATGCCTTTTCTGGATAACCTATCGTGTAATAGATGTCTTTTATGTTCTTGGAATATCAATAAAAGGATTATTTATTATACGAAACGATATAAAATATAAACATTATTAGGTTCTCTTTATTCAGCTGAAAAAGTTCTCCAAGACGATTTTTAGGACGTTTAAACGGTTCGTTTCTGTTTTGTAGCTTATCCTTTCTTTAGCCTAATAATAATAAATAATAATATTTTTATCATTTAATCCATTATGAATGATCCTTGCAACTCTGAATGCAGAGTATTTTGTGCCCGGTGAGGGAAGACTATTATTATTGTCCATGGTGCTCCGAGGCAACTTACAGATGTCATTTGAATTTTAAATGAGGATACCCCGGAAAAACCCCACCCATAAGCATAAAAAACTAATAAATAATTACAATTTAATTTTTGTTGTTTGACGTTAAAAGTCGTGACGTTCCGTTCTGTGGCTTTTTCTGGGTATCCTCACCTATAAGTTAAATGACACCATCAAGTTCCATTGGAGCGCCATGGCAAATAATAACAATAATACGGTTGTCCCTCCCCGATACTAGCTATGCTTTCAGAGTTGCAGAGATCACTTGTAATGGGGTAAATTGTAAAAAGATTATTATTTAATATTGTTGCGCTTTGCTCTAAAGAAAGAATGACCTAAGGGAAAGAAGCGATCCTTTCGAATTCTCTGAAAATCGCTGTGGATAGCTTTTTCGGCTGAATAAAGATTACTTACCTTTATTAATTTATATTTTATAGCGTTTTATGTGTTTAATAGAACCCCTTATTGATGTTTATTGATGTATACAGAGTCCCTACTATTTCATAGGGACATTTTAATAAGCACAAAACTGCGCAACTTTTTTCAAATTTAACCATTTTTCTATCTGTTACCGTTTAAGAAATAGCAATACTGTCCCTGGCTCATGAGCTAGTAGGTGCCTATCTAATTAGGAGGATGCACACACACACATACATACACACAGACACAGACACACACACACACGCACACACGCACACACGCACACACGCACACACGCACACACGCACACACACACACACACACGCGCGCACACACACACACGCACACACACACACACACGCGCGCGCACACACACACGCACACACACACACACACACACACAGACATCATCCCGAAAATAGTCAAAATAGATTCAGGGGACACCAAAATCCGTCGAAAACCTGGGGTCGAAAAAAATCATGATTCCTATACTTTCCTTATATCTGTATACAGATAGGAAAGTAAAAATGGACCTGATTATATAAAAATGCTTGGTATTTGAACCTAATGCTCTGTCGTCACGGTGGTCACGCTTTTCACTTTCGGAAATCTGGCAACCCTACAGATACAGATACTGTCCCTATGAAATAGTTAAGACCCCGTATATACCTAATAGAGAACATAAGGCACATCATTTGTCGCCATTTTGTTCTTTAAAAAAAAAAAAAACTAGAAACTACTTATTCTAAATTGTGCTGTATTTATTATATTGTAGTGAAAACCCAGAATAAATGACTTTATTTCACAAAAAGAGAGCGTACAAAATGACAACTAAATTGGTATCTGACAATTACAAATAAACACATAATACAGAGTGATATAATATTAACAAGTTATATATAATTTATACCCACACTTTGATTTTCTTTTACTATGCGGAGACTGGTCGCACTGCGCAGCTTCCTGAGTGCCTTTTAAAAGGAGATAGAAAACTCCGCCATTTTGATCCCTTATTACGCGTTGCCTACATCTTGGCCCAATATTTTTAATAGGTGCATTTTAATCATCCGCTTCTGCTTCGGAATTGTCGGTTTTCTTGTTTTACTCTGACAGGTTAAAACGACTAAACCGACAATTCCGGAAGCAGAAGCAGATGATTGGGCGTGTCGGACCTCTCTCTTGCACCGTATAGTAATCAAAGTATGTGACATAAGGCCATTAATGCAGGAGAGGTTATTCAGAAAAGGCACATTGCTACAGGAAAGGTTCATACTTAATGTCAAAAAAAATCAACTTTAATGATTTGATGTCGAATCGACCTATACTCTAGAGCTATCGGGTTATGTGATAGAGTTTATTGTCGAATTTCGTTGAACGGAATTGCAATTCTGGAGTTTGATATCAAAAATTCGAGTAGAAATCGCTTTTCATAATTCGATCGAATTATGAATCGTATCGAGATCGAGTTACTCGACACAGAACGGAATCCCACCCCTGGATAACCTCAATAAAATCGACCTAGATCTTGTACTAAAAATGACATGAAAGTCAAAACTAAAGGTAAGTTTATATGGTGGTTACAATATTGCCACACACCTTCAGTTGTTGCAAATACCTCACCTTCGGCAAGTCCTGTAGCCGGCCCAAGAGGTTTAACTTTCATTACCCAGAGTAAGAAAATAAATACTGGTTTAAAGAACAAATTTCCGAAAAAAAAATTGTTAAAAGACTTCTTCTGACACTGACAGATCCTGTTGAATTGCAAAAAGTGTATGAAGATAAAGCTACAGATGATGAAGACTAAACCATACAGATTAAAAACAAATCATTCGAAGAAATATATATCCTACACCTAAATACAGGGTGTTCCATCTCAGACGAGCCACCCCGTATATTTCTTATCCCATAGTAATTGGAAAATTTTCCTGAAACACGTTAGATGATTTTCTTTGGGGACATCTTTTGACGTATATTTGAGGCTTGAACGAGCAGCCCCCTCTGAGGGGGCGCTTTAACCCCATAAAATTGAATAGGGAAGAGGGGTTGAGTAATACTTTATTTGTAAGGTCTTGGAAGTCTCTTTACAGCGGTGTATGAAAAAAATCACATTCTTAAAGAAAATAATTGTTTTATCATGCTTGCAAGCAAAAAAATCAAAACTGTGTTTATAAATCAAATGTTCAAATTTTCCTCCATTGACTTCCATACAATAATAAATTTTCTCGAACTAATAAATAAAAAAAAATCAAAACATTTTCTTATATTGCCTTCATTTTTTGTTCTTAGAAGGTGTTTATCACGTTTCTTCGATCATTTCATCTGTGATAAAACAATTAATTTTTTTTAAGATTGTGATTTTTTTCATACACCTTTGTAAAGAGGCTTCCAAGACCTTACAAATGAAGTATAACCTAACCCCTCTTCCCTATTTAATTTTGAGGGGTTGAAGCGCCCCCTCATAGGAGGTTGCTCGTTCAAGCCTTAAATATACGTCAAAAGATGTCCCCCAAAGAAAATCATCCGATGTGTTTCGGGAAATTTTTCCAATTACCATGGGATAAGAAATATACGGGTGGCTCGTCTGAGATGGAACACCCTGTATAAACCGAAGCAGAGAAAAAGAAAGAAACAGAAATTAAAAATTTTGACCTCGACACCCATGAAGGAATAGTTGAAAGAAAAAGAAGTCAAAGAACAACAGAAAGCAGGTGGTACTGTCAAGAAATGCGTACTGTGTGAAGATAAAAAAACTAGAGAGTCAAACAAAAAGTAGAAACAGGAGACGAAGATTGATAAGAAAAACGTTGTTAAAGTAATAGAGGAAGAAACACCATCAACATGTTATGTATGTGGTGAATTCGGCGTAGATAATAAAGAATGGTGGCGACGTAGATCATGTGCCACATGGTTTCATGCCATTTGTACCACTGCAGAATGTGTATAAGACCTTCCATCATGTAATTATTGCGAGTAACTATTATTGGGGGATATTTCCCATGAGTAGTCGTCTACTGTCGACCCAGCAATCAAACCCTCTGTGAGAAGTTTAATTGTCTTTACTTACCTACCTTATACATCAGTCAATGTATTCACATTAATATATGTTTATTTTGTAGTTACCTATTTATAATATTTATCTATTTATATTAGGTGGTCGATATTAGATCTATAGAGCGAAGGTAAGGAAACGATGATCTAGAGCCAGACGCAGCAATTGCAGTTTCCTTATGCAAAACAGATTAAAAAAGAGACGAAAATGTATCAACTTCACGAATAACACCTTTTTTGAGTAAAAAATTTTGGGATATAAGCGATAATATTATCGTACTCATAAATATATTAATAACAATAATTTTACATTTAGTCTTGTAGACGTGGATGCTGTTATGAAAACATTTGTTGAAGTTAAATCGAATGCCAGTGGAGCAGACAACATCTCTCTGGATATGCTTAAATTATGTATGCCAGTCATTTTACCGTATATTACACATATTATTAACTGTTGTTTAGAACAAGGTTATTTTCCTGATCAGTGGAAAAAAGCAGTTGTTGTACCAGTGGCTAAAAAAAATAACCCTAAATCATTCAACGATTTGAGGCCTATAAGTTTGCTTCCGGTTCTCTCTAAAGTTTTAGAGAAGATTGCGTATAAGCAAATTTATAGCTTTCTCACTTCAAATAAAATATTGCCCTTACACCAATCAGGATTTAGGAAAGGACACAGTACGACAACAGCTCTATGTCACTTAACTGATTCTATAATAACTGGATTGGATGATAGTCAAGCTACAGCTCTTGTGTTGCTTGACTATAGTAAAGCATTTGACACCCTCAACCATCTGCTATTAATCTCTAAATGTAGTTACTATGGTTTTAGTGACAAATCTCTTAATTTTATTAAATCTTATCTTAGTAATCGCTCACAAAAAGTCCAAATAAATAATCAGTCATCTGGATTTGAGTCCATAAAATCAGGCGTACCACAGGGCTCCGTCTTAGGTCCCTTACTCTTTCTTCTGTATACGTCAGACTTGTGTGAAGAAACTCTGACATGTAAAATCCAGTTTTTTGCTGACGATACCCAACTACACCATTCATTTCATTCCATTAATGCAGAGGTAGCAAGTAAAGCGGTTAATAAGGACCTAGCTAGAATAAAAACATTTTCCTTGGATCATAATCTGCATTTAAATCCATCAAAATCCAAATCAATCATATTTTCTAATGCCCAATCTCGATCTTATATTAAAAATAATTTTTCCATAAAACTTGATGATGAGACAATTCCTATGGTACATGTAGCCAGAAGTCTGGGCTTACTACTGGATGAGAATCTTCGATTTATTGAACATATCAACAGTTTGTCCACTCAATGTTATCTAATTCTCAAACTTCTATACGCTAATAAAGATTTGCTCTCAATGAATATGAAAAAATACTTATGTGAAACTCTAATCCTTAGCAAAATTTCTTATTGTCATATAATTTTTTATCCTTGTCTAGATTCAATAACATCTATAAGGCTTTAAAAAATTCAGAATACATGTTGTCGATACATATTTGGTTTACGCAAATATGATCATATTTCCCAAAGCTTTAAAGAACTTCGGTGGCTAAATATTAGTAATCTGTATAAGTATCATTTGCTATCATTGGTGCACAAAATAATACACACTCAAAGTCCAATATATCTCTCTCGTAGGTTAATTTACAGAAATCAAATGCAAAATATTAATGTACGTGAGCAATCCACGTTAACAATGCCCCGCCACACACATGCTATTTTTGAACGCAGTTTCTCTTACTGTGCTATTAAATATTACAATGAACTTGACAATGATTTAAAGAATACCCATTCATATACTGGTTTCAAGCGTAAGCTCAAAAATATCCTGCTTCATCAACAACGATGATCAAATTAAATTGTGTATACAAATTGTGTTATTTTTAGTTTAATTTATTAATATGTAATTCAATTATTATTTATTTGCATTAACAGTTTAGTTAAATGTTTGTTTTTTTTTTTTAATTTTTATTATAGGTTTATTATAGTTTTTGTTTTTATAATATTATTTATCGATCCTGTTACTAAAAGGGTTAGATGGAAGAATAGCTGTAGGCTAAATCTCGCCCTTACATTGCATTTTTGTAATTTTCAAAAATTTTAATAAAGACGTTTTATTATTATTATTATTATTATTATTATTAATATTATTACGTTTAATACAATCATGGTTAATAAGAGAATTTGCAATTGAGTAAGTATTAAAAATTACTTTAACTCTATTTCTACCCACTGATTTTATGTCCAAAATGTCGTTTTTAATTGTAGATTCGGAAAGGAAAATAATGAGCTACACGAACTGGAAATAATCTACCAATATTTTTGTCTAGATGTTCAACAAAAACAATATAAAGGCCTAAATCAGATTAAAAAAAAGACGAAAGACTAAGTAGGTAGTAAAAACTAAGCCTATAAACTTAAAGAAGAAGTAGCAAACTCTTATATTATTTTTCCATTTACATAAAATAAAAATTAAAGCGAATTTTTGGATTTTTCCAATTGTTTCTGGAATTTTCCAATTGTTTGTTTATGAAATGATTGTGAATAAAGTGTTATACAAACTTTGGTAGAATTTGAAAAATAACTCTAATTTAGTTGAAAATGCTTTTTATCAAATTTTCCTAACAATCCTAGTTTATATTATTTTATTTTGCAGTGCCAACGCCTATGTCTCTATAAACTATTTTAGAAATAACCTTTAGGTACGCCAATGGTTAACAAAGAAAAAGTTTTATCAAATCAAGATAAAGTAAAGGACTACTTGTTCGTCTCTTACAGACATTAACACTATGAATCAATAAGCAACTGTCCAAATGTTTAATTTTAAATAAATAAATGCAAAAACTTTTTTAAAAAAAAATTGACGAGTTTTAAAAATGTGTACGAATTTTTTCTTCAACACAACCTCCTCGAGGGTGGCTCAAAGTAAGTACAATATTATCTGTTTATTAATTTTAAAGTTGTATGAAACAATCATTTTACTTGTAGTAAATAGGTAAAAAATGTGTTTTATTAAAAATACGCCTTTAGATCGATTTTAACATTTTTAAAAGTATTTTAAATTGTTATTTTGTTTATATAGTAAAGTGCAAAACTAAATTAGATCAATTACACTCATTTTAGTTATTAATATTGTGGGAGGTATTTTTTAATTTTTATTAAATAATTTATCAGCTTAGTTGATAGAATTATTATTGTTCTGTTGATTTGACGTCTATAAAAGAAATTGGTCAGATAAATGTAAAAAAAATGCATTCCAAGCTGCAATGAGCTATAAGTAATCACAATCATATTTTTTTAATAGTCCATAGGAAAATTTATCATTTACAAAGTAGCTACGATAGCAAAAAATTTTCCGTTCAGTTATCACTGAAGGCAGTGGCATGTACCAATAAACCTAGAGAATGTATATTTTGTTGTCCAATGTATGCTTTTATTTTTTCTTTTAATCCCATCTGTGTGTATTATGAGAATAATGAAATAGAAAAATAATTAAGTTGTTGGGTCTTTATTTTTATTTACTGATAATATATTTTTAAATTTATGTAGGTAGTTGTAGATGTGAATTTTAAATAAATTATTAGCGACCTATAATAAACATTTCTGTTCTATAATTCGATGGTTTCGGAGAATAAAGGGATAAGTCCAAATCTGTTACTTTTCAGGAAAATTGATTGAAGTTGAAGGGCTGATTTTCAATAAGCATGAATTCATATACAGGGTGGTTACTGTTACAGTATATAACCAATGAAATATTCTAAACGGCACAAGATACAGTGTTGATTAAATTAGAAAAGTTGCGCTATTTCATGTAAGGAACAATGTTATATATCGGAAGACATGTAACATTTATAATCCTATTGTAATCTTTAATATGCTTCATTATTACCGCTTATACAGGGTGTTTCATTGGTAAAGGGACTCCCTTTAACCATGGATGGAGACCACCGAGGTGCTTCCAAATAACCCATACTTAATGGGTCTTTCGACCTTTATAGCCGAGATACAGGGTGTTTTATCAATTTGGCCTATTTCTATCTGGACTCATAACTTATTAACCACCCTGTATATGTTTTTTGACATTTGGCGTACTTATTCACCGTAACTTACCAAATCTAAAAAGGTATAAACAAGAAACGAAATCCAGGTCCGTCTTTACAAAAAATTAATAAATTCGTCCATCCTTAAAACAACATCCTGTATGTGTGAATTTGAAATTTTTGTTTTCATATTTGAAAAGAACACAAAAAATTGAATCCAATAATGTACATTTTATTTTTGCGGAGACGATTTTACCACTGCAATTATAAGTCCAAATTGTTATTTTTGAGCATTTTGGAGGTAGAAACTGGAAACGGACGGAGTTTTATTAATTTTATTACGGTATTTTTAAAATTATTTAAAGAAGTATATTTCTAAAAGCTACAGATATGTCAATACTTATAATTGTATGCATCTACACTATTTCAAAAAATAATTTCAGGTCCGGTTTTAGGGCCAAAAATCAGAATTATTTTTTTTTCGACCGCACCCTGTATAAATTAATCCATGTAAGTTTTAATAAATAGTATGTAGGCTAATAATATGGAAAGAGACTAACATTCAGTAGAACAAATAATAACATTTACAACTAAAGGAAAAACACATAAATAATAGCTAATTAATACATAATAAACAAATCAAAATAACAACTAATAATACAAAGAAATACAAATGTTGGGAATGAAGTAATAAACCTTATTGCTACTAAAAACTACAAGAGTTGTTCAAAATGACCTCCATTTTGTTCGATGCATTTGCTTGCCCGTTTTAAAATATTGTTGACGGCTTTTCTGAGTACATCGGGATTATTTTTCATTTCTTCGCACGCGTTTTCTATCCTCCCAAGTAGTTCTTCCCTACTATTTATGGGAGTGGAATATACTTTTGTTTTTAGATGTCCCTAAACGTGGTAATCTAGCGGATTAAAGTCAGGCGATCTTGAAGGCCAATGTATGTAGTATACGAAAGGAGGTATTTAGGACCGAACGTTACATTCGTAAATAATAAATAAGTATAATTATTTTATTATTAGATTATCTTATAGGCCTTGGAATTGGAATTTCACATTTTTATGTCATTTGTATTTGCATCTTCTGTCAGTCATTATTGTTTTTTTAGTATTTTCCGTGATATTTTTTATTGTATTTGGTAATTATTAAAAATGCCATATCAATATACTAACGAAGAATACGCAGATATGATTTACATTTATGGTTTTTGTGATGGTAATTCTCGAGCTGCAAAAAAAGAATATGAATTGCGATTTCCTGGTTGAAGATCACCAAATTTCAAAATTTTATTCGCGTTTTTAATTACATGAGAAGATATGGTAGATTCCCAATAGCTCAATTAAACGAGCATCGTGAAAGGCAGCATTTGAATGTGGAACAAAATATTATAAATATGGTTAATAATAATCTAGAACTGAGCACAAGGAGAATTAGTTATGCATTTAATGTACCTCATACGAGCGTATGGCGACGACTAAAAAAACATTGTTTACACCCATATCATATTCAGGAAGTACAGAGGTTAGAAGCAGGCGATGAAATTCCTAGAATTAATTTTAGTAGGTGGATCCCCTTAAATCGGTGAATTGTACGTAGATGCATATTTACGGATGAGGCCCAGTTTACAAGAGACGGCGTGTTCAATTTACGAAACTCGCACATTTGATCGACAGAAAATCCATTTGCTGTAAGAGAGACCCATTCACAATACAAATTTTCAGTAAATGTTTGGTGCGGCGTCTTTGATAATAAATTAAGTGGACCACATTGGATAGGCAGAGGTGCTCCCAATCACTGGCCTTCAAGATCGCCTGACTTTAATCCGCTGGATTACCACGTTTGGGGATATCTAAAAACAGAAGTATATTCCACTCCCATAAATAGTAGGGAAGAACTAGTTGGGAGGATAGAAAACGCGTGCGAAGAAATGAAAAATAATCCCGATGTACTCAGAAAAGCCGTCAACCATATTTTAAAACAAGCAAGAAAATGCATCGAACAAAATGGAGATCATTTTGAACAACTCTTGTAGTTTTTAGTAGCAATAAGGTTTATTTCTTCATTTCCAACATTTGTATTTCTTTGTATTATTAGTTGTTATTTTGATTTGTTTATTATGTACTAATTAGTTATTATTTATGTGTTTTTCCTTTAGTTGTAAATGTTATTATTTGTTCTACTGAATGTTAGTCTCTTTCTATATTATTATCCTACATACTATTTATTAAAACTTACATGGAATAATTTATACATTGTGCGGTCGAAAAAATATTAATTCTGATTTTTGGCCCTAAAACCGGGCCTGAAATTATTTTTTGAAATGATGTAGATGCATACAATTATAAGTATTGACATATCTGTAGCTTTTGGAAATATACTTCTTTAAATAATTTTAAATATACCGTAATAAAATTAATAAAACTCCGTCCGTTTCCAGTTTGTACCTCCAAAATGCTCAAAAATAACAATTTGGACTTATAATTTCAGTTGTAAAATCGTCTGCGCAGAAACAAAATGTACATTATTGGATTCAGTTTTTGTGCTCTTTTCAAATATGAAAACAAAAATTTCAAATTCAGACATACAGGATGTTGTTTTAAGGATGGACGAATTTATTAATTTTTTGTAAAGACGGACCTGGATTTCTTTTCTTGTTTATACCTTTTTAGATTTGGTAAGTTACGGTGAATAAGTGCGCCAAATATCAAAAACATATACAGGGTGGTTAATAAGTTATCAGTCTGGAAAGAAATAGGCTAAATTGATAAAACACCCTGTATCTCGGCTATAAAGGTCGGAAGACCCATTAGGTATGGGTTATTTGGAAGCACCTCGGTGGTCTCCATCCATGGTTAAAAGGAGTCCGTCCCTTTACCAATGAAACACCCTGTATACATTAGTTTTTTTATAGAACATTACCTATACATAATTACGATTACGTTTTTAAGACGTTCTTATAAGAAATGATTCCAGAAACGTTTCTTTCTCAGATAACAATTATACATTCTTAGCATATTCTTAATATATTCTTTCTAAGAATATACATATAACTACTGAGAATATACTTTATTTGAATTTAGTACATTCTCAGAATATACCAAGTATATGTCGTTATGGAACGTCATTTATACGTGCTGGGCAGATACTGCGAATGTACTTCAAGTATGTGCACAGTATGCAATAAATATCTTCTTTCATTTTATAGTACGTTCTAAGTATATGCTAAGTATTTAAATTTAGCATATAAGGTAAGTAGGCCAAATAAGGCCCACTTAAGAAGAAATATTTTTAAAAAATAGTTTAAGCAGTTTTAAAAATCTGAGACTAAGGGATAAGAATTTTCAAATGATGTACTTTTGTTAAAAAATATTACATTTAAAAAATATACATGTTTTCTAATTATTTTTGTGATTTAAGAAGTGGAATCTTGTGGGCCTTATTAAGATCGTCATGTTCTTAATAAGGCCCACATCATATTCCAAATAAGGCCTATCATTAAAACTATGCTGGAAATATTGAAATGTGTCTTTTTCTTTATAAAAAATTTATTTAAAAGAAGTCTTAAAACATTTAGTCGCAATTTGGACACAAAAATGCATTTTCTTTGTCAATGGCAGTAAGCCCTACGCATTCTTCGTGCACATATGTATTGCATGCGACGCAAAGCCTCATATCCTTCATAACATCTTCTTGACATAAGTAACAAAACCAACTTTCGCCTTTTTTCTGGTTTTGGTCTTCACACATCTTTTTTTTTTTTTGAATTCCGCTAGGTCCTGGCACATTTTTATCTTGTTTCTGTTTTTGTCCAATATTTTCTTCGCAAATTTTTGTCTCGTTTTGTTTTCTTTTCTCATTTTGATCATCACCCGTCTTTCCCTTTTTTTGAATTCCTCTTGGTCCTGGTATATTTTTATCTTGTTCTTGTTTCTGTTTTTGAGCAATATTTTATTTACCAATTTTTGTTTTATTTTCTTTTCCTTTCACATTTGTATCTTGTTGAAACAACGCTCTGGTAACTTCTTGTGCGCGATAGTTTAAAGACTTCTTTCGTACAACTTTATCTTTTTTGGCTTCTAAATCTGGTATAATTAGCACATTGTGAAAACTAGTGGATACTGCTGGCTCAGAAAAATCCTCAGAGCTCGAAGTATCGTGTAGAGAATAATCATCGTCGGAGCTTTTGAAACTGGTAGATATATGGGCCTATTTGTTGATTAAAGGGGGTAGATTTGGAAGTTGAAGGGATAGAGGTATCTAGAAGCGACTTTTGTTGCGTTATTTCAGATGGGGCAAAAGCAATGTCTGAGATAACACTGGGATCATAAGGGTATATCCCAGTAGCTCGAAAACCTGAGATCACATTCGAGGCTACAGTAGCTTTTGGCCACACCTTAGAGAAAATATGTCCAAAAGAAAATTTAGTGATTCTTCGATCAGGCTTATTTGTCCAATAGGTCATGACTTCATCATCCCAGTAAGACTCAAATGCTTTGAAGACAGCCTTATCCATGGGCTGTAGTTCATGGGTGGTGTTACTGGGTAAACAGAAGAGCGTTATATTGTGGGACTCTGCTGCGTCAACTATTCCTGCATCTAAGTGAGAAGCCCCGTCGAAAATAAGAAGTACTTTACCAGGAGGCTTAAATTTTGCAAAATGATGGATTCAGTTAATAAATACTAAAGTAGTCATGCTTCACTTGTTAGTCTTCTCAACCACTGTACCAGATGGCATATTATTATATAACCATTCTTCTTTTTTTCTTTTACCCTTAAACAAAATCATCGGCGAAATCATTTGTCCAATGGCATTTCCACAGATCACTATTGAAACATTTTCAGCGTGTTCTTGAGAAACCAAGTGCACTCTTTTGACTCCTCTTCGAGCAAATACCTTTTGGGATTTGTTCAAATTTAGGCGGCATCCCTTTTCGTCAATATTAAATATGCGTTGGGGGTTTTGAATAACTTCTAACTTTATCATGATTTCTTTCAGTGTTTTAAAGTAATCAGTCACAATGAATCTATTCAATTTTGCCGCTCTAGCAGGGTTCATCGATTGCGACTTTCTTCTAGAAACATCTGGGTGACGGCCTAGGAAAAGTTTGAGCCATTTTCTGCCAGCAATGCCCTTATTATCAAATCTAGAAGGTATATTATTTTTTTGGCAATATTCATAAACAGAACGCCGTATCACTTTAGCTGTAAGCGGCATTTCAACATCGGTGAGTCGAAATATTCTCTCGCATAGTTCGATTTCTTGTTCATATGTTAAACATGAAGGTCGTCCAATTTTCTTTTTAGTACTTCCACTGAGAAGGTGATTTCTCAAAGTCCTGCGTGGAATATTGAATTCTTTCGCAGCCGTTCTTGCAGCCATTCCATTTCTCACTGCTTGCATGGCCCTTTCCATTTGTAACTCAGTCCATAAACCTCTTTTCGCCATTTTTTTTTTGAAGTATTGTTCTGAAATAAAATTTCTGATTTCAGTTTTAACTACACCATACTGTTTCAGATTAATGTTAATTAACATTTTACATTAAAAGTATATTAAAAAAATACAGCGTTCTAATGTGTTCCAAATAAGGCCCACCTGGGCTCCAATCAAGGCTCACCTGGGCCCTATTAGGAACATCATGCTTTAAAACAAATCTTCAAATGTTTTTGATAGTTAGATTATATTAAGCATAAACATATTTACATACCTGATATGTACCCTGGTTAACCAACAAAGTTACATACAAATTTACACAAAAGAACAAAAGTGAACACTCTGAATTAAAAAAGTTCGCAGTCCAAGAATTATAACGAACCGTACATGAACGTATCTGATTGTGAAATGATGCAATCTTGCGCGTCGCTTTCCAGGTTGTAATTGTAAGTTACATTTCTCCGACGTTAGATGGCGGTGTTTTTTAAGGGACTAATGTTATTATTCAAAATTAGGCAATAGGGAAATGATTTGCAGGGGGTGGGCCTTCTTAGAAACTGGGCCTTATTTGGCATACTTACCTTACTAGGCATATCGCTGTCCTAGTTCAAAAGTGTCAAATCTCCAAATCAGCCATTTGGAGATAAATTACATTAAAGATTTTTCTTTACTAATTTGTAATTTATTATTAAAATAAATAGAAAAATAAATATTTTGAGATATTATAGTGTTGAAGAATTGTAATAGAGCTTGCCCTTCTTGCTAAGAATACATTCTTATTTCAAACCCTAAAATTTTTGAGTTGTTACAGTTTTGAACTGGGACAGCAATATACTAGACACCATAATACAGGATGTTTCATTAATATTAAACATTAAAGAATAAGTGTATATAATGAAAATAGTAAAAAAAATTTTTAAACTTTATATCCAAAAATTCATACTTATTCTTATTACAAATTAAATTCTTTCTTTGGTCTCAACCAACCAATAGTGTATTGTATCGATGGCTTAAAATATGCAATTACAGCAATTTAGCATTAAAATTTAGGTTTGATGATTATTTCATTTATAACTACAATTAATTTATAATGTAAAACGTAAATAATCACCTAACCTGAAGTTTCGTACTAAAGAACTATAATTGCATATTTGAATTAAACTATTAATTCAAAATAACTTTACTTTATAACATTCTTTTGTATTGTAAAAAATAAAGGTACTCTACCTACTCTTAAGTAAAATTTATATTTTTGACAAACCTCGTATACGACTTAAAAAAATTATATCTGGTGGTTGTTTTTTAAGTTTTGAACCATACAAAACTTTTTGTTGGGAGTAAAATTTTTCACAAAACCAATAATAAAGTTTTCCATATTTAAACGTATTTAAAAAATAACCGAAAACAAAAATGTATTATTTCAACCATTATTTGTAAATTAAGGTAAAAATACCTACCTATTTATAATATATTATTCAGGCAGTTACGATAAGTATTTTTCCTACGACCACTTAGGAAAGTGACATCACACTATATATTCCTATGGAAAGTGCCCTATATCACACGCGTATGAATAAGAATTTACTTTCTACCCGTGTACGAATATGTTACTTTCCGCAGTAGCTGTCACAAAATGTCAATTACCTAATTACTATTTTGATCTATGTAATGTTCATATTAATTCTAAAATCGATATGATTGTTAAATTATTGAAATTGTTGTAAATTCGATCCTATATCTTTAACAATTATTATTAAAATAATTTTAAAATAATGTTTGCTCTTTATTCTGGTTATATACATAACCGATTAGATCATTCAATTGACACAAGGGCTATTAGCTCAGATGGTTAGAACGTCGAACTTATCAACTTTGCCATTTAAGACCGGCGAGCAGCCGCGTTCAAATCCTGGCGGGGCCAGATTTCTTTTTTGTTTTTTTTTATTTTTTTTGTTAGTTTTTTTTTTGTTTAGAAAATATGAAAATTGAATAAATACGATTATTGTTGATTATTTTTGTAAATACATTTTAATTATTATAGTAATAATAACCTTGGTTTTACATTTTTTGATGATATTATTTTGTGGTCGTAGGAAAAATATTGTACATCACTTGTGTGAAAAGTGATTTTCCTGGGATGTCACTGTCCACACTCGTAATGTAATACCTAAGTAGGTAGCTGCGACGACCCTAATTAGACAGCTAAATATTGAATTCCCTGTAAACGAGAAAAACCTTGCTATAGAATTGATAGATTGCCTAACAATATATTTCTACAAATACGCAGTGTTGACAAATCTTTTCCATCAGACCAATTTTTAATTGAAAACATAAAATAAAAGTATGTTGCGTATATTATTTAGCTGGCCGATTTTTGCGATATAATGGACAAAATATGGAGGTTAAAGAGGGTAGCTACATCTACGTAGGAAAGGATTAACTTAAATTCAAATTTGAGTCATGGTATCAAAAACCGGAAGTGCTGTGGCGTCTTTAAGAATCTGCTTTGAAATCTAAAATATTTACAGCGGTTTCCAACTTTGGTATTTCTTATAGCTGTAATATTGTAATTTTATACCAACATAGCCAACAAAATTTCCAATTCAACCATACCGCACAAGCCATAAAAATGTTCTAAAGAAAATACTATTTTTAACCGACTTCAAAAAAGGAGGTGGTTCTCAATTCGTCGTAATATTTTTTGTATGTATGTTCAGCGATAATTCTTATCTGATTTCAATGATTTTTTTTTGTTAGAGAGGGGTACTTCAGGGATGGTCCCATATCAATTGGTGCAAAATCTAATAATTGGGTCCATTTGAAAATCCTCAAACTCCTCATTTTTACTTTCCTATCTGTATAGGAAAGTATAGGAATCATGATTTTTTTCGACCTCGAGGTTTCGACGGATTTTTACGTTTTGAAGTCCCCTGAATCCGTTTTTACTATTTTCGCGATGATGTCTGTCAGTGTGTGTGTGTGCGTGTGCGTGTGCGTGTGCGTGTGCGTGTGCGTGTGCGTGTGTGTATGTGTGTGTGTGTGTGTGGGTGCGTGCGTGCGTGCGTGCGTGCGTGTGTGTGTGTGTGGGTGCGTGCGTGCGTGTGTGTGTGTGTGTGTGTGTGTGTGTGTGTGTGTGTGTGTGTGTGTGGGTGCGTGTGTGTGTGTGTGTGTGTATGACTGTATCCACCATAATTCATGAACCCATACACAGAAAAACACCAAATTTTAAACTTAAGCTTTATTTCAACCTCCAATGAATTAATTAGTTTTTAGGTAGAGTCGGAACATCTGGTGGGGTACTTTATAGGAAGAAGAGTGCTAAATTTAAATTTTTCAGTATTTTCGTTTTCAATGAATATTTATAGTAAAATGTTTCGAGGTAGATGTATAGGAAAATGTATAGATTTAGTTTATCCTCTAAATATTTATAGAGGTGCTGCAATAGGTTGTACAAAATAACCGGAAAAAGCCTATAATAACTAGATAGGAAAGTCATGTGTTGGACACATCAGATTTTTTATGTATGTTTAGCATTAATTCTTTACCACCTTGTCCGATTTCTACGATTCTTTTTTTGTTAGTAAGGGGGTACCTCAGGGGTGATCCCCTAAAAATTTGTTTAAAATCTGCACGATTTTGAAGTCGTTTTTTTAAAATTACTTTTATAAATTTGCTAGTGCGCATCTATTTCTGATTTGCCATCTCAACCTTGTCGTACTGATCAGTAAAATTCAAATAAATGAGATTTTGTTTTCTCAAATTAATAAACTAAATATTCGTTAACATTTTTCTCGATAACATATTTATGAATATCAATAGAAAAAATATGTAAATGTCAGTTTACCAAGATCATAATAACGTTTCTATATAAGCATTTTATAATTTGATGCTTTGTGATTTAGGTGGTAAGTATAACGCCAAGTGGAAATATATTATATCCGCCTATAGAGAGCACTTGCTATCAAATAGGTTACACTTTTTGATCGTTTCAAATAACTAAAAATTATACCATCTTTAGTTTAGTATGGCCAACAAATGTAGGCGAAACAGTGGTAGGAGAGAGCATTTACTATTGAAACAAAAATGTTGACTCTTGGCACTTCAATAAAACCTCATAATTATTTGATATGTGTTTTTATTGATTTATTGAACATGGATATTTATCTTGGAAAAAATCAAAATTTTGCATTAAGTTGCTACGGATGTTATCAGTTCGAATCCCACAGCAATTTTTATTTGTAAGGCTTGTTATGGGATTTAATGGGTAGGATATTAACAGCAAAGTAATTTCTATTGATAAGACATCTAAATTTCAATTATCTTGGTGGACGGGTTATGGTGTTGATGGTGGGTGGGATGTTTCGGGTTTTCTCCTGTAAATAAAAACCAACTATTATGTGCAAGTCTGCAAAAATATAGCCAACCCCTTCCCGCACAATCTTTACTTTGCTTTTTACGACAAATTATTATAATAGTTATCGCACTTTGGATTTCAACTTCAATGACTCCCTTAAAACGTTATTTTTGTATGTACTTACGCAAAAAAGAAAGCAAGAATTTAATTAGTCTATTGAATTGTAACTTGTAACTAATAAACAAAATATATTTTCACGCTGGTAAAACATACATTTTCATTATTATTTGTACCATTTATTTCTACAAATGGAAAAACTTGAAACGATTATAAAAATTATAAGTGCTTATTATCGATTTACGAACTTACAACTATAATGTAATAAGCAGTGGTGGTTCATGGTAATTTAAAATGAGTGTTTACTTTTTCCAATAATTTTATCATTTGTAAGTTCGGTTTAAAACCTTGGACAAGTGTAGTTATTATTATCAATATCATACTGTTTTCAAACACTACAACTATTAATGAATAAATAAATATTTCAGTTATTGTAATATTTGTGTTGTTTTTAATACGTTGAAAACCATCTATAAACATTATTAGTTAGTCAACTGACTTTTCTTCATATTTTGAGATTATTTTTAAATGTAGAAAGCTTGAAATTGATTTTTGTGTAAAAAATATTATTACATGAAACTTTACCTACCATTTTTCAGTTTTTATTGTAAATTAAATCATTTTAACTATCTGTCACAAATGTTAAATAAAATAATATATTTTTTAAATACCCTTTATTGGCAAAAAACAAGTGAACTAAAATGTGTATTTTATAGATTACTCCTATCACAATACGTAATAGTACACAGATACAAACTAGAATGAAGATATATAATGCGTGGCATTCCAAATTATAATTTTCACAGTTTAACAGACCCTCTTGACCCCCAATTTCAATCAGATTATTTTCAGAATCAATAGGCTTCATCCCCTTGTAAAGCTTGATTTTTCCAAAAATTTTATGTTGATATCGCTTTTCATTTTTATTTATGACTCTTTTTTAATTTTAATCCCCCTTAAACCCCCATTTTTAATCAGATTTTTTTTTTAATTAAAGGAATTCTTCTCCTTATAGAGCTTAATGTTTGCTAAAAATTTCAAGTTAATATCATTTTTCGTTTTTGAGTTAAGATTTTTTTACATTTTAACCCTTCCTAACTCCCCTATTTTTTAAGATTTCTTTTTAAATCAGTAGGCTTAAGCTCTTCTTATAGAGTTTCATTTTTATGTTGATATCGCTTTTCTTTTTTAATTTAGGATTTTTTTTAATTTTAACCCATGCTAACCCGCTATTTTTAATCAGATTTTTTCATAAACAATAGGCTTTGTCCCTCTATAGAGCTTGGTTTTTACTTTAAATTTTCAAGTGGATATAATTTTTTGTTTTTGACTTATCGTGCAGACAAAAACCGTGACATCGGACGAAGTAAACCTATAATACTATTCCCAGACTACTGTGTGAAGAGTAGAATAATAATATAATCAAGGCTAAAATAATAACATAATAGTCTAAAAAATAGGTACACTAAAAGAATGATAAAGTCGAAAGAGTTGAAAATTATTTAATAGGTACATGAGTACTTCGAAGATAAACTGTGCTGTCATTCTAGTCAGCTTTCTAGAAGAGCAGACTGAAGATTGGTTGAACACTTTTCTTGTTCCATATTCACATATAATAATTATATTTCAACAAGAAATTCAGTTGACCCCAATTATTATCACAATATGTATTGTTTACTAATAATCTAACTATTGAAACCTTTTTTTTTAACATACATGAATTGTTGGTTTTTGTAACATATTTCTATATTTTAATAACAAATTTTTTATGACATACCTAGTGTCTTTTACCTCCAACATGCCTCTATAAATAGTACGACTAACGTGAGAGTTAAATAGTGTTGTTTAACGTTTATTAAATATTGAACATAGCATTATCTTTTTTTAAATCAACTTATATTGTGAGATTACTAAGGTCTCGATGAGCCGATTTTAAAAATATAACCTTTATAAAACTGCACTATGTCTACATAGTTTACCTCCCATATAGATATCGGTAAATATTTAATTTAATCGGTATGATATAGGTACATACCTAACATGGATATATCTATTAAGTTTCTTGAAATAATTTAGACCAGTGCAATATTTATATTTTATATTGTCTTTAAAAAAACTGTAATGTAAGTTTATGAAACCCTCAGTGCTTTATCAGTACACTGTTTATTAGTTCCTCTGGCATTTATAGATAGAACATTTTTCTATAACTTCAAGGGACAACCTACAAAATAAACAATTATTTATTCATATAAAATTATACTACAGTCAAGGAATTATCCTTGTGTAAAGGTCGATCTTTTCACCTCTGAGTAAAGTTACATGTAAGTTTACTTGACAGATTAACAAATAATAGCTTTAGAGGTTAATCAGCAAGTAGTTACTTTCAACTTGGTGAAAAAAATGGCACTTTATAAAATAATATGAAAACTTCCTTTGTCTTTTGTTGGAAACAAAAAAATTTGCTCAATGCATAATTGGGTATATTCTGTATATATCCTTGGGTTTATTCTGAAGACTCTGAAACAAAAAACAAAATAAACTGTAATTTGGAAATAAACATAACCTCAAAAATATTAATTTTTGTGACGTTTTTGGTAATAATCGTTGAATTGAATTTTTATTACAATTCACAATTAAAATTGTCTCATGTTGATTTTTAGAATTTGACAGCTTGATTGAAAACGTTGAGAATATAAAGTAGGTAGGTACGAAATTAAGACTATTTTGTGATATGACTTTGCGTCATATTTTGATTAATTTTAAGTTAATAATTTTATAGTTGTAGATTGACGAAATGAAAATGTTTTTATATCATTTAAATCATCCTACTTTAAAAAATGGCATTTATTATCACCAAAACTGACTAGCTTGAGTTTGACATATGTCGTAAAAGAGTATTGCAAAAGTGCAGACACGGTTAGTATTGTCATTGCTTCTCTATATCTATAATTTGAAAGATTGATATGCACCGCCCTACTTTGTGACGTCACAGTGTGCGTTGCACAAATCATGCTGATTTAAGTTATTTTATAATTGGTTCACTACGTTTCAGGGATCTATTATCGTGTGACATCTCTTTTTAACTAAAGATTTTCAAGAACGCCTCTCACTCCCGCAGGCTCACTTATAAAAGCGCGCCACGAAAACGCGATTAGCCAGAGCGCAGTGGCGTACCCAAAAATAGATATTAACACGTATAAAAACAATGTTTAAAAACAATAAAATTATTAAAATTGAATTATTATTTTGATGTTATTTATTTTAAAATAATGTGTTTTTATGAAATGTAACTGGGTGTTCATTGCACAAATGAACCAATGGAAAAACCGCCCCTGGTAATAGGGTTTCATAAATATTTATCAAATAAATATCACATCAACTGCTCAAAATGACAACCTTCTTGTTGAATACACAGCGCTGTTCGCTTGTTCATGCTATAAACCTCCCTCCTAATATTTCCTGCAGTACCTAACCGTTAAAAAGTTTTCGGTTATTCTCTGGCGTAAATCTTTTTCATTTATCACGGGTTCGTTATAAATTTTTTATAATCCAATGGATTTAGACAAGGGGATCAAAGAGGCCAGCGTACTGGACTATTTGTCCCTATCCACGAATTAGGGAATCTCTCATCGAGATATACTATTAAAACTAGAGCATTGTGGGGCCCTCTGTCGTCTTATTGAAACCATTTAAAATATCTAGGGTTAGGTTGTCTAACATATTTTACAAACCATTTTGAAGAACATTTAAATAAACTTGGCCGTTTAAACGTCCATCAATAAAATGTGTACCTAACAACTGATTATCGAGTAGCCCACACCAAAAGTTAAATAAAAAGCGCTCCTGAGGTCTTACACTGTGAATCAGGTTAGGGTTTTCAGCAAAATAATAATATTTGTTTCACTGATTATTATTCGTAAATAAAGTTTCGTCGAACCAGAAAATTGTGCTTGCAAAATTACCATTTTCTTTCAACTGATGACTAAACCAATTATAAAACTCTATTCTTCTTTCATTGTCGGCTGGATGAAGGGTCTGCACAGGTTTAAATTTCAAATCGTGATATCCATGCTTTTTAAAATTTTTTGGACGCCAGATTTAGATAAATTACAGTCTGCTGCCATTTTTCTTTGGGAGTTTCCAGGATTAATATGAACTTGTGCCAAGACATTTATGTCATTCACGGTTTCTCTAACTATTCTAATACGTTGCGAATTTTGAAAAGATTATAGTTACTGGTGAGGTTTTTGATTAAACGGTTTTCTAATCGTCTAAAAATATTTGCACTTTGGTTGCTGTCTTTTAGGATAAAGTTCACCATAGGTTGCCAAAGCAGTTAATGAATTGCGATGTTGTCTAACGTAAATGTTGTACATATCAAGAGGTTCTTCTATCGAAAAGTATGCCATAATAAAAGTATTAATATCAGATTTTTTTAATTTCACTCCAGTGTTTATTGCTATATTAATAACAAAACTTATCATAAAACCATAAAACCAGCTAATAATTTAGACAGATTCTGGTAAAGCTTCATCTGTTTTTTCTTATAGCTAACTTGGTGTTTCAATTGACTATGAATTCCGAATATCAGTAACATGGCGACTTGATATTAACGAATAGGTACAAACAACAATAACCTTTTAAGGGAGTAATTGAAGTTTAAAATTCAAAGTGCGATAACTAATAAAATAGTTTTTTTGCTCGATTTAATGGCATAAAAATTCAATATGGCGTCTATAAGAAAAGCAAAACTAAAGATTGAAAAATAAGATTTAGACCTAACCTGACTTTTCTTTAGACATTTTCTATAGCTTGTACAATATCGTTGAATTGGAAATTTTGTTGGTTAATCAATGGTATAAAAATCTAATATGGCGACCATAAGTAAATAATAAAGTTAGCTATGGTTGCTCAAAATCTAGAAGGTTTGGAAATTTTTCGATAGTGCTAGTCAATTGGGCGTCCAAATTTGCTTAAAGGATGTAAAGAATATTGTAAGTTTTCCATAATGACAATTTTTAGTTTCTACTCGATATTTTGGAAACCTCTGTAGATATAAACCTTTCTATTACCTCTTTAAAGAGTCGTCTATTCGTGAATATTTTCAATGACCAATGCAGAAATTTTGGGATTCAGTAATTTAATTTAGTAACTTAGAAATTTTGAAATTCAGGAATTTAGGAATTTAATAATTTAGAATTAAAATATTTTAACTTAAGAATTTCGAAAATTAGCAATTCAAGAATGTAGAAATTAAGTAATCTATGAGTTTTAAAATATGAAAATTTATAAAATGTTTAATGTATGTACAAATTTAAATTTATAAACAAATTTGGATAGCAAAGCTAAAACCTTTTTATGAAAAACTTAAAAAAAAAATGTTTTTCAATCATTATCTTTGTTATCTAAGTTCCCAGGTATCTACGCTCTTAAGTAGGCAATGAATTATTTTTATTTTTTTTTCCTCTGTACTCAGGCCTTTGAGGAAGAACAGCTTATGCTGATCAAAGGACCTATTGACCTGATTTCTTGTTAACATAAATGGATATTTATAAGGATATACATGTAAAATGGAATTTGTATTATTTGTTTTCAAAGGTCAATAAAAATTATTATTATTATTATTATTATTATTATTGTATTTAAATCAGAATCTTAATAGGCATGAAATAGCGCAACTATGTAGTCTATTCTGTATCATGCAGTTGCTAGCTAGCAAGTGGCTTAGACCAAGGTCAGTCGTTATCTTACCAATTTGAAAAAATCAGAATACTCTAAAGTAAAATCTGTATAAAGTTGTATGTGTGGTGTAAATCAGGCTTTTAACAACTTAACCGTTAAGTCAGAAGGGACGGACCAATGAGGTTTATATCTCACTTCCGATTCTGACACCGTGGTGTCAAGATTGAAATGGTGGTCTCAGAATCGGTAGTCATGTGTGCATGTGTTTCTGCAAAAATCTTAAATAAGAATGGCCATTGATTAGTGAATCTTGCCTTAATGGGATTATGCATCCTATGAAGAAGTTTCAAATACATATTTTAATTATATTACTTGAGGGTATCCAATTGTCGAGAGCAAGACAACGATACTCTCCCGTTTTGATAGCTGGGTAAATTGTCCTGTAGGATATAGTCCAAAAAAAAGGAAGAAGAAGAAGCAGAGGTTTATATCTCCCGGTCATGGACATTAAGTGAAATATATATTTTCTTTTGTATCGAAAGTGTAGCACCAAGCTACGCCAGTTCTAAAAATATCGTTCCATTTATAAAAACTGTATGGATGGAACAATATTTTCAAAAGTGCTTCACTTTCGATGCAAATGAAAATACCTATAATTTATCATTTGGGACTTTTTACATTCTGTTGGTGGACTGATTTAAAATTAAAAAAGGTCATATATATGTCGTATCTGTAAACTTTCATCAAGACAGGATAATTTAATGTGTAATTTTATGCAGACCTTTTGATAATCTAAGAGGTGCTTCCTATAGACAGCTATCAGTGACATTATATATCCACCAGCAGACGTTTTTAAGAGCTGAGAGGCAGGTCTTAAATTCCCCTGAAGGATGCACAATGAGACTATTAAGGCCTAAGTGACGGAGAGCCATCCCTTCTTACATATACAGATCGCAAGAAATAGTTTAACCTCTGCTGAATTCTTACTTCATTCCTAAATTAAACCATTAGACGAAATAATATATCTATTTAGTCCTGATATCTATTATTCTATCAGTAAATATACATTTCATTAATTTCTTGGTCTAATAAAATATTTATTATCCAGGGTCCATAATATTTTGTTTAACAGCTAGTTGTTATGCTTAACCATCAAGAATATTTAGTTGCTTCCAAATAACTCTGAATCCACTTTTGTAACCACTAGTTGTTACAGATTTTACTTAGAGAATTCTGATTTTCTCAACTGACCTTGATCATCGGTAGCTGAACTGTATGATACAGCATAGACTAATTTAGCAATCGTGAATACCAGAATAGCTACTTGTGTCAAAATTATTATATACAGTTGGTAAGATAGCAAGTGGTTAGAAAGTTGCAAGATAACAAGTATAGTTACAGAATAGACCCCTACATCTCGTACCGTTTAGGATATCTCAATAGTGGGGCCATAAATTTCGAAAAAAAAATTATCTCTGCAATCGTTTAACTTAAAAAAAATCTATATTTGGTAAATTATTTAGACGCTTCATGAATCTTGATTTTGGGGCGAGTAATCCACGCTTATAACTATACAAAACTTTTTTATCCATCAAACGATTTTTAAAATTTTTATTTCATTTCATGAAAATTTTATTTTAAACTTTTGTACTTCTTTTATTTTTTTTTATTTTTTAATATACTTAATATTTTTTGAGAACAACAAGAAAAATTAAATCAATGCATTATGGCAATGTTAATACAAAAATCTTTTAAACCTTTAGTTGGTCATGCATTTCCCAATTTTAACGAATAACAAATTATTTTTAATAAAATAGATTTAAATGAGAACATCAAACTAATAATAATTAGAATAACATAATAACAAAAATTATATTCTTTTATAGTGGAAGGTTTATTTTTCATTCCAGATCTCGTTTGAACTTCTCTTATTACTGCACACGATTTAGTTGTTAAAAAAGCAACTTCTCGTTGTCTACCCACTTGCTAACAATAACTTTGGTGCTGTTTTCCTGACAAATCATTTTCTCTCGATTTAGTTTTTGCTCAAAAATACGTTTTGGATTGTTTTACCTATTTTTGCGTAGTGTCCCGATCAAATGAGTTTCATTGTCGTTTAGTTGATGAGCCAGACTAATACTGGTATAGTATTTGTTGGTGACTAAGGTTCTCCATATCTTCAAAACAGGTCGCATCAACTCCATTACTATTAGAGTTGCTACTAGCTGGTCTGAGGGTCGTACTTATTTTCCAGCGCAAACTTCAAAGGTGTGTGTATATCCACCTTCGGCACACAACTTGAAGATATTTATACCATATTTATGAATTTTACCAGGTATGTACTGCAAAAAAGAAAGTCGTCTTCTAAAAGGTACCATGGATTCGTCTATAAACACATATTTTCCTGGCACCAAAGCTGCCTGGAAATTTTTGTTACATATGCTCAAGAAAGACTGCAATTTGTAGAGTGTGTTTCCTTCTGGACATGATTTATTGTCTGAAAAATGTAAGCAAGACAGTAAAGCTTCAAATCGACATCGCGGCATACGTGTAGCTTTGTATGTGCCACTTTTATTAATAAAACTAGTGCTCCAATAATCTTTTAGGCGACGTTTTGCATTTAGTCCCATCCATATAAGAATTTTAATAAATTTTAACATTTCCTGGTGATTAGTGTCAGTCCAGTTAGCAAAAATTGAGTGTTGCAAGATTGATTCTATAACGATACCGTCGATTTGTTTCTGTTACCAAAAGATCAAGCAATTCGTTAGTAAATAAAAGTCTATAGGAAGAAAGCGGACTGTCGTCATGACGAGTTTGCACAATTGCACTTAATGTACTATTCTCTTGCGGCGGTTGAAATAAATTCAGATTTCCCACCACATCATTCCAAATAACTTTCTGCTGGATTGCTGCATTAAGTCCATCATCTAAATTTTTGTTTCGATCTTCGTCGTATCCTAGAAATAAACAAATCAAACAAAAATAATTCTGCTACAAATAAAAGAAAATAACATATCTGTTGCGACTGCTATTGATTTTTTTTTTGTTTTTTACGTCTATGATCATTTTCGGAAGAATCTTCACTAGAATATTCAGAACTCTCAGCATAACACGGATCTGCATCTAAATCGTCGAAAGGCTCGTCAATATCGCTAACATCGCTTAAACTCGCAACTAAATTTTGAAGCTCTGAGTCCGAAAGAGGCCGCTTTTTCAACGTGGCATAATTAAACGTTAAAATCGCGACTAGCATCAACCATACTACAAACTATGGGAGGCAACTGACATTTAGACGGAATATTTATCTGTTTATAGAGGAGCGAGATTTTTGAACGATGTTGCCAAACTTTTTTTTCAAGCTGAGGACAAAATCTAGTTACCACAGCCCAAAGATAATAAATCGGCCATACAGATGCATGATAACTGTGTTCAGATGGAATACACAGTGGATTAAATACGACAAAGATATGTGTATCAAAAAAATACACAAAGGGTAATTTGGAGTATCGCTTTCAATACACATGTTGGTTAAAGTGTTAATTTTTCTCGTTTTTTTTTTTTCGAAAAATATTAAGTTTATTAAATAATAAAAAGGTTAAAAAAATGTATAATAAAATTTTGCATAAAAGGAAATTAAAATTTAAAAAATTGGCCGCTGTACAAAAAAATTCTGTATAGTTATATGGGTTTGTTACCCCAAAATTACCCCTTAAAATATTTCAATTATTTCTTACTCACCCCCAAATTAAGACTAATGAAGCACCTAAAAAATTTACTAAATATAATTTTTTTTAAGTTAAACGGTTGCAGATATAAATTTTTTTTTAAAGTTTAGGCTTCTGTAACTCCTTAAGGATAAAACTTGGTATAGAGGTAAATTGCATCAATTCACTATGTTTTGGGAAACCCAACATGCACCAGTTATGTGTCGGTACTTATACGGAACACTCTGTATACTAAATTCCCTATGTATTATAAGGCTTTCGTGTTAACGAAAAAAAAAAAAAAGAAACTTACCCCAAATTTTCATTTATTTCCTTCATGTTTCCGATCATTCTAAATCTAAATAAGCAGAAAGATATTTTGTGGTCCGTACGTATATCTGTGTCTAAAACGTAATGGCCTATCAACTTGCTCTTTTGATTTACTTTGGTTTCTTCTAACTGAGAACCTTATTTATTTTCAGAATTTTTAGTTTGATTTTGGTGATTTGAATATGAATGTTTTTAAAATGCAATGCATTTTCTTATGTAGCTTATTTTATGCACTGCAAAAAGGGTAATGATTTCAGTACATGAATGGCCATGCTTGTCAACTGAGAAACCAGATATTATTTGTTATATTATGGTCACTATTAAATGTCAAATAAATTATTTAAATGTCTTTTAAAGAATGTTATTTTTTGTTAGTAAAAGTCATAGAAAAGTAAAACTATGGTACATGATGGTAAAGGAACGATAGTTGTTTTACGATTTTTAAATAATTTCAGAATAGGGCTTTTATCTAATTTAAAAAGTTAAGAATCTAAATGTTAATTTTACATAGGCAGGCTTAAGTGGTAAATAACCCAAATGTTTTACGGTCAAATGTTTTAACTTGAGCATATTTAAAGGGTTCAAATATTTTAAGATGGGCTGGCTAGATTAAATAAGGTTAAAGGGTCCAAATTGTTACACTAATTATTTAAACATTTTGCAAATCTTAATCAAACGACGACATAGAATGGTTCTTAAAAATTTCACGCGTTCCGCAACCCCAACTTTTTGCTCAAGTCTTTCAAAAACCTTTAATGAAATTAACTGAGTAATTTATGATTTATGTTCCAAAACCTTGGTCGGTTTACTCTAGTGTACAACTTTTACAAAAGATCAAATTAGAAGTGGTTAAAAGCAGGTATTGTTATCTAACAGGGATAGTATTCGGTACAAAATGTACTTTTTAATTGATCTTATGGGAGTATTCAATTCCAAAACTATTTTAAATTTAAAACCAGAAAGAAAAGATATAACAAAACAAGAATAACATAATTTTTATGTTAATTCTTTATATTTATGAAAAGATAGGTAATATTTCAAATAACGAAAAATGAGACCATAAATTAACAAGATTAAAAAAATATCTAACAACAATAACAATTTATTCGGTTGCTATAATTTTACTTTGTTTCATTCTTAATAGAATGGCTAATAATAGCCTACTTCCGTTGAACTTCTTCGATAATTCTATATTTATTTTAATTTTGGAAAATTTCCTTTTGCTATTGATACTGATATAAAAATCATGCTGTAATTATATCGGAAATATAAATATATTAGCCACATTATTTAATTATTAGATAACTATTTTAGTTTTTTAATTGTGTAGGTATAACATTTTATTTTTAGAGAATATGTTTAAGGATTGGGTTAATTTAGGTAATGAGCTAGAGAGTTATTTTCCAAGCTAATTAAATTGTAAAAATCTTTTGGCTAATACTGCAGCAGGCATTGCATTATATCAAAAGGTTAATAACAGAGATATAAAAAAATATTCAACACTTTGATTTTGTTTCCTAACGATAAAATCATTCTTGGACCGGTTTGGTTCTTATCAGGATTCTTCAGCAAGAAATAGATTATCCCAACTTCAGCCTCTAATGAAATCTGCCTGATGTGTTACCTTTACCAAAGAATACCTACCCAAGAAGCGAAACTAAATGGGCGATTTGTGGACAAAAAACTGCCAAGTTTTCTCAGTGTTTTAACGTCAAATGTAGCTGTCATTTATGAAGAGCAACGTTTGGTATATTATTATTAGCGTTTCGTGAAAATTGCAGTATAGTTAAGTAGTTGTATTTAACTAAGTAGTAATTAAAAATTTGTATTACATAAAAAAAAATACATTGCATTATTCGTAAATTTTATTGAACGTTCATGCATCTGGCTGTCAATGTTTTTTTTTTTTAATTTCTAAATAAGTATTACCTATAATGATAATTGCCGCTTACGTATTATTCATCGTTTAATTTCTTAGCCTTTTATTTAAATATGTTATTTTTTTGTTTTTCAAACTATTCGAATTAAAACAGTAAATAAACAATAATACAAAACAATATTTAAAATATATGAAAACCTCACTTCGAGGAACCAAGTCACGGCTATCAGGATACAATCGAAATGCATTTACAGATATCTATCTGCACTACTTCTGGATATGTAACGGGTTACCCCACGGCACTTAGGCCTCACTAGGCCCATTGTGTATCCACCTAAAATGATGGGCACCTCCTAGCTCGTGAGCCAGCATACATATTTAATGTAGTTGATAACGTCGCCAGAGGTGCTTCTCTTATATCGGCTGATGCGATAGCCAATACACGCCGAAAACAAATATTCTAATAAATAAGAGCGACTGGTAATCGTAGAGGATATGTTCAATGGTCTTATCTTTTTGTTCGCACCCCTGATGGGTGCGGATTCTGACAGCCCCATGATATCGAGATGCTTTCGTACTTGGCAATGACCAGTCAGAATGCCTGTAATCAGACGCAGATTCTGTTTAGTCGTAGTCAAGTATTTGTTTGTTGTAGTGTTGTCAGGATAACTTAAAAGCTCCCTGGTAACTTAGCAGTTTCTTATTTCATCCCATATTTTCTTTAATTTCACAAGGGAATATTGTTTAATTAGGTCTGTCAATACCGATGTTGTCAGTTTAATAGAAGGGCCAGGTCCAAAAAGTATTTGGTTGGCCGCCTTCTTGGATAATGAATCAGCAATAAGGCTACCTTTAGATGTGGCGTAACCTTTGATCCATCCATCTTAAGGTGGATACTCTTGCCAAAGCTTCGTGGCATTCTAGTACTAACCCTGAGTAAATTCGTAGCCTGTTCAGGGTAAGTAGTGTTTATATGCTTTCTGTATAGATGAACATGTTCCTACCAGTGATATTGTTTCTAATTATTTCTTTTGCTGCTATGAGAACCTCCGTGATCTCCGTGAACTACATTGGCACTATTGCTCACAGCCCATTTTATGTTATGGTTTAAGGAATTGGAGTATATTCCACATCTTGAGCATTGTTTTGTTGTAGAACCGTCGGTGTATGAATCGTACCTGCCACTTCCGGATCTTTTATTTGTTTTGTTAAAATTTCATACGGCTTATGGAAGATATATCTCGGTGAGATGAAGTTCATGTTCGCCTGAAGCAGTGGTAGCGTATCGAGCGCCTCCTGCCACCAGATCCTATATCAGGTTCTATTCCAACCGTACGGAGGCGTGTCATTGTCGTCAGAGCAACCTCCTTGATGTAAATATCAAGGAAGTGAGACTAAGAATGACTTTTATGGCTCTTGTCGGTGTTGTTTTCATGGCTCCTGTTATGATGAGACATGCTGTTATTTGAATTTGTTCTATTTTGCGGATAGCTGTCAATTTTTGGATTTTCGGTACCCAGACATCTGCACCGTATATTAGCATAGGTCATGGCCATCTAAGTCCATGTGACGACTCTGGGGGAGAAACTTCAGGTACGCCCTACGGTTCGGTAGAATTGTTTATAAGTAATGTATGCTCTTTTGAAGTGTGAGTTAACTTATTGTCAATGGTGCTACCTAGGTACTTCATCTCTGTTAAAAAGTTATGTTTCGTGTTTTGGCGCTCTGTAGGTTTTAATTTCGTTTTTATCCTTTTCTTTGTGAAAAGGATTATTTCTGTCTTCTTGGGATTGATAGACAGTGAATGGTACTTGCACCACTGTTCCATAATATTTCTCAAAATTCCCTATTTGCAGAATGATAAAGTCATTTGCTTTCAGTATTGTTTATTGTACCTACTGAATTATTTCGTTATTAAAATAATCTATTTGACATAAGGTTTGTTCCAACACGCGCAAAAACCGTAATATTATCGTACAAATCGTGCGCTCTACCCAAAAATTGTATAGAGCGCATGATTTTTACGGTAATATTACAGTTTTCGCACGTGTTGGAACAGACCTAATATGAACATAGTAAGAATGTGTTATCTGTCATTGTTACTTTAGTATGTGTTTAATTTTAATGAACCAAACGACAAAAATTGATTAATTTTCATACGTTTCCCAGTGTAATAAGTTCCCTTGCTTTGGTACATAAGAAAACTCATTCAGTTTCGCTTCTTGGGTAGGTATTCTTTGCCTTCACTCGTATGCATGAAAGATGGTTAAGAGCGAATAGGTAATAAACGAGTAAAAAATGGTAACGCCATCTGCACTTAGGAAGCAAAATCAAAGGTCTCTATGATACCTTTCTCTAGAAAAAGGCGGAATAATAACCAGACAAGCTCTCAAATGAGACCAAATTATTAATAAACCATAAAGGAAAAAGAGAAACTAAAAGACCGTGTCACAAAAACAAGGAACGATCATTGCCTCTTTGTTCTAGAGAACTAGGTAAACGAGCTTTGATTTTGATTCCTAAGAGCAGATGGCGTTACCATTTTTTACAATGATGGTAAAATACCCACATTTCAGAGAAACATTGGATCTAAGCTACTATAAAAGCATTCAGATAGAAATAGGGAAATAAGGAGATATCAGAAAGAAAAGCACAATCCGGATATAAATTTAATAAAGACAGAAAGAAGCAACTTGTAAATACAATGTTGCGGTATATAGATAAAGCAGAATTTATATAAACTGCCGCTTGCACACCAAAAGAAATCCACACAGCATGTAACCAAACGATGGAAAAGAAGCACCCACATACAGATCATAAAGCAGCATGCTGGTGAGTGGACTAAAGATATCGCAGAAATAAGAAGCAAGTACAACCAGACAAAAAGAGAACTAACAAGAACAAATAGAAAGGAGTGTAGTAGCAAAGAAATAAAAACTAAAACAGCACAAAGATATACAGAATGTCGCAAAAATCTCAAAAGTCCGATAAAAACAGCCAAAAATGAAGCTTGAAAGAAGCCCTGTGAAGACATAGATACAGACACCTGGAATAAGGGATATAAAATTGTAATGAAAAAGGTATGGTTCTGATCTCCATTAACACTTTCTGACGCAGAACAGATGTGGCTGGCAAAGGAATTATTCCCTGAGTGCAGATTAAAAACATGGATCAGTCTGGACATAAACGAAACGTATATGTATTTACAGGGTGGACCGGATTTAATTTGCGTATACAGAGATCTCGAAAACCGTAAGATATACATTGTCAGTTAAATGGGAAAAAAAGTTTCGTATTTTGATGGGTAATACAATGGTCCATAGAAGTTTCAGATTTTCTGACTGGTTCCGGAGATATTCGATCAAATCCGAAAAACCTCATTTTCGTTTTTTAAGTCGTGCGTTGTTATTATAAAAGATACAAAAAAAAATATACGAAGTTTTTGTTATAAATCAAGTTACCTATAATTTGTCATATCAAAATTTTTATTACGACGTTTCGTATTTGCAGGGCCACCTTCAACTTATTTTTTTGAAATACGGACCTGGATTTTTAACTGTAATTTTTAATAGCTTTTGTATAGCTAAATACAACAATATGTTACACTTTACCATTTTACTAAATTTTGTCTATGAAAATATCATCAGCTATGTAACTTCTGATGATACCGTTTCTTATTTGAATAAAACAAGATAGCTAATTAAATTTGAAATATTTAGATTTTGTTTTATACAATAAAATATATATATATATATATAGTAAATCGTGGAACTTATTGAGAAATTAATATTAAAAAATCACAAAAAAAAAATTTATAATAATTTCTCAATAAATTCCACGGTAACCTATATATTTTATTGTAAAAAACAAAACCTAAATATTTAAAAAACCTTATTTTTAGTTTTTTCTACTCCATCTAATCAATAAATAATAGTAAAATTAATTATAATTCGAAAATTGTTGTTGAAGTCTTACTTTCTCATAAGACACTGTACAAACACACACACACACATAAGGTATAGTTAAAAATTCACTATTAGATAAATAAGGACATCTACTATTAGAAAAAAATTAATTTTAGTCATAATCTAATATTTTTTATTTAACATTGGTGGCGAAAGGACCTCCTTAAATAATTTGAAATTAAATAAATATTATGGTTCGTTATACTGAAGAAAAGAAGAAAGATATGTATGATGTGTACATATAAGATGCTATAGGAATGAAGCCCGGTCAGCTCAGACTTGTTTAGATTTATATCCTGACAGTCAACAGCCATCTAAGAGGATGTTTCCTTGAGAAAATAGGATTGGAAGGGTCGCTACAGGCATTGAGACATTTCCTTAGTGCAGTGGCGACAGAAGGGGGCACAATAGATCTTTTAGGTCGCAGTGTATTAACACCCCATTATCAACATAACATAAGAGGATGTTTTCTTATATTTCAAAAAATATGGCAGAGCATAGCAGTGTGAAAAAAAGGAGAACTAGATATCAGGTTCGACATACTGATAATGAAATTAATGTTTTTGCCCAAATACATATTAACTCTGAAAATTCTACTAGGCGAATAGCTAAAGAATGTGTAGTAGGAACCTCCAGGGTTAAAAGAATTTTAAAGAAACGTAAATACCACGGGTATAAATTTAAAAAAGTCCAGAAATTACACGCTGTAGACTCTGATAGAGGACTGATGTTTTGTCGTTGGTATAGTAGAAAACTGCGCAATAACCGTTCTTTCAACAAAAATATATTATGGACGGATGAATGCTCCTTTACTAATAGTGGCATATTTTCATTTGTATGCTACTTCTAATCCCCATTTAATCAGAGAAGTTAGACAACAGTTCCGTTTTACCCAAAATGTGTGGTGTGGACTAATCAATAATCAGATTATTGGGCCGATTTTTTTGGATGGTAATTTAAATCAGTTCCGATACCTACATTTATTGGAGGAAGTACTCGTTGAGATGCCCTTACAAACAAGACAAAATCTTCAATACTTTATGCAAGACTGTTGTGGTGCACAAAATGCTAGGTGGGTTGCAGAGTATCTCGATCAATATTTTAGAGGTAATTGGATTGGTACCAATGGACCAATAAGATGGCCTCCTCGATCTCCGTGTCTTAACCCCATGGATTATTTTGTATGGGGCTTCGTAAAGAACCAAATCTACGACAAAAATATGCCAAATAATCTACAAGAACTTCGTCAACGAATAGTAGATGCATTTGAAAAAATTACACCAGGAATGGTTAATAAAACTACATCTCAAATGTCTAGGAGAATTGCACTCTGTATCCAACAGAATGGACTACATTTTGAGCAACTATTGTGACTGTTTTTTGTTTTTGAATTTTGTTTTTGTTATTAGCTTTATTATTTGTAGAATATGTACAACTATAATTCGTTCTTCATTAGTCTTGTTTGCTGGTTGTACTTAATCATGTTTGATAAAAAATTGTAACTCATTTTGTAATTAAATAATTCTTGTATTATGTTTCAAATAATATTTAAAATTTCACATTTTAAGCATTTTTTGTTTTTTAATTATTATTTAATTAGCTATCTTGTTTTAATCAAGTAAGAAACGGTATCATCAGAAGCTACATAGCTGATGATATTTTCATAGACGAAACGTAGTAAAATGGTAAACTGTAACATATCGTTGTATTTAGCTATACAAAAGCTATAAAAAATTACAGTGAAAAATCCAGGTCCGTATGTAAAAAAATAAGTTGAAGGTGGCCCTGCAAATACGAAAAGTAATAAAAATTTTGACATGGCAGATTATAGGGAACTTGATTTATAACAAAAACTTCGTATAATTTTTTTTGTATCTTTTATAATAACAACGCACGACTTAAAAAACGAAAATGAGGTTTTTCGGATTTTATCTATACTATTTTCTATATACTATTAAGGGATTAAGGCAGCAGTATCACCAGACAAAGGGGTCTGGAGTCCAGATAGAGTAGCCATTCACCAGATAACATAGTCGAGCCGCTTTGGCGTTAGGGGGTAGAAACGCCAAGGCTTCACAAATGCTCGGAATATTTCATAACTGGTTTTGGAAAAGGGAGTAACAAATGTATATATAAAATAATGACAAATAGCCTCAAAAATAAATAATCTATCTTTAGGATATAAATATTAAAATAGGTGAATATTGATAAATATAGGATGAATGTAAGATATTTAAATTTAGGACGAAAATATAAAAATTGCTATTTATATATCAATTCATTACCTCAAAACAAAACCCAACAACACTTTTAAAATAAATTTAGGATAGTTACCTACAGTACACAAGTCGCTGCACAAAACCTTACTTTACACATCAAGGTGTTTCGGGACTTAGAGTCCCGAAACGAGAGTCTCGCCTCTCGGCAAGTATTTTGGACAAAAATACTTACTTGAGTACCTATATTTTTTACTCGAGACTGTCTTTCTATTTAAAACCTAAAATTAACATAACAGGTTTACTTTTTAAAATATTAACGCACTACATATAGTTTAATGTAATCCAATGACTAGAATAATAACCTAATGGTTTGTTTTATTTCAATACATGCGTTTTCTTTTGATTAATAAGTTTAAACATTAAAAAATGCTTTAAGAATTTTTGTGAAATTCTTTATATTTTCAAAAACGTTTTCATATCAGCCCCATGGCAATGCATAATAAAAGCATTAAAGAAAAGACGAATACAGTCATACCTAAAACTAATAATATACAGCTACTTTAAAAACCGAAGAATCCTAGCCGGAGAAAATGAAAAGATAGATATGAAGTGCGATGTGCCACAGGCCTCTATGCTCGGGCATACTGTATAGAATAGAGATAATGACAATGACGGCGACATTATGCGCAATTGGAGGGGGATGTCCTAGTCGTTGATAGGGGATACAGAGATGCAGGTCCGTTGCTAGAGGCTCTGCCAGCAAGAGCTCTCCAATGAGGATGCCAATACTTTACGGCTTGAGACGAAGATCCAATGGATCGTGGATACCAGAAATGACCGCATCAAATTTATTTTCAAATAATTATTTGAACAGCTTATTCATACTTCCCATATTAAATACCTTGGTTAACTCTATCTATTATCAACAAATGCCACCCATTAATTGCTATGGAAGGCTACAACGCAGACATGGCACGTGCAATGCTCACCAAGGCGAATTAAGTCAATGTTATAATGGCTCGTGAGGATGAATTCAGGTTAAGAAACCGAAATGCGATGTGGATATATATTGATGCTGCTAACCTGGGTGACTTTCCTCGTTTGGAGTTTGGACTTAGACTATCTAATATATATTACGGTTGGAGTGTATTAGATCAACCTTGCACATACATAAATATAGGACAAGTTGCAGTGGGATGCCATAAAAGAGCTCCACATAGATCAGCTAAATGCAGAACTAGGATTTCTCCGATCGAGAGTGTACTTACGATTCCGAAACGCCACCACTTACCAGATATGGATTACTTATACGACTCAAAGAAAACGATCAGAAAGAAGAGGTCATTATTTGACATTATTGTACTTGCAAATCGGGTGCTGGAACGTTGGGCTCTTGCAATCATATTGCATCCATATTAAGGTACTTGGAAAATGAACGACATGAACCTGAAATTCGGTACCCTTCGTCTAACCTTTTTCATTGCGTTTCTGACTCTGACAACCGGCTAACGCAATAGGGTCACCAGACAGGTATCCAATATGTTAAATTGTAACAAGGCTGTCCTTATTAAATTATTTTAATTATTGTTGGATTTAATGGTTGTTTATATTTCTCTCCACCGCGAACCGTAATATACGAGTAATCAATGTAATCATTTGGTTTTTGGATCGTTACTTCGGGTATCCAAGTAACGATACTCGAGTACAAAATAGTTACTTTTTAAACATAACTATTGATAACTATTAATTTTTTATCAGTCTTAAAAATGACCTTTAGTATAGTTCAAAAGAAAATAGACAACATAAACTTCCAATAAGTAAAATACAAAGACGATCGTTTAGCGAATGAGACATTCATTGGCCAGTATTTTCGAAACTATTGGTTATTGGACTTTGTTGTAATGGCAACTTTTAATCAGTAAGGCTTTCTCTATACAATATCAAAAATTCAGGCAAATCTCACACAGATCACTTTTCCATAAGGTTTGAGCGGGGTCCCTTGCGAATTCAGATATCAATATGTGTATATGTTGGTGCTCAATTGGCAGATGATTATTACTATTATTAAGTCCGAGGCTCCAGGTTTGACTCTTGACCGATGCACTAATTTTTTTGTTACTTTAATTCTTAGCTTGTTCAATTTTTGTTTGTTTTTACTTTGGGGATATGAGGGTGTAATTTTCATAATTTCTTAGGGGTAATTTGGGATTTTTTATTTTCATAATTTACAATATGTAAAAAAGGTACGTTTTTTATATAAATTTTCAAAACAAAATTAATAAAATATGTTTTTATTCTTATTACGGATGATCACTCTTTGGCTGTTTTGTCTATTTATAAAAACAAACGTTCTGAAGAGGAAAAAAGAAATGAAACTAATTATTATTTAATAAATATTTCAGAAACTGGCACTGATATTTTGGTTTTTAAAACGTCCTCAGATTTCACTTAGAAATATATAACTTGTTCCCCATTTAACCAACTTTGTGTTATCAACGGTTTATGAGATAGCAATATATCAATAAAAAAATTTCACCCTGTATATATATTAAAGATACATTATTTTTGTTTCAGACCGACGAAGATATTTTGATTTACCGAATACGAGTAGAACTTATCAGACTATTCCTATGGAGAGCAATAGTATAGCACAAGAACTTACTGAAAATGTAATAATAAGTCGAGGTAAGAAAATTTTATTTTAAACAATTATCAAATCTTTTTTGAAACATCTTAGATAAAAGTATGATATATTGTATAATAACAACTACGAACTAAATTCACCTGTAAATGGTCTTTATAAAAACATAACACATATTCCTTAGATCAGTACAAAGTATTCAATGCAAAGATGCCCGGTTTGAGCGCTAGACGGCCCTAAAGTTACAATTTTTAAATAAACTCCTGGACAAAATTAACGCACCACTTTAATTAATCTAAATATTTACAATATAAACACAACATAAAACTAAGTTACATTGAAATAATGATGAACACCTAAAAATTAGTCGAATATGACCTTTACATGACCTTAATTTGCCTTATTTTTTCCATTAAAATTTGTTTTTGCTGGAAATGCATAAATAAGCTAGCATAACTCCAAATTGAAAAAGAAAAAAAATCAGTAAAAGAGAATAAATGCATCTGGGTCAACCCTAATACCGCGTATCACTGAATTCATGCATCGCGGCATGCTTGATATCAAATGTTCAACAAAAGCTTGCGGTATATTCTCCCATTCTTCAATAGCGACCTCTATGAGTTGGTTGTGATTAGAAACAGGGGATCTATGACTTCGAATCCTCTTTTTGAGATAGTCCCATAGATGTTCTATAGGATTCATATCCGGACTATAATAAAGAAACATTAATATCATCTAAGTAACCAATAACCTGTCTAGCCACGTGAGGACGAGCGTTGTTCTGCATGAATAAAAAATTGGGCCCAACAAACGGCATTCCATGTTCGACAGTAATGCTGTCTAAGTAATATTGGGCATTCATATACCTAGTACGTATAGGGACCAACTCCGTATGAGCATCGGAGCAAATTCCTCCCTAAAACATTTTAGAGCCACCACCAAAAGGCACTTTAGGAGAAATATTACAGCTGGCAAACCTTTCTCCTTGTCTTCGCCAGACACGTCCACGTCCATCTGGAGCTTTAAGGCTAACTTTAGTTTCATCGGAAAACCGAACCCGTTTCCAATCATTGATGGTCCAATTCTAATGTAGTCTTGCAAAATTTAATCTCTGAACTTTGTGTGCAAGGGTTTTTTGGCTGGTCTTCTGTTGCTTAATCCTGCTTCATGTAAACGTCTTCTAACCGTTCGAGATATTAAAAAATATTAAAAAATATTAAAAAATATTAAAAAATATTAAAAAATATTAAAAAATATTAAAAAATATTAAAAAATATTAAAAAATATTAAAAAATATTAAAAAATATTAAAAAATATTAAAAAATATTAAAAAATATTAAAAAATATTAAAAAATATTAAAAAATATTAAAAAATATTAAAAAATATTAAAAAATATTAAAAAATATTAAAAAATATTAAAAAATATTAAAAAATATTAAAAAATATTAAAAAATATTAAAAAATATTAAAAAATATTAAAAAATATTAAAAAATATTAAAAAATATTAAAAAATATCAAAAAATATCAAAAAATAATAAAAAATATTAAAAAATATTAAAAAATATTAAAAAATATTAAAAAAATATTAAAAAATATTAAAAAATATATTTGCGTATTTAGTCTATAATCTGGATTTTCACTAAAATAACATACCATTATCTTCTTTTCAATTTCTTTAACACAACTGGGAGGTCTGTTGAGCTGAACAATAGTGCAAGTTTACGGAAGTATTGATCTTCAACAACACGTTTGAAAACGGATTGCTGCTCAATATGGAATATTCTCGAGGTGGTGTCACATTCTGTATACGAATAAATAATAGATTGTTTGCTAAGTCATTTCCAGGCGACTATCTAAAGGCATTGATATCATAAATGTTATTCTGTTTCGAAGGTTTATTATTGCTTTTAAAAAACAGCAGGTAATATGCTTGATTACACCAATAAATCAGCAATACCAAGAGATCAGTGTCTTCTCCTATCACTATTGTATTTTTAATTGTTGAAGACTCCACTGCAGTTTTAACAATATTAACATCATCAACTGCATGAATTATTGAACATCCATGTTGCCGTATTATTCAGCGATTAGACCAAATGTTCTGCTTGATTCCCTTATTAGTGAGAAATATTTCCTTATTTATCATATATAATGTGAAGTTCACAGAGGGGAAAATTGCATTTGTTCGGTGAACATGGGTCATGTCTTTTATGGTGTATTCTGATGTTTAATCCAAAAAAACTATAGTTTCTTCCCATAATTAGCTGTCACAAACGACGCATAAGATCTTGTTATATCCCTGAATGTACTGTACTGTATTTATGCCATGGCAGGCAATGCAGTATGGAACCTCCATCGAGCATATAACTTGTATCATCTTCCCCTGCTATTGCAAATGGCTGAGAATTATTTTCAGAAACATACGCTAAATTTTCTTAAACAAAATTACCATGTCGGGATTTGATTATTGCCACGTGCCACAGGAAAGAGTCAGTCTAACAATAAGGAAAAACAATATATTTATAATTAACAAATTACAATGCAAGAGATAAATTCCAATTTATTACACGTAATTCATGGTTAATGGCAGTTGACCAGGTTAACTTAGTACTTTCTTGAGACTTCCTTGCAATCCGTTTTTCAGATGGACTCCTACAAGATTGTTACTAGATATAATTGCATTTTTTGCTTTGTCGCCTCATTCCCTGAATCTTATAATATTACTGGTAGTACTCCAGATAAGGCAAGATGGCCTAAACCGAGCATTTACCTTAGGGGTGGTAGAAGCCCACCAAATGGCCACTTTTTAAAAATGGGGCATCTAGATACGTCTTAGCGACGTTATTAACCTGCAGGACTTTGACCAGTGAGACTAGACACCCCCCAGCGACAAACAGCAGGTTTTTGATGAGTTAATAACCTGCAGGACTTTGATGAGCTGAGAAGATGGCTGTCTGCAGACACCTCACAGTAATAACAAGCAGGCGTTGAGAGGCAGGTGCTAACCCCTGGAGAAAGTACAATGTACAGTTCATCAAATTTCTAGAGGTGTTCGACGCCCAGACAGAGAACGCGCTACGTGTGACTAAGATAGCTATTGTACAGTCTGCTAAACAAGTTATTTTAAATAGTTTTTAATATTTTTAGGTAATTAAATTTTAAAAGTGTGGAATAGTTTAGGGATTAAATTGGTCTGATTGGACTTTCTTAGAACGTTTTTAAAAGCAGCTAAAGATAGTATGTAGAATTGAAAATAATTATTATGCCATAAAAGGTGTTTTGGAATTCCTTCAACCTTTTGAAATTGAGTCAGAAAATATAAATTTTATAGGATAGCGGAAAATACCTATAATTTTTTTGTAGGCCTTTGTAAATCGTGGAAATAGTTTATATTTTATTTCTACCTTATTAAGGAAAATGGTACCTATTATTAATAACGGTTGTTTCTGAAACATTACTAAAATTTTCGAAATTTTGTTTTTCTACAAAATAATAAACTATACTATTTAGAAAAAAATTTATTTCTCTTATAATTTTATAAAAAATAACAGGGGAATATTTACATTTCTTGATCTATTAAACAAAACGATAAATTATTTCGACGAATGACACCATGTTCTAGTACGGAAGCTAGCTTTACATTTTTGTTGGTGGTTTCATGGGTTTCATATCAATTTTTTGTAATTGTAGTTTACACGTACATATACCTCTGAACACTTTTTTGCTTTATTAAAAAAGTGTGTTGTTGTGATTTACGTCGAAATAAGTCAAAAACAACTTGAAACCCCATATAAAATCAAAAAGGAGAAACGGAAAAAAATTGAGCCTGTAAATGAACACAACTCAGAAACAAAAATAGCTATCTAATAATAAAAAAATAAAATTTGATTCTTGTGCAGCTTCATCTATATCATTAACTGTTTTTGGTTTTTTAATGGTTTTTCTTGGTGATGAAAATTCCGATATCTCACGGTTATCGATTCTTTTTTTCTCTCCAGAAATGCGGACGACAGTGTTTTTAGATACTCCTGTGGCTGCAGCAACACGATCATTTACATTTTTAAATGGTATTGAAGGTGAATTAAAGTTTCCTTCTCTTCTCATAAACTCTATAACATTGGCTATTATTTCGCGAGATTGACTGTTAATCACGCGGCCTCTTAATTTGCTATTAAACTCCATACTTAGGTTCTATTAAACTGTAATGAGCAAAAAACACAAACGAAAATAAAAGAAATGTTTTAGCGAAATTTACATCTGACATTTACGTCTGAATGAAATAGTGAAATACTTGATGCGCAGAGTGTACTTTCATTGCGTAAATCCGTCGGGATGCCTGTCAGTAGTGCTTTCTCTGTCTAGCCGTCGAAAGCCTCTAGAAATTTGATGAACTGTACCTTACGAGATCTAAGTGCTACTTTACAGATACAGATAGAGAGAGATAGAGAGAGATGAAAATGTGGCTGCTGATTTGCCGAAATCTTTTGACGTATACCCTCTATATACAAGTGTCCCTTGCAAGTAGCGAGTGAAGTTTATGACTCATAGCAGTTTTAAAGAAATTTTTAATGTTTGAAAGCATTATAATGTAGCTTTCTCTTGAAGAAAGTCACGTAATTCATTCTCCAATAAAAGTAGAACAAATTCATTCTTGAATTATCCTCAAATAAATGTTGAATACAGTCAAGAATAGCAAAATAGAAGTTGTTTTGTACCCTGCAAAAAGTCCGTGTTAAACTAAACTAGCTGTATACAATAGCCAATTCTTTCGTAATAGTTCACAAACACTAATGATAAATCTTGACAATTTTTAATAGGGACCCAATAATAAATATTAACAAAAATTTATTTGACATTAATATTTAAAAATATATAAATATATATATAAACAAGTAAAAAATTCACTTATTTGTACCTCAAGATTGTATTATTATATTTTGTAAAATGGTGTAAATAAATTCATTAATATTAATATTAATATTATTATATAATTTTGATATTTAGGACCATGGTATGGAACAAGGCATACGCAAATGATGTTACTAGCAGCTGGAGTATTTCTTTTGGCTTTATCAAAAGTTTATATGTCCGTTTGTATCGTCGCAATGACAGATCCTTCAGCCAGCTCCAATCCGGATATCCCAGTAAGTATTTTTAAAAGATATTGACAATAGAAAAACATAGTTCTAAAAATATTCCATTAAGTATATTCATAGTACCTTTCATATTTCATATTTCAAATAAAAGAACTAAAACTAAAAGAAATGATTCCATGGCATTTATTTAATGTGATTGGCAGGGAGTAAAATATTATTCGTATTTAATTTCCAAATTTTTTTATATTTTATTTCTTTCCAACCAATCTGCTATTTCATAAGTAATTAAGGATTTTTCAGACATATAAGTGGTAATTCTATAACCAATATGTTAAAATTAAACGGACGTTAAAAATATACGTATGTTAAATATGAAAAACTTGTCATAATTAAGATAATAGTTCATTTGTGCCGCAAAAATCTATTCTATAAGCAGAAATATGTTAAAACTTTAACATAAATGTGTTAATTTTATGCGTTAATTTGATAATATTAACAGGTACTAATTAGTAGGCTTTAGAACTTAACATATAAGAAATTATGACTTTTGAATGTTTAATTCAACTTATAATGCAAGAAAATTATGAAAATGAACCATTTGGAAAGTACTCAAGTAATTGTACCAGTTGAAATTACACAAATACTATTTAGAAATTATATTTTTTATAGTATATATAAACTTTTTGTAGTTAGTAATTAATTTGCCATAGAAGGGCAATATTCTAAGGTTACTGGGGTTAGTTTTGTTTATATTGAAAATTGATGGCCTACCAAATAGCTTATAAAGTAAATTCGGTCGCTACTTTTTCAATATTCTTCTGTAAAATAGACAGATACAATAAATATGACAAAAGAAATGACATTTATTTGACAGAACTTAAAACTTTTATGGCAAATTTGAACTACTTTTTTTTGAAAATTTAATGTATGCGTTATTTTTATTTTTACAGAATTACAATTTATGTTAAAATCGTAAAATTTAACACTCATTACAAATAATCGTATTGAATTACAGAATTACCACTATAGCAAGGTGGCTCAATAAAAAGGGAAAACCCTTCAAGGGCTCTAGATTCAAACTGTAGAGATTTAGAGCCTTCGTTTTAAAGCTCTTGATGTTTTGTAGTGGATCGAATAATTATTGGTATCTGGAAAATTCCTTGCGAGTTTCCTTCCCAGTGTAGAAATAAATGAGGATTAATTTTTATATGCGTCACAACGAATAACAGCACAAAGTATAATTTTACAATATTTACAACTATGGCGGTAGGTCTAAGAATGTTTCGTATAGAAAAATTATGTCAAGAGAATGAAATTCAAAGTTATTTTTTAGTTTCGACTTGTTTGGAAATCAAAGCTGTTCTGGAATTATTGCAGTGCATTAGTGATGACGTAAAAAATGAACAAAGCAGACTAAATTTTTATTTTTTTAACTTTAAGTGATTTTATGTCTTTTAAAATATTATAATTGATATTTTACCTAAATAATCCTTTAGTTTATATCATGAACAAGTTATAAAAGAAATAAAAAAAAAATAATCCAAAAATAAAGATTTTCATGATTTTATTATGAATCGCATCATCAAATCTTGATTTTATCATGGATCCCATTATCTGAGCTTCATTTTACTTCGGAAGTACCCCTCTCTAAAAAAATGATCATAGAAATCAAACAATGTGATAAATAATTATCGTTGAGGTTAAATGTCAATTTTATTTTTGTTTGGATCATTAACGTCACACTAATGCAGCACAAATAAGTGATGCCATGCTTTGCGCCAGCAAAATGAAAATTATACAGGTTGTAATAAAAATTAAGTTTATTAATTGATTGTTTTACATTTGGAAAAGAACAAACAAAATCTTGATTCGAGTTGTTAATATGTTCCATTTTCAGATTAGTTCTAGATTTTTGACTTATTTTCTTATGGTTGAATTTAATATTAAATTATACTATGACACGTGTCCAATAAATTTACGAATTTACACCACAATAACTAACATTTTGATCCCCTCTAAATTTTACGACACCGTCCAAAAACTTATTTGGAATGTAAAAATCGAAAAATCGAAAAATCGAAAAATCGAAAAATCGAAAAATCGAAAAATCGAAAAATCGAAAAATCGAAAAATCGAAAAATCGAAAAATCGAAAAATCGAAAAATCGAAAAATCGAAAAATCGAAAAATCGAAAAATCGAAAAATCGAAAAATCGAAAAATCGAAAAATCGAAAAATCGAAAAATCGAAAAATCGAAAAATCGAAAAATCGAAAAATCGAAAAATCGAAAAATCGAAAAATCGAAAAATCGAAAAATCGAAAAATCGAAAAATCGAAAAATCGAAAAATCGAAAAATCGAAAAATCGAAAAATCGAAAAATCGAAAAATCGAAAAATCGAAAAATCGAAAAATCGAAAAATCGAAAAATCGAAAAATCGAAAAATCGAAAAATCGAAAAATCGAAAAATCGAAAAATCGAAAAATCGAAAAATCGAAAAATCGAAAAATCGAAAAATCGAAAAATCGAAAAATCGAAAAATCGAAAAATCGAAAAATCGAAAAATCGAAAAATCGAAAAATCGAAAAATCGAAAAATCGAAAAATCGAAAAATCGAAAAATCGAAAAATCGAAAAATCGAAAAATCGAAAAATCGAAAAATTGAAAAATCGAAAAATCGAAAAATCGAAAAATCGAAAAATCAAAAAATCGAAAAATCGAATAATCGAAAAATCAAAAAATCGAAAAATCGACAAATCGAAAAATCAAAAATCGAAAAATAACTGATTCTATCTCTTTTTTAAAGAAAAAACTTGAATTAATACCAAAGAAAAAAAATCCTCCATAAATAAAATAAATAAATAATTATAATTGCATAAGTTGATAAAAATGCCATGCAATAGCTTTACCGCGGCAGTCCCCGAGTGCTACACGTATTTTTTTTGTAGTTCAAATAGAAAATAAAATATACGCTTATCCGTTTGAAAAACAATTTGTTCCAGACTGAAATTATAATACAAATTAATTATAAAACATGGAGTTTAATGGTGCCTACCGTTCTGTAAATATTTTTCATATCTATATATCTCTAGTCAATTGGACATTTGTTGTGGAATCTTTGAATGTTCCTATAAAAATAATAATGTGAATTATTACAGACGTACGATTGGACCGACAAAAATCTTATACTCTCCGCATTTTTTTGGGGTTACTGGCTTCCACAATTATTCGCAGGATGGTTAACAACAACATTTTTGGGACCAAAATGGATGTTCGTTGGTGCTATGAGCGGTTGTTCCTTTGTAGGATATTTAATACCATCAGTTGCTGCTGGCGTTGGTTCAAAAGGAGTGTTGATTTGTAGATTTTTACAAGGATTTTCTTCAGGATTTATTCCGAGTGCCTTGTGTTCCTTTTTCGGAAAATGGATTCCTCTCAAGGAGAGAGGCCGATTTTTGGGATTCGTCTATTCAGGTAAAAATTACAAGTAGCTTTACGAAAAAAAAAAAATGTTCTAATTAAATAATAAAAATGCTGAAAAAGTTATTAGTTCTTTATCTATTACATAAGTATCTTAGATTAAAGAGACCGGAGATGTAACATTGCACATAGCGCATGTTGTCTATTACAACCTTAAGTAACCCACCAATTAAAAATCATTGTGTCCACGACGCCACCCGAATTGCTTCGACGTTTCTATTCTACGCCCATCCCTGCGTGAGTGAATCATCATGGACCGCCGTTTTTTGATTTATTTGTTGGTGTTATTAGCAATTTAAAGTGTTTTAGTTATTTAATTTCATTTGAAAATGCCACGATATATCGTGAAAAATTGTATATACAAATAATATGTATGTATGAAAAATAAGAAATATATTCGTTTTCAGCGGTTAATATTTATTAACGTTTTGACATAAAGCTGCCATGATACTTTAGGCTGAATACTTCAGATCCGCATTAAGGGATTTCAATGAATATTAAGCATCAAATACATATTTTAAAAAACAGATTTCGTAATACATAAATTTACAAATGGGCAACATTTTGAAAATTTTATTTATATAAGAAGTAAATAGGCATTGTTGCTAACGAAATTTTGTTTTTGAAAAGTAGTTTTATAATAATATTTACTAAAGGTGGTTTTTATCCCTTTTTGGTAGATAAATAAGAAGTAAAGAAGCATAGTTGCTGGCGAAATTTTATTTTTATAAGGTATTTTTATAAGAATATTAGGTGAAATACAGGATGACCTACTTAAAATTTTAAGGTTCATCTTATTTTAGGTCAAATCGGGAGTGACATTTAAGTTTTAAGTCTTATCACAAAGTAAAGCGCACAATATGATATATTATAAGCAAAAAAACAACTAAAGTTACGGGAGTTAGTCACATTGTTATTAAAATGTTACATTAGAAACCCCTAAATAAATAATCGTCGTTTACTAAAAAAATTTAAATTCTAACAATATTTATTATACAATCGAATGCGGTTTCAAAGATAACAGGATCAATAAATCCGAATTTTTAAATTTTGGAGCTAAATGCTCGGATAAAAGCAAGCGAACGATAGGGGTTACAAAAATAATCGATTTATCGATTATTCTGTTATTTTTTTATGAAAATCGATTTATCCGTTAAAATTAATCGATTATTTTCGATTAATCGAACATTTTAAATAAATTATTTTCGTTTTTAAGATAATGGAATAATCGATTTTAAAGGAATTACAAAAAGAAAATAAAATTTATTCAAAATAATCGATTGATTGAAAATAATCGATTTTTGTAGTAGTAACTTTCAACTTGATGAAAAAAAAGGCCCTAAAAAAATATAAAATAAAATTGTCATACTTTTTAAAACTTCCTTTTGTCTTTTGTTGGAAACAAAAAATTTGTTCATTGCATAATTGGGCATATTCTGTATATATTCTTGGGTATATTCTGTAGACTCTGAAACAAAAAACAAAATAAACTAAAGGTTCGTTCCAACAGCTCAGTTCTGATGTGTCTCTGACTCGTACATGAATGCATTCGTAAACTAACCACTGCGCATGTCAGTCAGATGTACGTCCATTTTTGTGTCAGAGAATTGTACTTGTTGGAACGCATAGATATTATAAAGCAATGGAACAAAATAATGACGTGTTAGGTAAATTATGTATTTTTTTAAATAATATTTTAATATTTGTCAACATAATATATTTTTTTAGCTGTCCCAAACGAATTGTCTGAATTTATTATTATTCAGGGACCTAACCTAAATACTTATGAGGTGGACAGAGACATTAAATGGACTACAAACGCAACAAAATTGTTTTTAGATTTATATAAAGAAAAGTGGGGAGTTTTAAAATAAAAACCATTAAAATAATGTGGCAACAAATTGCTGATAAGTTGCAAAATTTGTTAAAAAGAAAAGTAAGTCCAAGCCAGTGCGAAAATCGTTGGCGAGTCTTGGAACGAGGATATAAAAAATACGTTGATGATCAGTCGTCCACTGGCAGAGGAAAAAAATTTATTGAATATGAAGAGGAAATGAATTGTATTTTGGGTAAAAAAAAAATGTATTTCCAGAACTTTTACTTGAGGCAGACACGCTGGTTAATGAGCCTTTGTGTTAAAAAAATATTAACATAATAGAGAAAGAAAATATAAATAGGGCTGACGAATCGGAAAAAAGAAGTATAGGTTCTGCCGAAACTAAAATAGTTTCAACACAAAATAAAAAACTACGGAAAAGAAGGTCTACAGTGTTAGAAACTATGTCGAATCAAAAAAAAAAATATTATGATGAGAGACTTGCAATCGAAAAAGAAAAAGTTGAACAAATGAAAATAAGAAATGAATTAATAAAAGAAAGAAATGTGATATTAAAAGAAAAAAAGTGCATTTGTCATGATGTCTAGGTTGTCTATTATGTTTGTATATTTTGAAATTTCAATTTTTGTGTTTGTAGTTTAAAATAGTCAAAGAGGTGGTACAATAGTATCCTCCAGCTGGAATTTTGTAAAGTGGGAGGGAGTGTCATCTGCAAGGATTTAGTTTAGAACCCCTGCGAAGGAAAATGAGACATCTTATGCTACAGTTGTATGTACTAATGGCGTCATCGATTTTTTTGTTAATAGAACATATTTTTCTCTTAATTTTTTAATTCCCCAGTAATAGACGATTACAAAAATATTTGTAAAACTTATATAGACCAGAGTGTCAGAGGAATTTAGAAACTGACTTGGTTATTGCCAGGAAGTCAATGGCATGTACTTTTAACATTTAATTTAATTTTGAAATGTATTCTATTAATTATTTAAATTAATGAAAATTGAAAATGTATTAGACCAGCCCTTTCAATAAAATTTTAGATTCAAAATTTCTAATATAACATTTGTCTCGAGTTCAGAAACCAATGACTGGACTATAAGTATTACATACACTTTTGTAATCGTCTATTGAGGAATTTTAAAATGAAAAGAAAATGTTTTATTTAAAAGAAAATCGATGACGTCATTAGTACATCCAATTGTAACGTAAGACGCTCAGTAGAAAATAACAATTGACCTGTGAAAGCATTTTGTTAGAAAAATTCCAACCTATATGCCTACGTCCTTACTGTATAAGTAAAAAGTTTAAAGCTAATTGAGCAGAGTAAAATAATTTATTGTTAAGTTCATGAGTTCAAATAAATACTTTTAGTTTTTGTTTATATGTCACTAGTTTTGTTTGGATTTAATAAAAAGCTGTTTTTAGTAACCAATTCATTTTATTTAAATATCTAAAATTTCAACAATAAAGTTTCTAATATTTTCAGCATTTCTGTCATCTTCCGCATTTCTGTTTTCTTCAATATTTATGTCATCTTCAGCGTTTCTATTAATTTGATCTTCGTTCATACCTTCAGGAATATCGCCTTAATCAATTCCATCATTTAGGGCTATGTTATGCAGAACACATGCTGCTCGAATCATATGAACTATAAATCGAATGTCCCTGATCTTAACATGGTACATTTGTCGGAATTTTTGTTTCAGCATTCTAAAACAATGCTCTATCTTGTATCGATTTCTGGCAAGTTTGACATTGTAATTTATCTGCCTGTCTGTTAATTGTCCCCTATCTCTAAAAGGAGTTAACACATGTCGAGTCAATGGATATCCACTATCTGCCAACAAAAAATAATTTCCACACTTTTGCTCTAATGTTCGATACAAGGTAGAGTTTTTAAAAACTCGGCTGTCATGTACCGAACCAGGATATCTCACAAGAACATCAATAATTTTCTTCTGGTGGTCACATACTGCCTGCATCTAAAAAGATGATCACAAAATAGAAATAACCATACCTATTTTTGAAATCATTAACTGACATGTATTGAGTAATATCCTTTCCTATTGATGTAGGAGTCACTGTCAACATCAGGCTTATCAATTTTAATATGACATCCGTCGATTGCGCCGATGACCCTTGGAAATCCATTGGCTTGAAAATGTTCCTCACTTATCATTTTTTCTTCATTCGTCGGCCACTTAATTATTTGGGGCGACATATTACTTAAACAAAATATTACTCGTCGTAAAATTCTGTATAATGAACTTATAGTAATGTTAAACCTATCGGCAACATCTCGAAAACTAACAGTTTGGTGACCCATGTACCATAGTGTGATAAGAACCATTTATCACCACCTTACTTGTTCAGTAGCTGTCGTTTTTCCAAAATGCCCAGACTGTGTTTTATAAAACTGACTTGCTTCAAATGAATTTACAATATCTTGTAATGCATTACGACTCACACGGAAATGTTCAAAAAATATATGATTCATACCAAGAAAATTTGTATTTTTTGTTCGATGTGACATTAAAATATCTTCCTCATCAGACGAATAGGACATTTCCGAATTATATTCACTTTCAATATCACTCATTTTCTTATCTTTTGAAAAATATATTTATGTACGATTTTTAAAATTTCAAATGTCGATTTTTATTACAAATACCTAGTTACAAAAAGAAAAATGTACTACACAACCTAACTTCAATTTATAGAAATACGAGTACAAAGCCAACTAATCTAACTTAACTTAAATCCAAAACATTTAAAAATGGCACGAACGAGAAATGACCCAAAAGCGCATGTGCTGATTATTTGTACAAGCGATAAACCTCTGATAGATTTGACAATCCTCTGACACATTCATGTACGAATCAGAAAATTTGTTGGAACGTTTTACTGACAGTTCATCGGATTATCCGTGGCTCTGTAGGAACGGACTATTTTCAATGCGCATGAATCTGACGTCCATCTGATAATCAGAAGACCTGTTGGAACAAACCTTATAATTTGAAGTACACGTAACCTCAAAAATAATAGTAATTTTTTTACCTCTGACGTTTTTCGGTGACAATCATTGAATTAACTTCCGATTTATCAAAGTCGCAGTTTTATTTAAACTTAATTTTTATTACAATTCACAATTAAAATTGTCTCATGTTGTTTTTTTAAAATTTTACAGCTTGATTTTAAACGTTGAGAAGATAGAATATGAAGTAGGTAGATAACGAAATAAAGGCTATTTTGTGATATGACAAGTGGAGACACTTTACGTCATATTTTGATTAATTTTAAGTTAATAATTTTATATTTGTAGATTGACGAAATTAAAATGTTTTTGTATCATTTATTATCACCAAAACTGACTAGCTCGAGTTTGACATATTATTGCTTCTCTATACCTATGATTTGAAAGATTGGTATGGCCCCACCTACTTTATGACGTCACGGTGTGCGTTGCGCAAATTAGGCTGATTTAAGTTATTTTATCATTGTTTCACTACTTTTCAGGGATCTATTATCGTGTGACATCTCTTTTTAGCTAAAGATTTTCAAGAACGCTTCTCACTCCCGCGGTCTCACTTGGAAAAGCGCGCCACGAGCGCAGTGGCGTACCCAAAAATAGATATTAATAGGTATAAAAACAATACAATTATTAAAATTGAATTAATATTTTTATGTTATTATTTTAAAATAATGTGTTTTTATGAAATGTAACTGGGTGTTCACTGTACAAATGAACCAATGGAGAAACCGTCCCCGGTTTCAGACATATGCATTTCTAGAGTGACTCATCCTTTATATTAATTAATATTCCTAAATAAAGAAGCTTTAATATACCCTTTTCTGAGGTTACAATACAAAACGGCTTTTTCTCATTTTGACTAATTTTGCGCACATGCTTTTTTTAAATACTCGTAGACAATGAATGCCATTTCTTGCTTTATTAAAAATATTCTATTTCAACATTTTATTGTAGTCTCTTGCAGAAAAGTCCGTAGTAAATAAACGCTAACGAAATATTCTATAAAAGATCTTCTCTTTACATAAAAGGTCGTAGCATCACGTTAATTTTATTTCATAATACGAAATTCCAATAAACATCTTTTAAGTAAATCTAATAGTTTATTATGATGCTAATAAACAAAGTCCGGTCCCTGTCACAGAGTTCGGGTCTCCACCCAGTTCCCCCACTCCGTTAAACTTTCTTCAGGAATTGGCAATATTTGCGCAGATTAAATAAACACCGGTGTATGTTATATCTCTGGTGTCTTTTATCTAAGATAAATATTAATCTTAAAACATGGAATATATATAAAAAAAAATCTTGGAAAATACTGATTTGCATTAAAAAAATGCATTTGGAAGCAATATGAAATTCATTTTTGTTTATAAACAAGATCGCACACTTTTAATCTGATTAAACAATAATAAAAAAAAGCAACTTATTGGTTATAAACTTTACAACCAAATGTTCGACTAGGAGGCGAATCGGCATGCTCAAAATACGGTCCCAAAAATCACAAGTCAATTGAGCTTTTATAATTAACCGCATGGGCGCTGGTACTGTTTATGTAGTTCAAAATACATTGCTTCTTATGGGAATTATATATAATTTTGTCAAAATAATAAAAATAAACTTGTTTATAGCTAAATCAAGCACAGAACATACTGTTGTATTTATTTCTAAATAAGTCTTACTTATTATAATTAATGCATTATTTGCTATTTATTCCTATTTAAGTAAAATGCAAATTATTGATGATAAGTGTTGAAATTTGATGGATAGGGCTAATTATTTTTTAATTAAAGCTAAATAGGGCTGAGGTCCTAAGACACGTTTTAAATAAAAATATTTAGTTAGGGATTTAACAAAACTTTTTGAAAATAATAAAAATCAAATTGTTTATTGCTAACTAAAGCACAGAAAATACTGTTGATTTTAATTATTGTAAATAAGTCTTTGTTTTACTTGCTAACTAAAGTACAGAAAATACTGTTGGTATTAATTATAAATGAGTCTTTATGTTATACATTATTTACTATTCATTATTTAATTTTATCTAAATAAAATGAAAATTAGGTATGACCAAATTTGAAAAGGTTTGTTAAATGGTGAAATTTGGTAAGTACAGTTTTGTGGTAATTTTGTATTCGACAACTAACAATGGTGGCATTTAATTTGTTCTTAAAAGTGGCAAAAGGCTTAAATAACATAATTAATAAAAAAATTCTAATTCCCCTTACAAAATTATGAAAATTACTTTCTCATATCCCCAAAGTGAAAAGAAATTAAAGAAAAATTGAAAAGATCCGGTCGCGCAGGAATTTGTTCTTTCTTTTTTTTTCAGCTTTTTCAATTTTTAGTCTGTTGTCACTTTGGGGATATGAGTGTGTAATAATTTCGTAGGGGAGGTAGGGTTTTTTAATTTTCATAATTTCTAAATCTAAATTACAAATACATATTTACAATTTTGATTGCTTTCGTAGACACTTACTTTTTTCTTTTTTAGCTTCATCAATTTTATTAATTTGTTTACAAATAAAATGCATTCTACTAATTAGGTAAAAGCGAATTATTGCAGATATAATACTTTCTTTGTGTTCATCACACCCTACAAATAAAATGCCCATTTCTTCAATTTTATTCAAGATTTCAAAAAGAGTTTCTTGATGAACTGGGTTTCTTGTAAAACCTCTAAGATAGTCGATTCCACCATTGATCTTTAGTCTGAGGCTCAATACTTTTTAATAGTCGAATGCAAGTTTCACATTTTGTAAATATGGTAGCTTTTCTTGCAATGTATCCAGAAACGTAAAATAAAATAACTGAAGAGGTTTTTGTAGTATTGTAGTCATGATCTTTTTAATTAGGTGGTTTTCGTCTTTTCCTAATACTGGACAAGTATGAAGAGAGATTCAGGAATGAATATACATGGATTGCTTCGTACTTAAATCTCGGCCTTTCCCTTTTTATTTTATAAACAGTACCATCAGTTAAAATAGTCTCATCAAATTTTAAGATATCATCTTCTAAAAAGTGTAGCTCGCAAACAGAATCATAACTAGACAGTACTTTATCAGCCCTAGGAATCACATGCTGCCATTGTTCTAAACGTTTAGGATCCTATAAAAAATATTTTCAATGACTAAATTGGAGTTCAATGAAGAAAAATAACAGTAGTAACTCTTCATTTAACATCAAAAAACATAAAAAAAGCAAATTTTCTTTTTTAGTAGGTTAAATTTAATGTGTAATTATTGTTGTTTGTAAGTCAGGATTTATGACTTTATTATTTTTTATTATAGAATTTTGTAATTAAATAAACTACACTCCGTAAGATAGGGGTTGTGACTATTTTACAATAAATATATATTATTTAGAAATAAATTCATTATTTTACTCACACTAGGAGCTTTAAAAAGACTTGGATTTTTATCTCCTTGTGATTTCTTTAATTTTATGTCGGATTTATATCCCATTTTGCAACCCGGAACAAAGCAAATCCTGCTTTGTCGTTTTTTGTTACTCATTGTTACTTGTAGTCAGGTTCTTTATTTCAGCTTATTTTTATTCTTTTTACTAAATTTTATAAAAATCACTTTAATTCCCATTGACTTGTATAGAAAATAGACGTCGTTATTTTGCCACCCGCCAACTTCAGTAGTTTTTTGGAACTCCATAAAAATAGGGACGGAAATTTGAAATTTGACCAAGGCCGATTCGCCTTCTTATCTCTAGTCTTCATATGTTCGACCTAGGTCCTTCAGCCTGTACAATTTATATAGGATATATTGAAAATACGTTCAACAATACTGGTTCTTGAACCGTCTCTGTAGTTTGTAGGCTTGATCGATAACAAAGATCTCTCATAGATGAAATATGTCACGAGCGTGATGCTCCCAATGAACTGGAGAGGGGTGGAATGCATATCAATAGGCTTGAGATTCGACTTTATGGGTGCAGCCATTTTATTTTTCATCTCACTGGGGAGTATTTATAATAGCCATTTTCTATTTAACGTTGTTATTATATGAAATAGAAAATGGTTAATATAAATACTCCCGAGTGAGATGAAACCCATTGAGTCACACCTAGTTCTTCTATTGATACAACATGAAAATTGACATTCTACCCCATTCCAGTTCATTACCTGCACCCTGATTGGTCGAACTTCTAGAAACAAAAGTGCATATAATGTAAAACGTTTATAGTTTTCTGATGTTTTCCAAGTGTTGCGCAAAACCAATTTCATTAATTTTAAATAAAAAGGTGTTAGTGTTTGAAAATTGGTTTCAGAACTTTATAAAAAAAATTCCATTCAACTTCGTTATTGTTTTGGATAATGCATCCTATCACAGTCGATTAAGGAGTCACTACCAACAACAAGATCAAAGAAAGAAGATATTTCAAAATTACTCCATTCTAAAAATATTATTAGTCCTTCTAAATCCTTAAAGAATTACTCGTTATTGCAAGGCAACATAACAAATTCAAAAAATATAATATAGACGACGTGGTATCAGAAAAAGGAATTGAAATTTTCAGATTGCCTTCTTACCACGCAAAGTTAAATCCCATTAAACTGATCTGATCACAATTAAAAGGTTATGTTTTTCGAAAAAATGATAACATTTAAATTACCTGATGTGCAAAATTTGTTTTTGAAAACCTCAGATAATGATACCAGTAGTTATAGTGAAAACATTGACTTTTATAAATAGTTCTTGAACTATTTTTTTTTAATCTTTGATTTTAGTTACTAAAGTGTCACTTTTAATGCTAAGAGATTAAAAAAAGTTTAATCCCAATAACACATATTCCTTATTATTTATTGGTTAAATTTAATTCGTTCAATTTTTATATACCGTGACTTTATTTAAATTAAAAAACTTATTTTGCGAAGTACGCCTGTGGAATGTGACGTTATGTTACCACTTTTATTGCACTCCTATTTTATTCAGACTATAGATTTTTTGCTATTTAAATAATTGAAAATACTACTATAGTTTGCTTATAAGGAGTAATACACAAAAAAATGTTTCTAAAGTAGGTCTTGGAAAAATTCACTCATGTCGGGTCGTTCAATTATTCTTCTTTTTAAGTCTCTGTTTGGATTTATTTCAGAGCCGTGCGTGGTTAACAAGAATATAATTATTAGTGATTGATATTTGTAGAGAGTGGACGTGTTTATATTTAGTTCGTGAGTTAAAGTAAAATAGCTAATAAGTTAGATGAAAGTTACATTAATGTGTGCAGAAAGTCAATAAAAGTTTCTTAAAAAACAGTTACCTACCCGCAAATCTAGAAAAATAATTTCTTCAATTTTACGAGAAACTTTTAAAGAGTACTTGAAATGTCAGACGTACCAAAAATTACAATAGAAGATATATATTTAGTAATAAAAGAAGATAATGTAAAACTAGAAACAAAAATAATCGATGTACAAGGTGTTATAGACCTTCAAGAAGAAGACAAATTAATTAAGAAGCAACTAAGAGAATTGGAAAGAAAATTTAAATACAACAACATAATATTTTACGGGATACAAGAAGTGAAAGACGAAAATCAATTGTCACTAATTAAAACTATAATTGATATAATAAACAACACTCTCTTAGTTAATCTGCAAAATTTTGAAATTAACAACATAATATCGATTAGGGAAAGACAAATCTCAGACGCGGCCAGTTTTTCTGTCATTAATAACAAATATAAAGAAACAGGAAATTCTGAGAAACTGTTCGAAATTAAGAGGAACACACATTAGCGCAAGTGAAGATCTAATACAAAAAGATAGGGAAGAAAGAAAAATACTAGTACTAGGTTTAACACTCGAAAAGACAATAAAAAAGCTACTATTAAGGGAAGTAAATTATTTGTGGAAGATAGTACTTACACTGCCACTGATATATTAGAACAAGAGGAAAATCAAGGAATTTTTTCACCGCCCATACCTCGAAAGGTATCCAGTGAACCATCTACACCATCTCCTAGAGAAATAGATTCAAACGAAGAGGAAAGAAAACGAAGTGATACTCGATAATCCAATATTAGAGAGTAAAGCGCAAGATAAAGTAACTACACGATCCCAACTGCTAGACAAAAAGCCAACAATAGCAGAAATGAAGAAAGAAGAGGAAAGGCAAAAAAAATAATTTCAGATAGATCCCTAAGCACTGCACAGACTCCAAAGCATTTAAAAATATCACAAGCGAAATTACAAATTAGAAAATGATTTTTGGAGTGCCCTCGTAAAACAAATTAGATAAACAGTATGCTATAGCCAAACTCAATTTTCTTTTAAATTGAATTTCTTTATACGTATACTATCTTATCGTGTTTATTTTATCACCTGTGTCTTTTTAGAAACAGAAAATTTTAAAATAATATATTAATATTGTAAGATATATTTTGGAAGTAAAACTTTATTGAATTTTATTCTTTTACTGAACATATACTGTTTTAATTATTTTTCTATTTGTGTGCTTGTTTTCATTTTATCATTATTTCATTTTAAATATATTTATAGGTATACATACAATATAATGAACAATTATATACTCGACTCTAAAATTGAAGAGATAGAAACATTTCCTCTACAATCACCAGAGGAAACCAAGAAAGTTTTAAAGATAAATGACAGTATTATAAATTTTAAAATACTTCACACTAACATTTGCAGTATTACGTGTTATTTTGATGAATTTAAAATATTTATAGAGGGATTAGAAACAAAAATATAATGCATTGTCTTAACAGAAACTTGGTTTGTTCCTGACATATCCCTTTACAATATAGAGGGGTACAAAACTTTATATAATTTCAGAAAATTTAATAAGAACGATGTGTTATTGTATTTATTATATCCGAACTGTACGAGTCACATAGCCTATTTGATTGGAGTGGTAGTTCACTCATTAAAATAAAAGCTAAATTCGAAAATAAAACTTTTATTATAAATGCTTTTTATAGATCACCTGCTTCTGAAAATAATGTCGACTTATTTATAGGAGAAATAAATGATATTTTTGAAATGCAAAATATCAATTATGATTTCAAACTCTTAACTGGGGATATTAATATTCATCTCTTGACAGAAAATGATGACAAAACAAATTATTTAGATGTATTAAATGAATATGATTATCGCTCAGCTATTAACATTCCAACAAGAGTTCAAAAACTTTCAAAAACATGCCTTGATCACATTTTTCTACACTCTCAAAATGACGATTATTATGACTGTATAATGCCTCTAACAATTGACACCTCAATAACTGATCACCATACAGTAATGCTCCAAATAGTGTTTCCTCAAAAAGCCCATAAAATAAATTGTCATCCTCATTATTATGTCCAAATAGATAAAAATAAACTGTTATCCAAGTTTCAATATATTAATTGGAATGATATTTTCGTCGATCAAGACTTGGACTCCATTACAAACAAGTTTGTTGGAATCATTCAAAATAGTGTTAGTGAATCAACAAATTATATAAAGATTAAAAATACCCTAAGAGAAAGAAAAAATTGGATTACACCGTCCCTCATAAAATCAGTAAACAGAAAAAATAAAATGTTTAGAAAATTAAAAAAAACATGCTTCAAATAATATTTTTAAAAAGGAATAAATCAATTACAAATGACAACTAAATAAATTAATTACTATTGATAAAACTAACTATTATAATAAACTTACAGAAAAGGAACAAAACTCATCCAAAAAATACGGAATGTAGTAAATTCAATATCAAGAAAAACAAAAAACGCAAAAATCAATAATATTAAAGATAATAAAGGCAAATTGATAAATGAAGAAGAGTCCATATGTGAATTGTTTAATTCCTTCTTTATAAACATAGGACGAAAACAAATCTGTAAATTGTGATTCCATCTTTTTTACACCCACAAATACTACTGAGATAAAAAATTTAATTCGTGAACTAAAAAACAGAAAAGCACCGGGTTGGGACGGAATAAAAGCTGAAACGATTAAACACATCTCTGAATATATTGCGTATCCATTAATGATTATAATAAATAAATCGTTAGCAATTGGACATTTTCCTTCAGCATTTAAAACTTCAATTGTCAGACCTATCTATAAGAGTGCAGAAAAAGATGAAATGACAAATTATAGACCGATATCATTAATATCTTGTTTATCTAAGATAATAGAAAAAATTGTTAGACTAAATAATTTCATAGATAAACATCAGCTATTATCAAAGTCCCAATTTGGTTTTCAAACAGGCAAATCGACAGATGACGCTCTACTGGAAGTAATAAACACCTTATATAAAAATGTAGATGATAATTTACCAACAATCGCAGTATCTTTAGACCTAGCAAAAGCTTTCGACACAGTAAACCATGCTCTTCTCCTAGAAACCCTAGAAGATATAAGCATAAGGGGTATATCAAATAATTTCTTTCAATCGTATCTGACAAACCGTCCTTAAATAGTAAAATTAGGTGATAAATGTAGTAAAGAACAAATAGTTGTGTGTGGTGTACCCCAAGGTACGGTATTGGGGCCTATTTTATTTACAATACATATATTTAAATAATTTATTTATGGTTAAAAGTAAGAGCCAAATCACTAGTTTTACAGACGATACAGTTTTAATAAACAAGGATAAAAACTGGTACGATTTGAAGATAAAAATTGAAAATGATTTTACATGTATAAAAGAGTGGTTTGTCTACAGACTTTTATCCATTAACTACAAAAAACTGTCTTTTTACCGTTTACATCCCTTCCAACCTACACAATAAATGTACAAAAAAATACCAAGATACAACCGGCCAAAAACATAAAATATTTAGGTGTTATGATAGACCCACATCTTAGGTGGGATAGTCATATAAATTAATTGACCCAAAAACTAAGGTGTATATTATACAAATTTAAACAAATTTCATACCATCTGTGATATGAACAAAAACTAATGGTTTACCGAAGCTTAGTATAAACTCACCTTGTATACGTCAGTTGGGGAGGAGTTGCTCGAATCTACTACATTCTCGAGATTTCTCAAAAAAGATTTTTCAAAATTCTTCTTAACAAAACCAGAAGATATTCTAGTGAGTTACTCTATGCCGAAACAAAGATATTCGATGTTCGATAATTATACTTCATAAATATTATAATAAAACAACATACACTCAGATCAAATTTGCAAATTCGAACTCACGAACATATGACAAGAAACAGGAATACTTACTTAAACATAATAACAAAAAAATCTATTGGACAAAGAAGTTTCTTTTTTCTTGAACCTAAATTATATAACGCTGTACCTGAAAAAATTAAATCTGAACCTTCTATAAATAGATTGAAAACGACATTAAAAAAATACGTACGGAGTACGACTAGAAACGTGATACATAACCTAGTTGAGAGTAGCTTAATAGCAATGTTTCTATCTATTCTATTCAAACTGTCATTCAATTTTTTTAATAAATAACAAAATAAATGTTTTTCTTATTTTAAAAATTATATTTTGTTTCCTTTTATTTATCTATTAATATTGTATATTTTATTAACATCTATATTTTAAATTTTTTCATTTACTTTTAGTATAGTATATTTTATAAGTATATAGCATTTCCCTCGCAAACAAGCATTTGAGATGCTTCGCAAGAGTATGTGTTTATTTGCAGTTACCAATAAGACACTGCACTTTATATTTATTGTAATTTCTGTGAATAAATATTTTTGATTTGATTTGATTTTGATAAGTCATATCTTTGTCTTTGTCGGTCATGACCTACTTTCGAAACATTTTCTTTATTTACATCCTAATTGAAAGGTTTAAATCTTAATATTAAAATTTTGATTAAGTAGATTAACTATTTATTTTTATTTTAGGTGGAACCATAGGAGTAATATGCTCCATGTTTTTTAGTGGAGAAATAGCCTCGAGCGCACATGGATGGCCGATGATTATTTACTTACATAGTACATTTGCGATGATATGGTGTATTATTTTTTCTGTTTTTGGCCATCAGAGCCCCGATCATCATCCTACAATATCTCTTGAAGAGAAAATGTGTATAACAGACAACTGTAAAGATTGGCAGGTAACATCTGCATACTAATAGCTTTTCTAAAGAGAAACAACAATTAATTATAATAATTTTTTAATATATTTACAAAATAAATATAACGTATTTGGGTAACTGCCCATGCCGATCACCTTAGTAGTGGAGATGCATTATTTTTTTATAAAAAATATACAGGGTGTTTCAACAAGGTATGTCATAAATTCTTCCTCGGATAGATTACCAAAAAATAAGTGGATTTGCTTATATTTACCTCTATTAAAAACTCGCTTCCAACAAAGTTACAGGGCGTTAAACTAACATTCAGTAAAACTTTTTTTTTTTGTAAAAAGTTTGCTGTTGCGATTTTTGCTTTGAAATTTTTGCCAGTGCTGTAGATTTGAAGGCCCAATATTCTAAGGAGAAAACAAATTTAAAGCGACCCCTTTAAAAAAAGTTGGGGGTTCGGTACCTTTTAACCCCCCCCCCATATTTTTTTGACATAAAGAAACTTGCTTTATCGATCTTAAAATCAAAAAGAACTATTAATTTTTAAATTATTTATTGTTTCGGCCTTTACTTGATGAAAATCCATTTAATTTTGAAAGAGTAAAACCAAATTTGGTAGATTTTCACACTTTTATTTTAAAAATAAAAATTTTTAAACAAACACTAACATGACATATGTTTCGAAGTACAACTTCTTTTTCAAATGTGACTATTTACAATTCGGTATCCAATATATATACAAAATAATTTAACAAAACAAAGTACTTAAGAAAACATCAATAACATTACATTATTTGATGGATATTATAATTACCTAAGTACCCTTATTTACTTTAAATAGTTAGTTTATTTTGTAATGTTATTGATGTTTTCTTAAGTACTTTGTTTTGTTAAATTATTTTGTATATATATTGGATACCGAATTGTAAATAGTCACATTTGAAAAAGAAGTTGTACTTCGAAACATATGTCATGTTAGTGTTTGTTTAAAAATTTTTATTTTTAAAATAAAAGTGTGAAAATCTACCAAATTTGGTTTTACTCTTTCAATATTAATTTTTATTATCAACAAAACTAAGAGTAGGTCAGTAGTTATTGTACAAAAAACGCATATAAAAATCAGTGGTGTGTCTAGGGCTGTACTTGAGCCGCCCCTCCAAAAACTAAAAACTACCTCTTTTATTTATATTTTTGTAAAAAAGGTATTTATAATATTGGATTGGCGCCATAAAAATGGTGTTCCACCCGTCCTCATGGGTTCACCATGCCACTGATAAAAATACACGTTAGTTTGGAAATGTATTTATTAAATTTAATAGTTATTAAAAAAAATTATTTTTTTAATTAAACAATTAACAAAAAATTAACAATTAAATTAAATTTAAATTAAATTAAATTTATTTGATACAAATACATTTCATACAATTAAAAATTAACATAATAATCTAATTATAATTAAAGTTAAAGCACCTAGGTGCAAGCACCTGTATGTGCTAAAGTAAAGTAATAACATAGTAATATACAAATTTATACTTATAGTATACAAACTTACCTTTTAATATGTTTTTCAACAGTACTCTTTCTGTTTATATTTTTTACATGTGTTAAGAAATATTGCTAAGATTAAAATATAAAAATTATTTTAATGAACTGCTATACCGTAGACAGGCCTGATGGGCCTAAATGGATTACCTTGTTTATTACTTGAGTTCATATATTTAATATATTTTCTCTCTTTGTAATTTTGTAACTTTATTTTGTAATAAACAATTTATTATTATATTATTATTTATTATTATACATATATACATAGTTTTAAAATATCAGTAATAAGAATACAAAATTATCTGGAGTACATCTCTATGTGATATACTGTTTTGATTTCTTCTGAAATAATTTTAAATTTTTTATGTTCCTCATATTGACAGGTAAGGTGTTAATTATTTTGGAAGCAACATAAGTTACAAATCTTTGACTTGCATCTCGCTGAACTGCTGGAGTTCTCAGATTCTCATTTAATCTGGATCTTGTGGTGTGCAAGTGCTTTGCAGTATGTCTCAGTTCATGCTTTCTATAAGTACAACAACACTGATAATATAATGTGCTTATATTAAGCACTTGTTTGTTATACAGGGTGAGTCGGGAGGAGCGCACTAAACTCTAGTAGTATATTATACACGTGAAAATAATGTAAAAAAACTCATGTTCTTATCCGATTTTCATTTGTTTTCAAGTTATGGCGTAATTAAAAATGTTCATCTAGCTTTCCACTTCTAAATTTTAACATTATCAAAGTATGCCATATGTTCAAGGCTCAAAGGCATTTGATAATTCTGACGTTTTGATGAACTGTCAGTGTACACTGAACAGTAACTGAACGTTTAATTTCGAATTTATGTGATTGTTAGTGTTGCAAAATGCCAGATACTTATTTAAATTTAGAATATGCAAATATGGTATTTGTTTATGGTTTCCGTAATGGAAATACTACAGCTGCTGCTGAAGAATATCGTCAACGTTTTCCAAACCGAAGACATCCTGACAAAAACGTATTTATTAGAGTTTTCAACAAATTGTGCGAGACTGGTAAGCTTCCCAGTGCTTTCATAACATCTGAACGCGCTACTCGACAAGGTTTTGTAGAAGTAGAAAATATTCTGCATCTAGTAGAAGAAGATGCAACTACTAGCTCACGGAAAATTGCCACTCAATTGGGAATTCCACAAAAAAGAGTGATAAACACACTCCACGAGCAAGGCTTATATCCTTATCACGTACAGAGAGTACAGCACCTACAACCACAGGATTACGCTAACCGTATGGAGTTTTGTCGGTGGATAAATAGATTTGTTCGTAGAGCGATCCACAACCGTTTCCAACTAAACAGCGCATGTGCATTGAATATTTTGCGTTCGTAGAAGAATCACTGATAGATTCCAATTATTAGTTTGGCGTTCGTAGAAACAAATGAAGTGATTTCTATCTGATTGGAAACGGTTGGAAAAATCCCTAACTATTCTCCGGATTTTAAATCCGGTAAATGCGCACATGAAATACGTTCAATAACCTACAATTTGACATTTGGCGTGAAATTTATGTGTTTATCATTCGTCCGTGCTTTTGTTGATTTGATTAGTTGTTTTTTATAAGTGTAATTAATATACATATCCTGATAAAATATCAGCCTTTAACTTCAAAACATGAAGGAAGGATTCAAAACAGGTAATAAAAGTAAAATATATTGATATAATGGGGTGCAACTCATAACCAAAATACATACGTGGTTATTCTGTGACTCATACAACGTCAAAATTCAAATAGTTTTTTCTTTATTTTTGTCCGTTTACTAAATCTGTATCTAACATACGAGAAAAGATAGAGACGAATCCACAACTCTACAAAATGCGTTCGCAGAGCATAAAAATGACAATAAATCCAAACTGTTGGAAATCACGCATGCGCATAATAAAAGAATCACCAACTGTTTGAAACTGTATCTACGAACAAACCTAATAATAATCATCGTGTTGTATCGAGTATACTCTTTACGGATGAAGCTACATTTACCCGTGATGGCATTAATAATGCTCGTAACTATCATGTATGGTCAGACGAAAATCCCCACGCAACAGTCGAAAGCAATTTTCAACATCGGTTTTCTGTAAACGTGTGGTGTGTTATGGTTGACAGTTATTTAATTGGCCCTTTCATTTTGGAGAATCGTCTCACAGGAGACAACTACCTCAATTTTTTACAAAATGAATTACAAGGCCGGCTAGAGGATGTTCCTGTAAATATTAGAATGCAGATGTACTATCAGCACGATGGAGCTCCTGCACATGTCGCTCGTCAGGTCAAGCAACATTTGGACGAACGTTTTTCAGGGCGTTGGATTGGTCGTGGAGGTCCTATTAATTAGCCTGCAAGATCTCCAGACCTCACTCCATTAGATTTTTGTTTATGGGGCTGGATGAAAAATTAAGTCTACAAAAAAAAGTGGACACACGGGATACACTAATTAGACGAATTGAGAATACTGCAGCCCATATTAAAGAAGAAAGAAATGAATCAATTAGGAGAGCAACAAACGCTCTTCGTAGACGAAGCAGAAAATGTTTAGAAGTCAATGGCGGTATTTTTAAACATTTATTGAAAGAACGTTAAGATAATTTTTATGTGTAAATTTATTTGTTAATATGCTATAACTTGAAAACAAATGAAAATCGGATAAGAACATATGAGTTTTTTACATTATTTTCACGTGTATAATATACTCCTAGAGTTTGGTGCGCTCCTCCCGACTCACCCTGTATAAGATAGAGGTAGGATATAATGTCGATTTTTTGTAAATAATTTTGACGATACGATTTTAGATTACATTCAGAGGTTGAAGTGCTATATCATATAAACGGATCTATGGTAGATGCGCCCATGTTACTTGCGGCCACTACCTAAAATTGTGGCATACACGCCCTATCCTACTTTTGGAGCTTACCTGCTTTTTAAGAAGGGTCAAGTTAGTGGCAGTTGCGCCCTATTTTTATTTGCAGGTAGTTAGGTATTAGGTAAACTTAAAATACCTGCGATACATTTATTATTTTTACTATGGTGAATTACTGGAAGATGGGCTATAACTTCCCCAAAAAAGTTTCTTATTATATATTTATTTTATTTTCTTGTATCTCTGATTAAGAGTTGTTAGCGGCCGTATCTGCGAATATCTTGAAAAATAATTAAAAAAAAAAAACACAAAAACTGGGCGATTTTTATTGCAAGGGGGACACATTTTCATCATATTCTTAATTTTCTTATGTTATTCTTCTCCCCTCCGTCACTCTAATATAATTTAGATAGGGAAAGTACCAAGTATGCCACATCATCGAAAAGATCATTTAAAGAGGAATTGCGAATTCAGCAATACCTATTACTGTGCATTGGACTACTTTTAAGTTTAGCGCCAGTTACGCTATTTTAAAGTGTGACATTTAATTTAAAAGATTATTTTATTAGTAATTCAATGCACTATATTACATTATGTTAACTAAATCAAGATGAACTTAAAAAGAAAAAATATTGCATTGTTACTAACTTTATTTTGTTGCAAGTGCAATATGAAGATATTTAGTTTAATGTTATATGGTGCATTGTTATTACTAAAAAAAATTAGCTTTCAAATGAAGTGTCACACATTACAAGACGTAACAATTTTTCATGCTATTGTGAGCTAAAATTAAAAGTAGCGCCAAATAACCTTTTCGTTAATGTGTTATACCTGGTACTTTCCTTATTTAAATTGTATCGGTTATAGTGAAGTCGGGGATAAGAATGACATATTATAATTGAGGTGTCTTATATAAAATATTTTTTTTTATTCTCCTTCAAGATATTTTGATATATGGCCGCTTAACAGCTTTCAACCAGAAACTATGACTTGAAGATGAGCTGTAACTAGCCCGATACAAAATGAGGGGGAAAAAGTAATAGAAAAGAACAAAAACAATTTGAATTTTCCACTTTTTCTTAAAATTTCTCGAATACTGACCATTTTAGGAAAATTATGTCAGACACAGAAATTATAGAGAATGATGTCACTAATAACTTTTTTAAAAGTATAATAATTGAGATGGAAAAAAGAATAAAAATATTGTACAGATTAGAGTATAGTACAGCCTAAATTAAGATGCAAATAATCTATAAGGTTTTCCACAAGTGTAAATTAAAAATTTAAAAAAACCGACTTCAAAAACGTGCAGATGCCATCACCACATCTTAACCAAATTTATATGGGATCACCCCTGAGGTACCCCCTTACTAACAAAAAAAGAATCATATAAATCGGACAAGGTGGTAAAGCATTATCGCTAAACATACATAAAAAATGAAGAGTTTGAGGATTTTCTCATGGACTCAATTTTCCGATTTTGACCAAATTTATATGGGACCACCCCTGAAGTATCCCCTTTCTAACAAAAGAAGAATCATATAAATCGGACAAGGTGGTAAAGCATTATCGCTAAACATACATCAAAAATGAAGAGTTTGAGGATTTTCTCATGGACCCAATTATTAGATTTTGACTAAATTTATATGGGACCACCCCTGAAGTACCCCCTTTCTAACAAAAAAAGAATCATTGAAATCGGACACCGTGTTAAAGAATAATCGCTGAACATACATAAAAAAAAAAAAAAAAAAAATATCGCGACGAATTGATAACCTCCTCCTTTTTTGAAGTCGGTTAAAAAACCTAGTTATCCAACTTTCCTTTTAGTATTTTTTCCGATATAATTTTTTTCTAATTAATTAGAAAAATAATTGATATAGGGATAGGTTGCGTTGCACCTAACATAATATTAAATAAATAAAAAGTAGTTAACCACTTTATTGAATGTATATTATAATGTACATACCTGATTTTAAAATGACTTTGTTTCCTATATTGATAGCCATTATAAATAGCCAAAGGTTTATTTTTGGAAGTAACTGTAACTTCAGCTACATCAGTCATGACACGGAAATAACAAAAATCCTCGTAAAAATTAAATATAAATTTTAATAAACGTGTAAGTACCTCAGTGTTCGATTTTGATGCGATTTTACGAATAAATTTTGAACAAATGGGGAACTCTTATATCTATTTAAAAAGAATACCTATACACCAACACCTGTTTAATGAGATTAAGGGCAAAACCCTCGTAAAATCTTTTAAATAAAATCCAGGAAATAACTATTGTAATACCTGTTAAATGAGATTAAGGGTAAAAACCCTTGAATATTTTATAAAGATATAATAGTAATAGGTATAATGTATTTAAACACATTCTCATTATCATTATTTAATATTTTAAGTTTATTTACCTGCTTGATCTTGCTCTTTTATTTATTCTAACTACTTGGTTACAAACAGGGCGCAAGTGCCACTCTCTTGACCGTTCTTAAAAAACAGGTATGCTCGACAAAGTTACCCGAGCGCAAGTGCCATATTTTTTATGGAAAGCGCAAATGCCACGGGCGCATCTACCACGGACCCGGTTTAATAATATGGGGTGGTTTATATAAATAAGTATTAAGGAGAAATTGATGAGGCACTGTATCAAATGCCTTTGCTAAATCCAAGAACACTGCAATACATTTATCACCCTTATCCAAAGTAAGTCTGATTCGTTTAACAAGTTCAAACATTGCATCGTTAGTGCTAAACCCTGTTTTAAACCCAAACTGCTTTTCACTGAGAATGTTATTATTGTGTAGATAGTCATACAAACGTACTTTAATGCATTTTGTCTTTGATAGATGGATAATTTATTTTAAACTTTTCTGATAGTTTCTCAATTGTTTCTGCCAATTTACTACCAACTTCAATATAGTATTTATTACAAAAATCAACCATTTCTTTAACAGTGGTAAAAGTGTCATGGGTTTTGTGATTTTTAATAACAATTTCTTCATTAGATTTATTATATTTTTCATTTATAGCTTCTTTTACTGTACTGTAAATTTTTTTAATATCTTTTGTGTTTTTAAAGATATTGGCATAATATTTAGTTTTATAATTTTATTTAAATGATTTCTATAATTTTTATAGTTATTTAAAATATCCAAGTTTTTTTGTTTTTGTTAACTAGTCTTTTAAGTTTATCTCTAACTTTAGTTGAGTTTATTATACCATTAGTTATCCAGGGTTTTAGTTTTTGTGTTCTTTTATTGTAATTGTTAAGGTGGTTGTACACAGATTTATTAAGTTGGTAACTATTTCAGAAAACATATTATAAGCTTCTGCAGGGTTTTTGTTAGAAATAATTTTTGACCACTTAATAGTTGAAATTAAATTTGAAAATTTATCATCAAATTTTTTAATATGTTTGTAGGTTAATTTACTGTCTGATGTTTTCTGCTCTTTATGATTTATTGAGAAATAAATAGGAAAGTGACCAGTTTAGTTATAATTTACAATGATGCTTTGTTTATGAATTTAGTGACTGTCGACTTTTTCCTTACAAAAATATGATCCAAGCATGATGCAGATGTTGGGGTCACTCTTGTATAAATATTTATATGAGATTCAAAACCATGGGATAGTAGCATTGCTATGTAATTATTACTGGACGTATCTGAGTAATCTAATATAATTTAAATCTCCAATTATTATATCGAAGTCATTTCTGTTTATATCGCATAAAAATTTATTTAAATCTTCGACAAATAGTTTTTCATTTGTGGCTGGCGATCTGTAACAAGCCATAATGTTAAGGCTGGTGTTATATATATTTCATATTAAAAGTGATATTGTTACCTGAGACTGATTAAGTTTAAAGTGATTTATGTTAAAATTAAGGTTTCTATGTACAAAAATTAAGATACCATCACATTGATTTAGTGAGCTGTTATTAAAAATGGTATTAAAGCCTGGTATCATGAAGTCTGAATTTAAAGAATGAATCGTGTTTCTCCAAGTATTATCATGTCAATTTCATTCAGGTTACAAGTTGTTAAAAATATTAAGAATTCATCAAAATTTTTGTATACACTTCTAATATTTATATGCAAAATCCTAAAAAAGGAAGAATGTTTAGAAATACTTACAATTTTAGTGAACTATTCTATATCATCTAAATTCATGTTTTTTTCATCAACATTTTCTTTCTCAAGTTCGGTTAAAATGATATAAATAAATAAATAAATTCTTTATTGCCCAACAGATATAACATCCAAAGATAGGACAAAATATAACATTAATAGATTTTTAAGAGTAAATATTAATAACTACTAAAATAAATAATAATAACAAAATATATGTATATATAAAGCTAAAAAAAAAGTGAAAATAAAAATTATAAATTAAATTGACCCTGCGCAAAACATGTTCAATTCAAGTTTTTCAAAGAAAAAAAATGTATATTACAATTCAGAAATAAGTACTAAGATGGTAATAAATAATAATAACAAAATGAATATAAAGCTTAAAGTAAAAATTAAAATTAAAAATTGAGAGTGACTATGCGCAAAACATGTGCAAGTTTTTCAAAAAATATATCACAATTCAAACATAAAATATTAATATTTTGGCACATAATATATATTGGTGATTTCATGCAGGTTAGTCCTGGGAATAGGAAGAGAAAACGTGTTGAATGTCCGTGCATTTTGTCGTGTTACTAAAAAGTAAAATCCTTCTAGTAGAATAGAACAATCAATTATATTTTCATCAAATCCGTGGGGGGGATAGATACCCCTAACCTTGTAATTTAAAAACTTTAAAAATTTGCGTTGCACCCTTTCAATGCTGTTCTTCTGCAACTCTGTCTTCGGATACCAAATCAAAGAAGCATATTCCAACTTGGAACGAACTAATGAAAAGTACAGTGACTTTAAGGCAGCTTCAGTTCAAAACTTTTGACAATTGCGAAATAAAAATCCTAACATTTTATTTGCAGATTTAGTAATAGTATTAACATGTACACTAATAGCTCCGAATTAAATATAACACCTAGATCTTTAGTTTGATCACACCTGACTAGTTCTTCATTATTAATGGTATAATTAAAATTTGTTGTGTTGACTTTTCTGCTAAAACTTATAGCTTTGCATTTTCGTACGTTCAGAAACAATTTATTGCGCTTACACCAATCATATAAATTATTTAATTGTTCTTGAAGGAATAAACAATCATGTATATCAGAAATTTCAAGAAATACTTTTAAATCATCTGCAAATAACAATTTTGAACAAGCGATATAATCAGTGACATCATTGATGAAATACAAGAAAAGTAGAGGACCCATATTGGACCCTTGAGGAACCCCTGAGGTAGCATAAAATAAATTTGATGAAAACCCATTATAAGAAACAAATTGTTGTCGACAAGATAAGTATGAGTGGAAGAATGTTTTCATTGCTGATGAAAATCCAAATTGATCTAACTTGTTAACGATTACTTTTGGGTCGATTTTATCAAAAGCTTTTTCGAAATCTGTTAAAACTACATCTACTTGACCACAATTATCTAAAGTGTCATGTAAAAACTGAGAAAAAGATGATAAATTAGAAACAGTAGAACGATTTTCCATAAAACCATGCTGATGTACCGATATTAAACATTTAGTTAGAGGGTAAATTTTATTATAAATACAAATTTCGAAAATCTTAGCAAAATTATTTAAAACTGAAATAGGGCGATAGTTATTAAATAGAGATGGATCTCCTGACTTGAGAATTGGACATACACGTGCGATTTTAAATTTATCTGGAAATATAGAAGTTTTTAATGACATATTAAAAATAAACTTTAGGGGTTTTATAAAAATATTTCTACAATCTTTAATTAAAAAACTGGGTATACCATACTCACCGGAGGTGATTTTAGCGGCTAGTTTGTTGATTGCAAAAATAATATCTTGGTCACTTAAACTTTCGATATTTATACTTGGAAGATTATTTAAGTCCTCTGTTAGGATCGTATCAGATACTGATGCAAACACACTACTAAAGTACTCAGCAAATCCATCTACTATGTTTTGAGGAGTGTCGTAAGAAACTCCTTCGTTGAACAGAATTCCCGGTATTCTCGATTTACCTTTTTTAGTTTAAATATATTTCCAAAATTCTTTAGGCTCACTAGAGACGGAGTTTTCAACTTTAGAGATGTAGATATCATATGCAAGTCCAGTCCGACTCATTTTAGCACTTATATACGAAGATTTGCATCGTAGATTACGAACAAATACGCTCTCAAGTGAATTTTACTGTTATAGGCGAATTTAGTGGATGATTTGGATTTTATAGAATATTTTGCACTTACTTATGTTAATATTAAACATTATGTTATGTTACTGCCATCCTATTACCATTAACATTGATTTTCATTGCAAAAGGTTTCCGTTCTTTAATTAATTTTATTAAAGATATTGGTACTTTTGTATCATTGAATATGTGACTACTTTTGTAATGATTATAAGATGTCATGTAACAAAGTATAACACTATAATTCAATGGTGTTTAACATATTATGGATGAATAAAAAAACGTTGATTTTTTTGTACATTGTAAGAATAGTTATTTTTATACCAAAGCCGTAAAATTAATATTTGCGACCAAAAAATGTATACTTTCGAAATGTTAATAAATCTGTAAACTGTCAATTTTGTGACGGTCGCCTAAAAATAGTATATTATAATATTAGGATTAAAAGTGCATCATTTTTTACGAGAATTTTTTTGCATTTGCGACATACATTTACAATCAAGCAAACGTATATTCTTTTAGTAGTTTTATAAATAAATCATGAAATAGATGCAAATATACCTGCAAATATATTGGAAGGTGTAGAAGATATAGGTGCCCGTTTGTTTTAATATGTTTGGAAGATGCAATTTTATTTTCTTTAAATTTTAATTTAGGAGCTCATATTCAATTACTTATAAGCTCTGATTGAAAGTAGAACATTAAGGGCTAGAATTAAAAGTGTTGCGTGCGTGCGAACGTGTGTCCGTGCGTGCGTGCGTGCGTGCTTGCCTCCATATACATTTTGGAAGTACTTTGTAGGGGGTAATTTTTTTATTTTATAGAATATATTTACGTTTGAAGAAGAAACTTTTTCTAAAATAGTCCGAATTCGAGAAATTTGACAAACTACAAAAAAATCAAATTTTTAAGAAAATTATTTAAATTAAAGTTGTTTGTGATATTCTCTATAATTTTTACTCCATAAATAATTTCTCTAAAATATACCGTATTCGAGATATTTGGGAAAAAGTGTAAATTCAGCAAACTCAAAAACGGATAAATAGAAAAACACCAAATTTTTGACTTCTTTTCTTAAATTTTTAAATCGATTTAAATAAAACGGACCGCTAGTTTCAATATATTTTTTATGGCAAAAGTTTTTTAATTTATTTTTATTTATAATTTCGGCATTATACCAAGGTGGATAGTCATGTGTACGTTTTCTGTGAAGTGGAACAAATAAATCAAAAAGAGAATTTAAGTTTGAATAAAATTTTGAACAAGCTACATTCACGTCGCTAATAGAGTCTAAAAATGACCAATCGTTGGCATCTAGGGCACTATATAAATTTGGAAAATTCGCTCGCTTAAAATTGTAACTTTTGCGTTCACACGTAACTGGAAAATTAATTTGATTACATAATAATTGATCTAACGAAAAATTAACCAAAAGAGATGGGTGATGTATATCTTCTTTAACTAAAGGTATAGTTTCACGGTTTACGCTACAATTTAAATCACTTAAAACAAGATCTAGCAATCTCCCATTACAATTTGTAATGTTATTAAATTGGGTCAAGTTGCAGAGATTGATAAAATCGTTAAAAACTATTTTAGGCCTACAATTGGCATTCTCATTATTAAAAGTAGCTACATTGAAATCACCAATAAATATTATGTTATTGTATTGAGAGACAATATTTTCCAGAAGTTCAAATAAATTTTCAAACTTCATTATAGGTATATTGGGAATATAAATAGCAAATAAATAAATAGTTACATTTTCAAGAACACACTTACATCCCACAATATCAACTTCTGGAAGATAATTGGTTATAATAGAACAATTTACCCGTGACACATTAAATTTCCTCTTACAAGCTATAAGAACACCACCTCCCCTATTTGCTTCTAAAATATCATAGTTCCTATCACATCGCAATACATTATATCTTTGATCAAAATATTCATAACTAGATATATCAGCAGTTAACCAACTTTTAGTGATAAAATAAAAATCATACTCATTAGAACAAACATTTACATAAAATTCATCTACCTTTGTCCTTAAACCACGCGCGTTCTGATAATAAATTGAGTGAGTAGGTCTGCTGGGCACTTCTAGTTTAAATTTATGATCGATGGCATACCATTAATGAATTTTATTCACCATTTTCCATTCGTTTCCGAAGATCTTCTTTAACTGATTTATATTGTTGTATCTGCATAGGTGTTCTGTCCGGAGCTAAATTGATTTGTTTATATGTCGTACCTGTTTTCAGTTTTTGCGAGTTTTTTAAATATTTAAAAACATGTTGACTATCGGGAAAGATAACCTTTAAGGGCCGTGGTTTGGCACCTGTAACAAATTTTCCAAGCCTAAAATGTTTTAATTCAACGGCTAGAGGAATGTTCGAAGACACATGTTTTAAAATATTTTTAACCATTTGTGCATCAGCTTCATTTTTTCTTGATTATTGATCCCATTAGTTTCTGGAACATTAAACAACAAAAGATTGCATTGTCTCTTTTGTCTTTCATGAACCTCGTTCAAAATGTTATTAATTGACAAATCAGAATTAACAATCATTGGTTTGTTTTTTGATGATATGGACTGTTTAAGCTCCGCTATCTCATTCCGCAATTCAACAATACTGATCTCAATTCATTGATTTCTGCACCAATAACCAAACATGCGGGGCAAGTGTATGAGATGCCATTTTTTGAAAGAGTTTTAAGGTCGTTTATAGTAAGACCGACACAAGTATTTTTAAATGTTTTATTGCATACACTGCAATCGACTAACCTGGAGACATCATATTTAGTTTTGCAACAGGAACATTCTCCTTCACTGGGCATTTTATTAACTATAGACGCCACTGACTATCACAATAAATGCACAGATTGAAGAAAAAGAGAACCGTTGTGAAAAAACACTTTATTTACACTATAAGCACTTTATCGTAATAACAAAAGTATTTTAATTACCGTTTTTGCGAGTATTTCTATTCTTAAAACAAGAATAGGATATTTAAGACTAGCTAAGAATTTTTATTCAAGATAACGCTGAACGATTTAAAACACGTCTGTACTACTCGGCTGCAAATTAAATTCTGAATTATGACAAGTACTATCTAAAAAATCAATGTTCACGTCACCACCACAAATAATTTCATCAAATTGTGTATAAATATCGGCTAAAATTTCCTCAAAATCTATTAAAAAACTACTTATACTTTTATCTGGAGGTCGGTATAGGTTTCCAAAAGCAAATTTACGATTATTTACTTTGAAACTTACCCACAATTGTTCAACAGAATCCCTATAATTTAAAAATATATAAAAATATACTCTCCAATTTCCATAAGTTTAAGAAGTTAAGATATAGGAAGCAAATAAATTGTTTAGGAAAGTTCACTTAAGAAAACATATATAACTATACAATCGTATAATCTGTTTTTTCTCTAAGTCGCTGAACATCATAGTTAAGAGGACATTGCCTACTATCACATCCATGACTGGTTTTATATTTTAGATTCGACATAACACAATTTTTACATGATAATATATTATTTGAACAATCACTTTTTTGGTGCTCTTCAGAACAATTTGGACATGCAATTTTATGGATGCAGTTTTCCTTCTTGTGAAAATATCCTTATCAGTTGTAATACTTGGGTATAGTTAGATCTTCAAGAACGCTATTCCTTTCCCATCCAATACACATTTTTTTCTTATTCATGATTTGGTGAAATGCTATAGGTGAACATTCGCAGAAATTTGTTTTAGTGTTATCTCTAGTTTTTCTTTTGATATATGTGACTTTGATATCTCCTTCTATATTGTTTTGTTCTTTTATTGAATTTTCAATTTCCAAGTTTGACATATATTGTGTGAAATTTACTATTGTTATTGTAGGTAGCTTCATTTTTGTAAATTTTATTTCATAGTTTTTAAGTAATTTATTCTCAATTTCATTTTTTAATTTTAAGGTTTCACTTTTTGATTGACATTTTATTATAACTGCACCTTTATTTATTTTTTTTAACGTTTGATACTCCTAATTTTCGATCGACGGGATTAATTTTTGAGTTTAATTGTTTTATAGTTTCATCGGACGACTGGTCATTTTTCGGTCTTAGTCTTAGGATAGTTTTCTACAGTTTTCACATTTTCTTTTTTTGTAATATTAGCATATGTTGTAGTATTTACCTGGTTTTTTTCTAGGTTAGCAATTTTTTCATTTAATAACTCAATTATAATTTCCTGATTTTCAATTATCTGTGATATTTTCCAATAATTTTGAATGCTCAAATTTTTGTTACAATGGAATTTCAGGTTACGTTTCTGCATCGTACTTTAGAGGAGCTTAATTCGCTGCATTCAATGCAATATCATTGTTTGCAGATGTCACAAGTAAATCATGGGATTTTTATGTCTTTTGTAGGTTGATGTATTCTCTTGCATGAAAAACAGTCAATTTTTCTAATTATCACATACTGTTTTTCAAACACCTAATGGGGCATGTTCAAAAATTTTGAATTTTTTTTTATGAATAATAGAGATGAAAATAAAGCTAAATTTTTTTATTTTTTTTTTATCTATTCATTTGCCAGAGTTATCAATTTTTTAAAATTTATGACGTCACCGGGAATAAACCAATAGGAGCTAGCGCCACAACGCTGCCAGTTAGAAGGTTTACGAGAAGTGATGTACGTTCACGTTCGTTTGTGTACTCCTTCTTACTTTTAGACTTCTAAAACATCGTTAAATAAATATCTTTTAAATATATAATATCAAATGCTTTTTGAAAGTATTGTTTCTGTTTAAACTTTTAACATATTTAAAGTTTCATTGTTTTAAAAGTCACTTAATAATTCAGAAAATGGCAAAACGCCAGCACTGTATGTGTCATCTGTCATAGTGTCTCAATCAATAATTTATTTGGAATTTGAGTGTTTTTTTTGTACTTATTATAAATATTATGACTACGAAAAAGTGTTTTGTTCCAGAATGTGATAATGATTCATATTCAACTTCAAAAATATTTATTAGTGTTCCTACAAATTTGGAAAGAAGAAAATCAACCTTCTACTAGCGATGTTTCTCGTCAACTTTTTAATAAAAATACACCGGATATTCAAGATGTAGCAGCAATTTCTGCTAATTGTCCCCTTCAGGAAATTCAAAATGAGGCTACTATAAATTCTTAGGTGTATAACCTAAAGTGGGTATTTAAACAAACTGGTTCCTGGATCCCATATAATGGCAGATAGGGGGTGTAAGAATATTCATCCATTACTTAAAAACATGGGATGCACTTTAGTAAGGCCACCTAGTGTATCACAGAATGAAAAAAGTGCTCCAGAAGATGTACAATTAAGTAAAAGAATAGCATCTCTAAGAATACATGTGGAAAGAGTTATAAGAAGGGTTAGGGAATTTCACACGTTAAAACCACATTCCTGTGTGAATTTTAAGCAAGTACATTTACTTAGTAATATTTGCATAATTGCTTGTAGTATTGTTAACTTACAAGAACCTATTTTGTAAGAATAAATAGTAATTAAATAAACTTTTTTATTTGTTTTTTAATTTAATTTACATAATTATCACATTTCAGAGATTATAATGACAGCCAATGTAATTTTTTATAAAATTTTAACTTTTCGAGCAAATCAAAGCGGAATGAGTATCTGTATATGCATAGATTTTTTTGGGACTAAAACTACCAAACCAAAGGCACCCATGTGGTATCACTGGTGATAAATTTAAAAATTTTACAATTCTTGCCACCTTTTTCAAAAAACCAGCAAGTGTGCCTTCTTATCATTCCTTGACGAAAACAGTGAATAGAAGGGTTATTATTTCTCGGTTGCAATAACATAAACATGTTGCCTTGATTTTCAGCAAACATACTCAAAACATGTTCCACTACTGATTTATTTTCCTGTAGTGGATGAAGAGGTTTCTTTAACAAATCCAGTAAAGAACCTCGGATTTTCAAAACTATTTAAAAAAAAAACAATCTCACCACATTTTCACATTTTTGAAATATTATAGAGCTTTTCAAAAAAAACTGCTATTTCTAAAAGTACAAGTTTTTTTTTAAACAGCTATGTCTCATTTTAGGCTATTGAGTATTATAAAATAAAAAATTACGGGATGCTTTGTTAGCTTAAAACGAATCCAGCAGAGCACTACAGTTTTTTTTTTAAACCACACCACTTTTTGGCTCCAACAATATTATAAAATATTCGAAATTTGGCATTTTTAAAAAAATTCGCAATTCCTTCTGACTTAAAAGTTTTTTTTTCTGAAAACAAATATACTTACAACATTTTTAGGATTTGGAAATAGCCTAAACATGTGTCATAAGTAGTTGTTTTTATATATAAAACAACAAATTAAAAAAACTGAAGTGTCCTGCTGACTTTGTTCCAAAAAAGCACCCTATATTATTTAAAAATAGCAATTTTTTAGTAACGTTTTACAGTATTTCAAAAATCAAAAAATATCCTAAAAATGGGGTGTGGTTTTTAGAAAAAAGCTTTAAAAAACCGAATTGCTCTGCTGACTTCGTTCGAAGCTATCAGAGCATTTCGAGTTTTGCAGAAAACGAGGAGCATAAAATTTTTGAAAAGGGCATAAAAATAGCCTAAAAATATAGCATCATAATTATTACTAGGTTCGCTAACAAAATCTATTTCTAGATCATTTTTTAACCGACTTCAAAAAAGGAGGAGGTTATCAATTCGTCGCGATATTTTTTTTTTTTTTTTTTTATGTATGTTCAGCGATTATTCTTTAACACGGTGTCTGATTTCAATGATTCTTTTTTTGTTAGAAAGGGGGTACTTCAGAGGTGGTCCCATATATATTTAGTCAAAATCTAATAATTGAGTACATGAGAAAATCCTCAAACTCTTCATTTTTGATGAATGTTTAGCGATAATGCTTTACCACCTTGTCCGATTTATATGATTCTTTTTTTGTTAGAAAGGGGCTACTTCAGGGGTGGTCCCATATAAATTTGGTCAAAATCTAAAAATTGGGTAAATGAGAAAATCCTCAAACTCTTCATTTTTTATGTATGTTTAGCGATAATGCTTTACCACCTTGTCCGATTTATATGATTCTTTTTTTGTTAGTAAGGGGGTACCTCAGGAGTTATCCCATATAAATTTGATTAAGATGTAGTGATGGCATCTGCACGTTTTTGAAGTCGGTTTTTTTAAATTTTTTATTTACACTTGTAACCGACTTCAAAAAAGGAGGAGGTTATCAATTCGTCGCGATATTTTTTTTTTATGTATGTTCAGCGATTATTCTTTAAACACGGTGTCCGATTTCAATGATTCTTTTTTTGTTAGAAAGGGGGTATCTCAGGGGTGGTCCCATATAAATTTAGTCAAAATCTAATCATTGGGTCCATGAGAAAATCCTCAAACTCTTCATTTTTTATGTATGTTCAGCGATAATTTTTTAACACGGTGTCCGATTTCAATAATTCTTTTTTTGTTAGAAAGGGGCTACTTTAGGGGTGGTCACATATAAATTTGGTCAAAATCTAATAATGGAATCCATGAGAAAATCCTCAAAGTCTTCATTTTTTATGTATGTTTAGCGATAATGCTTTACCACCTTGTCCGATTTATACGATTCTTTTTTTGTTAGTAAGGGGGTACCTCAGGGGTGGTCCCATATAAATTTGGTTAAAATGTGGTGATGGAATCTGCACGTTTTTGAAGTCGGTTTTTTTAAATTTTTAATTTGTAATACTTGTAACACTTGCTGCAATTACAAAAAATGTCTATATGTGAAAATTAGAAAAAATATAGGAAGAAAGGGCCTTATACACTGTTTATTATATGTGATATAAAAACAAAAAAGCGTAATAATTATTACAAACCTTGAGATGCAGCATATCCTAAGCATTCTGCACTAAAAATTTAATTTTTGTTAATTACAACAACTACATCACAAGGTTGCCATACTTTATGTTCAGGTGTAATTTGTCCCTTTACTGTGCAAGTATCTCCTTCTCTCTTAAGTTGTACATGGAAAAAGGCATTATCTCCATATTCTTGCTTGGCAGATCTAAAAATAAGACATTATTTAATAAAGTGATTAATTTTTTAGTATTTTCAATAGCCCTACTCTAAACATTTGGCCTAATTATCAGATATTTTTACCAATTTTTATTATTTTTCTGTGTTCCAAATTATTTCATAAAACATAAACATATTTGTGTTCTTATTATCTCAATTTAGAAATATTATCATAGATTTATCCATGTAAACATTAGACATGTGTACAATAAATGTAAAAGAGTGTATGTACCATTACAAAAATGTACTTAAATTACAATATTTACAACGATATGTAGCAAGTAGGTAATTTTCAACCAAATAAAAACAATATTGCAGTAAATACTTGCGCCCTAGCCTTCTAAATTCATTTTTAGATATTATATTTAGTTTTAATTTTTGAGGTAAACATGATAAATTTTAATGTTTAAGAATCTATAAGAGTCCTGTTTTTGATAATCTAAATTTAAGCAAAAACAACCAAGGGCCAAAATGTATAAACTCGCTTTATACAATAACAAATTTGCTATTTCTCAGGTACTTAATATGTAATTATGTTTTTACTTCCAAGTACTAAAATATTTTTTTCTTATACATATAAATGAGGGTATTCCAAAATATAACAGGGTGGTAAAAGGTATATTTTTGAAAAAAAAACTGTTAGTGTTCGATAATCCTAATAGCCTGAGATAAATATTTTTTTTTACTATAAGGTATTACCCCATATAAATTGTAACTACTATTAAAACAAATTATAAATAAAGTTTTACATGCCTTCCTGTCTTTTAACAGGCTAAACTTTGGCACTTATAAACTTAAATCAGCTTTTATAAATCCAGTTAACAAACTTTTAAAAATAATAAAATTAAACCAATTGGCAAAGACAAAAATAAATTGAGAAAACAACAACGAATGTTAGGTTAGGTGGAGGTGGTGGTGTCAATTTTAAGTGTCAGTAAGATGTGCGTTCACTTCGACATTCTGTGTGTCGGTTTGTTCGTTGGCTTGGTTTTGTATAACAAAAAAAACTTCGACACAAGCTGATTGGTTTATTCCCGATGACGTATACATTTCAAATTTTAAATTTCAATTGGGCTTAATTTAAAAACTTTTGGCTTTTTTAACGAGCTGATTATTTAGAATAACTTGTATAGTGCATAAATATTACAATATAATTTATAAAACAGCATATCTCACATGTGAACATAGCCCATTAACAACACTCCACTGGTATTTACTATTTATTCCTTAAATTTTTTTTAATAGGTACTATCTTATCAGTATTTTTAAAAAAGAACCAGTTTATTTTGGCAAGATAATCAAATTTATAGCAATATAATCGGCTAAAATACGTAATTTTTCTGTATTTTACTTATTTAGTTCCAAAACTATTTGCATCCATTTATGAATCAGATTGTTACACATCTTTGGACATAAAACACTTTTCTCAATGTAAGTCACTTAGATTCCGGTTTTAAGAGGAGCAATAGGATGTACGTTTATACTCATAGTCTATACTAGACAAAAGTTAAACTTTTAAAAATAAACACTTGACAATAATTATTATACATATTTTATAAACTATTTAATTTAGTAAATGTTCAACATGTTCTCCTTCTTCATGAATACAAAAATATAAATAAAAGAGGTAGTTTTTACAGGGCGGCTCAAGCACACCACAGTAGATGGGATTAGCCAGTTCTGGACCAAGGTCAGAGGCAAGGTCAGAGGCAATTGGTGTAATTAGTAATTACCCTAAGTACCCACCCCCACCCTTCGCGCAATTAGCAAGTACCTCCCAATTACATCATGTACTGTAATAAGTGCAATTGCACAGTAAGTACAACCCAATTACATCATGTACTGTAATAGGTGCAATTGCACAGTAAGTACCCCCCAATTACCATGTACACGCCATACTGTAATGATTGTAATTGCCTAATAAGTACCTCCCAATTACCCACAGGGTATACATCTCATTACTCCATACATATTAAAGTGTAAGTACACCTTAGGTAGTAATTACTGTATGCAATGTAGTGTAGTGAATGTTATCTAAGTGCCTCCTAGTGATTACTGTTGGCAGCACGTCCTTAGCTCTCGGCCGGCGTGCCTAGAGTGCTTAGCCTGCGTTAGAGACGGTCGTGCTTAACCGAAATATCGAGGTAAGGGACTAAGAAGGGGTAGCCTGCGCCAGAGATAGACGCGCAATTAGCAAGTACCTCCCAATTACATCATGTACTGTAATAAATGCAATTGCACAGTAAGTACCTCCCAATTACCATATACACCCCATACTGTAATGATTGTAATTGCATAATAAGACCTCCCAATTACCCACAGGGTATGCTTAGTGTAATGGGTGTAATTACTTCATACATATATAGATGTAAGTATTTACTATGTATATCGGGTAGCATGTAACGAGCATAGTAAGTACCTCTTAGATAGTAATTACTATGTATAGGATATAGTGTAATGAGTTTAGTCTAAGTACATCTCAATGATTACTATTGTAGCATAGGGGAAATACGTCGGAGCATACCTAAACACATCCTTGACTCTCAACCGTCATAGCTATAGTGAAGCACTAGTCTCCAGCAGACGCGCAAGACGTAAACATCGGTGGAAGGGATAGTTCCCCATTCTTCACAAAATTAGCGGGTGCCTCTCAGGCTTGTATATTATGAATATGAGTTGCATAGTAAGTATTTTTCAGATACCCTATACACCATGTGTAATGAATATCATAAGTACCTCTCATCACCCCATACACATTGAAATGTAATGAGTGTAGCTACCTTGTATATATAGTAATTTCTATGCATGTCATAAATTGTAATGAGTAATTTAAGTAGCTCTTGGTTATTACTATTGTAGCGTATATAGCATTTTGTATCCTAAGTACATTCTAAATAATAGTCATAAATGGGGGATAAAGTCCACACATCCTTGACTCTCGACCACCATGATTAGAGTGAGGAACCGGCCGGGCGCAAGCATACACGGCATGAATATCGAGGCAGGAACTTGGAAAAAGTGGGGGATTTAGTTAACAAGTACTTCTTAATTCTAAACCCACTGTACTGAGTCTAATTGCATAGTAAGAAACTTTCAATGTATAATGAGCATCGCAAATACTTTTCAATACTCCATTCACATATAGGTACCTTGTATGTATATCATGTGTAATAAGTTATAGTAAGTACTCCCCATTACTTCAAACACAATGAAGTGGTATGAGTGTAAGTACATTATGTATAGTAATTGCTATGTATATCATGAAGTGTAGTGAGTTTAATATAAGTACCTCTTGGGTATAACTACTAATGTACCGTACAGAGCGTAAATATCGAAGGAGCTTAAAAGAGGTGGGGGATTTTTGAGAGGATATATAGTAGCGTACGTATCCAAAAAGTTTAAACATCGAGAGCTTCCGCAGTGTATGGTTTCAAAACGGCTAAAAATATCTTATTTTAATACAAAATACATACAAAAACGGAAAAAAAATAACATCAGAATAATTAAAATATCTTTCTCAGGTGAAAGACACCAAAAATTTAAAACAAAAAAATAAGTAAAATGCAGACACATTGACACACAGCGTTTTTAACTAAACTATTATGTTTTGATTAGTGGAGATCTACGTATGATAATACGCAAACCTCAAACACAGGTAAAAAATGCCGGGTCCTTTAGGCATCTAGTTGGGCTAAGTTTAGTAGAAATATGGGTTTTTTATGGTCGCCATCTATAACGAAGTTTAGGTAGTTCTTCTAGAGTAGGATGATATATAGTAGAACCCTGTTTTTAATAGTTTTCGGATTATTTATTGTGGGTAGAAAACTACAATATTTTAAGAACAAAATAAGTAAATATTTGGTGAAATATTAAGCTGTATATTATAATTACTAAAATATCGAATGTTTATTGAATTAGTAGTCATTTATATACCAATGCTAGACTTTTTTTAATTGGATTCACAAAAATATCAAATAAATAAAAAAAAATAGTAAAAATGTATAAGTTTAATTGTAGTATAATATTAAGCATCTGTGGTAGAGCCACTGTAAATATTTTTTACTTATATAGTATACACATTATTTCATTAAAAATTTCTACAATTTTATTGTAAGTATAACTTGACCCATATTTGTTCCTTTAATAACGGCCATATATTGTTTCACATTATTACGATAGGTGGATAATGTATTCCGCTAAGCTCTGGTCTAATGCCACCCTCTTAAAATCAAATGAATAGTATAAGAAAAACGATGAAGGGAGCAGTCTTTGCCGCGAATATGATACATGTAAGTTGGACTTGCACACATTTTGTGAGGAGATAGTTAGTTACCCTAGGTATGAAAACTTTCTTGAAAGATATCTTACCATACATAACCACACAAATAAGGAGCAAACACGGATTAATGGAAAAGCTACAGTCAGATGATGAAATCGATTGGAGATTACTTACATATCTATATTTATAATTAGAATATAAATAAAACAATATACACAGTTTTAATGTTGTTTTTCTTTAGAAAAGGTAACACGTTATTATTTTTGTTAAAAGTGAACACAAGTATAATTTCAGATATATAAAATAAGAAAAAAGTTTGTATTTCATTGAAAAATACATTATCTTTGACACAGGATTAAGCCTTTCATATATAGCCAAATATTTGATATGACTAGACATAGTCTGCGCCTAATAGTTATTCTGACTGATTATTACCAAGTATGGAAGCATTCCCATATCATGAGGCTGTCAGAATCTGTTCTCTGCAGGAGGTGCGAACAAGAAGATGAGACCATCGAGCATATCCGCTACTATAGCCCAACGCTTTCATTTATTAGAAAATTTATGTTTGGTGAGTATCACCTAATACCGGCCAATATAAGGGAAGCACACAACTCTTGCAGACGTCAACTACATTAATTCATTTTGTATGACTGAAATGTTTCTATTCACAGCGATGCCATTTCAAATAATATTGACGTCACAGTGTACTTTAAATGGGAAATCTCAATTGCGGCCTCTACCAAACATACTACAAATTTCGGTTCGAAAAAAAAAAATTAATTAAAAACGTACGCAAACTATGCGTTTTCGTTAATGACATATGTATTTCTTACTTAATATGAGCATATTATAATAGCTACATAAAAAATTAAAACATACAGAAAAAATGCAATATCTTTCAGGCAGGATTGGGCCTTTTCATATATAGTCAAATACTTGACTATGGCTGGTCATTGTCCAAGTATGGCAGCATTTTCATATTGATGGGGCTCTCAGAATACACACTGCAAGGAGTGCGAATAAGAAGATGAGACCATCGAGCATATCCCCCCCTTCGATTTATTAAAATATTTGTATTTAGCGAATATCGGCTAACACCGAGCGATTTGAAATATGCTCCTCTTAGCGACGTTGTCACCTACATTAAATCTGTAGGTTGGCTCACGAATCTTGGTGCATATCATCTTAGAAGGATGCACAATGGGCCCTAATGACGCTTAAATGTCGTGAGGTAACCCACCCTCCCATACGTTACATGTGCCTTTCATATATAAAAAACACCAAAAAAGTCAAATAACTGACAAAAAATAAGTAAAGCTCAAAAAAATAATTCATTTCAATACAAAATACATACAAAAATGGAAAATAACATCAGAATAATTACAATATCTTTCTTATTTGAAAGACATCAAAAATTTAAATTTAAAACAAAAATTAAGTAAAACGCAGACACATTGGCACACAATGTGTTGAAACTACACCGTTTTCGATTTCAATGCTCTGCCCGTAGAGAGTGTGCATAAAAGATACCGGTTACTAAAAAGTAACTGGTATCGACATATCTCCCACCGTTCGTATGCTCTCAGAACAAGCCAAGAGTGGAATCGAAAAAGCTATAAAAATTCTATTGTGTTTGGATTAAAGGAGATCTACGTTACGCAAACCTCAAATCAGGTAGAAAATGGGCCCTGCTCTTAAGGTATTTAGATGGGCTTTGATTAGTAGAAATATGTATTTTTTATTGTCGCCATCTATAACGAAGTTTAGGCAGTCCTTCTAGAGAAGGATGGTCAGATTTAGTAGAACCCTGCTTTTAATAGTTTTCAAGTTTTTTATTGTAGGTAGAAAACTACAATATTTTGAGAACAAAATAGATAAATATTTGATGAAATATTTAGCTGTATATTATAATTACTAAAATATCGAATGCATATTTAATTAATAGTCATTTATATACATATGTTAGGCTTTTTTTTAAATTGGATTCACAAAAATATCTAGAATCCAGTCCTTTATAAGATAACAGGTGACAAATAAATATTTAGATACAGGTATATTATAATTACTAAAATATCGAATGCATATTAAATTAGTAGTCACATATATTACTTGAAGGTAAAGGAGAATACAAATTTGCTGTTATACCTATTATATTGGAAAATACAGATGAACTATGAACAATCCTTTTCAATTTTAACAAAAACATACACATACAAGTTCGCCATAAATAGAGGGTTTCAGAGATAAATACTTTAAGAAAAATAAATATTTTTATGGCACCAAGATATCGACACGATTCACCTGTGTCTTGTGATTCGCTTTACCATATATCGAAACCGCTACCTACCTAACTGTAAAATTATATTTCTGGCGTAGATCATTTTTTCGTATTTAGGTAAAAATAGTATTAAATCCAAAAATTAACTATTGCAGTTAGTTACGATTCCATTTTACACTACACGCGCGAACCTAGCGAAATATCGCCGGATAAGTATCGTATCTCTGTAATTTTTTGTATCCTGGTATTTAGACTCACTGTATGGGGATGTTGCCATTTAGGGCGACAAGTCGTCATGTGTGATGGGGATTTTCAATAAAACGTCTATTTTTAACGACTTTTTACAGGTGAAAAAATGTCTATATTCATAGAAGCATATAAATATTTTCTTACACGTCTTTTACAATACATATTATAAAGAGATAACAATAATAATTATTATTGTTGTTGTTATTAGATATCCCGTATTCCTCACGGAAACACGGATGTAGAAATATGTTAGATGTAAAAACAAATAAAATGAGCACTGACATCAGAATAATTACAATATCTTTCTTATTGTGAAAGACACCAAAAATTTAAATTTAAAACAGAAAACATAAAGTAAAACCCAGATACATTGAGTTGAAACTGTTTATTATGTTTATCTTTACTGGAGATCTACGTATAATACGCAATCCTCGAACTCAAGTAAAAAACGGCCAGGTTCGTCTAGGTATCTATTTGGGCTATGGTTAGTAGAAATATGTGTTTTTTATGGTCGCCATCTATAACGAAGTTCAGTGACTCGATCGGACATCGCTTTAGGTAGGATGGTAAGATTTGGTAGAATCCTGCTTTTTAATGGGGTTTGTGTGAAGAAACCTGTAATAAATTACCTATTTGCAGAATCAAGATAAGAATTCAGAATAGGTACTACCTATAAAAGTTTATAGAGATACACATACTTTAAGGAAAATCAATAATTTTATGGCGCCAAGAGATTGACACGATACACCTTTATCTCGTGATAAATCGGATGTAATATCTACCTAACACTTAAATTATATTTCTGGCGTAGGGTTTTTTTTGTATTTTGGTAAAAATAGTCTTAAGTCCAAAAAATGTACTATTGTACATAATTTATAGATATGATTCTATTTCACACCACACGTTATGCGCGAACACGATTAGAGTTCGTCGGTTAAGTGTCATACCCCTGTAATTTTTTGTTACGTGCTATTTAGATACACATTATATGAGGAATATTATTTGATTTTGAATGTAACAAGTCAGTTATCAGCTAGTTGTCTCCAGCAGTTAGATGTTTAGAGGTGCTACCATATAAATACAAAAAGCTGTGTGTGTTCTGTCGAACTATAAATATGTATCTATTTAATACCGGCACCACCTAGTAAACGTTCTTAATGATTAACAGAGTACTCATTTTTAGATAAAAAATTACTGTTTTAGTTTAATTTATATTATTTATCCGCAATTTGATACATATTATTGGTAGGTGTATTCAATGTTTGCCGAATGTCAAAATATTTACAATATGAATAGCCAACCAACCAACTGCAAAACGTGCCACGACGCTTTTGCCAGCTGTTTGTAGCTAATTGCAGAGAGTGAGGGGAAGGGGGCAAGTTGTACTATGTTACGACGGTGGGAGCGGTCATGTGACCTCTGTTAATTTCTACAGTAGAAATATTTCTACTGTAGAAATTAACAGAGGTCACATGACCGCTCCCACCGTCGTAACATAGTACAACTTGCCCCCTTCCCCTCACTCTCTGCAATTAGCTACAAACAGCTGGCAAAAGCGTCGTGGCACGTTTTGCAGTTGGTTGGTTGGCTATTCATATTGTAAATATTTTGACATTCGGCAAACATTGAATACACCTACCAATAATATGTATCAAATTGCGGATAAATAATATAAATTAAACTAAAACAGTAATTTTTTATCTAAAAATGAGTACTCTGTTAATCATTAAGAACGTTTACTAGGTGGTGCCGGTATTAAATAGATACATATTTATAGTTCGACAGAACACACACAGCTTTTTGTATTTATATGGTAGCACCTCTAAACATCTAACTGCTGGAGACAACTAGCTGATAACTGACTTGTTACATTCAAAATCAAATAATATTCCTCATATAATGTGTATCTAAATAGCACGTAACAAAAAATTACAGGGGTATGACACTTAACCGACGAACTCTAATCGTGTTCGCGCATAACGTGTGGTGTGAAATAGAATCATATCAATAAATTATGTACAATAGTACATTTTTTGGACTTAAGACTATTTTTACCAAAATACAAAAAAAACCCTACGCCAGAAATATAATTTAAGTGTTAGGTAGATATTACATCCGATTTATCACGAGATAAAGGTGTATCGTGTCAATCTCTTGGCGCCATAAAATTATTGATTTTCCTTAAAGTATGTGTATCTCTATAAACTTTTATAGGTAGTACCTATTCTGAATTCTTATCTTGATTCTGCAAATAGGTAATTTATTACAGGTTTCTTCACACAAACCCCATTAAAAAGCAGGATTCTACCAAATCTTACCATCCTACCTAAAGCGATGTCCGATCGAGTCACTGAACTTCGTTATAGATGGCGACCATAAAAAACACATATTTCTACTAACCATAGCCCAAATAGATACCTAGACGAACCTGGCCGTTTTTTACTTGAGTTCGAGGATTGCGTATTATACGTAGATCTCCAGTAAAGATAAACATAATAAACAGTTTCAACTCAATGTATCTGGGTTTTACTTTATGTTTTCTGTTTTAAATTTAAATTTTTGGTGTCTTTCACAATAAGAAAGATATTGTAATTATTCTGATGTTATTTTTTTTTTTATTTTTGTATATATTTTGTATTGAAATAAATTATTTTTAGACGTTTTTGAGCTTTACTCATTTTTTTTTGCCAGTTAGTTGACTTTTTGGTTTCTTTTATATATGTAGAGTTTAGAGGGTGGGTTACCTCACGACACTTAGGGCTCACTCTAGGCCCATTGTGCATTCTTCTAAGATGATATGCACCTAGCTCGTTAGTCAGCCTACAGATTTAATGTAAGTGACACAAGTCGTCAAGAGGCGCTTTTCTCTTATATCGGTCGGTGTTAGCCGATATTCGCTGAAAAATGGTGCGTTGGGTAATCGTAGGGGGATATGCTCGATGGTCTCATCTTCTTGTTCTCATTTCTTGCAGAGTGCGTATTCTGAGAGCACCTTTACATGAAGCAGCTTCCATACTTGGCAATGACCCAATCGTAGTCAAGTATTTGACTATGTATGAAAGGATTAATCCTGCGTCAAAGATATTGCAATTTTTCTGTATGTTTCATTTTAATGAGAAAACAAACTTTTTTCCTATCTTTTTATGTAGCCATAATATAATAATATTATGCTCATATTAAGTAAGAAATAATTATGTTATTAACGAAAACACATAGTTTGTGTGCCTTCCACCATCAAATTTTTATATTTTAATTTTTTTGTTAACCGAAATTTGTAGTATGTTTGTTTGGCAGAGTGTACAGTTGAGATTCCCGATTTAAAATATGCTGTGACGTCAATATTATTTGAATGGCATCACCGTGAATAGAAACGTTCTCACCAAGTGAATTAAATTTATTTGACAACTTTGGGCAGAAAAGACATGCTGGGTGTGCTACGCTATCTAAAAACAAAACTGACTTTGTTTGAGAACGGGTGCGTTACAATGATCATCAAAAATCCCCACTTCTTCTAAGGTGGCCCTGCTCGTTATATTACATTATGTTCAAATTTATTTAATATAGTGGTGGTAAGAACGGCCAGAAGATCTTCAGAATCAATCAGACGGTCTGCCTCGAGAGGTGTAGACGTTAAGTATGAAAAACAATTCTAATAGGTATTTACTATAATTCATAGTATTTAGTATAGGAGAGGCATTTAGATTACTTATTAAAAAACAATTAACTATAATATGTAATTACAATCAAAAACATTCTTTAATTAGTAAAGAAGATTGCTGAAAAATAGTACGCCAAGCACCCCATTCCATACAGCCCCAATCAACCACTAGAGCCCGTACACATACCATCGCACGAAAGTAGAAAAATGTTTAGAACGGGGTGGAAAGCAATTTTAGCAATTTTTATAACTTTTGCGTCTACGATTTTAATTTTCTGGCGTTCCCACACACCTCTTAAGTGCATATTTAATAATAAATATTGTATTTATCCTAAAAATTGTTGTTTTAATATTCTCTTTTTTTATCAAAAACCGTTCAAGAGGAGTATATGGAAATAAATTTGAATGTCACTTATTTCTGATCTTAGAATATGACGAAATAATAAAAAAATGATGTATTCATTTAAACAATTAAAAATATTGTTGTTTTGTTAAAGGTACATATTGGATTGTAATGAGTATGAGTAATTGTTTTTATATTGTAGGTAGTAAGTAAAATATCTTCATTATTAAAAGGTATATGTTTTATAAAAAATGTAAAATAAATCTGTACAATTTTTGTTACGGAATTTAGTGTACCTACTTGGTAATTCCGAGAATAAAGGGAAGTATAGCATACACCTACCAACATTATGTGTCAAATTGCTGATAAAATGTTATAAAATATTCGAAAACAGCCATTTCTTTTTATTTAAAAATGAGTATTCACTGTGTTAATAAGTTAAGTACGTTAATACGTAGGATCCGATTATAATTAGAAGACCACCGCTACGTCATAACCAATACTTTAAATTTCGAATACATATTATCTATAAATATCAATAAATAAAAAGTAAGTTATTAGGTATACAACAATATTTCCTATATTATTAATACCCCACTAAATCCCTAGTAGACTGCGATAACCAATTAATTACTTTGCCAAATGATGATGTAGCTGTGTTTTTCTAATAGTATCGGACCCCTACATACTTATATTTCGGTTGACAATACTTAGCTTTTTGGTATTCATATAATAGTCTTAACGTCGTCTAACCGCCAGAGACAATAGCAGGCAACTGACTTAGTAACTATCAGTGTTGCCAGAGAAACCAAGTAAAAAGTCGTATCGATCAGTATGAAATGTCACCATTTTGCCGCTAGAGATTTTTTGGGATATTCGGGTCGGAAAACTGTCAATATTGAATAAAAAAATGTGTTTTTATGGAACAAAGCAAAATACGCAAATAATAAACATTTAACACAAAAATTGTTTTATTATGATTCACCGTCTGAATCTGAAGTTGATATAATTTTTCCCGGTTTTTGATTTTTTCTCGCTGATTTCATAACTTAAACAACAATCTTTATTTATTTTTTAAATAAATAAGTCAGTGCTCATTTTATTTGTTTTTACATCTAACATATTTCTACATCCGTGTTTCCGTGAGGAATACGGGATATCTAATAACAACAACAATAATAATTATTATTGTTATCTCTTTATAATATGTATTGTAAAAGACGTGTAAGAAAATATTTATATGCTTCTATGAATATAGACATTTTTTCACCTGTAAAAAGTCGTTAAAAATAGACGTTTTATTGAAAATCCCCATCACACATGACGACTTGTCGCCCTAAATGGCAACATCCCCATACAGTGAGTCTAAATACCAGGATACAAAAAATTACAGAGATACGATACTTATCCGGCGATATTTCGCTAGGTTCGCGCGTGTAGTGTAAAATGGAATCGTAACTAACTGCAATAGTTAATTTTTGGATTTAATACTATTTTTACCTAAATACGAAAAAATGATCTACGCCAGAAATATAATTTTACAGTTAGGTAGGTAGCGGTTTCGATATATGGTAAAGCGAATCACAAGACACAGGTGAATCGTGTCGATATCTTGGTGCCATAAAAATATTTATTTTTCTTAAAGTATTTATCTCTGAAACCCTCTATTTATGGCGAACTTGTATGTGTATGTTTTTGTTAAAATTGAAAAGGATTGTTCATAGTTCATCTGTATTTTCCAATATAATAGGTATAACAGCAAATTTGTATTCTCCTTTACCTTCAAGTAATATATGTGACTACTAATTTAATATGCATTCGATATTTTAGTAATTATAATATACCTGTATCTAAATATTTATTTGTCACCTGTTATCTTATAAAGGACTGGATTCTAGATATTTTTGTGAATCCAATTTAAAAAAAAGCCTAACATATGTATATAAATGACTATTAATTAAATATGCATTCGATATTTTAGTAATTATAATATACAGCTAAATATTTCATCAAATATTTATCTATTTTGTTCTCAAAATATTGTAGTTTTCTACCTACAATAAAAAACTTGAAAACTATTAAAAGCAGGGTTCTACTAAATCTGACCATCCTTCTCTAGAAGGACTGCCTAAACTTCGTTATAGATGGCGACCATAAAAAATACATATTTCTACTAATCAAAGCCCATCTAAATACCTTAAGAGCAGGGCCCATTTTCTACCTGATTTGAGGTTTGCGTAACGTAGATCTCCTTTAATCCAAACACAATAGAATTTTTATAGCTTTTTCGATTCCACTCTTGGCTTGTTCTGAGAGCATACGAACGGTGGGAGATATGTCGATACCAGTTACTTTTTAGTAACCGGTATCTTTTATGCACACTCTCTACGGGCAGAGCATTGAAATCGAAAACGGTGTAGTTTCAACACATTGTGTGCCAATGTGTCTGCGTTTTACTTAATTTTTGTTTTAAATTTAAATTTTTGATGTCTTTCAAATAAGAAAGATATTGTAATTATTCTGATGTTATTTTCCATTTTTGTATGTATTTTGTATTGAAATGAATTATTTTTTTGAGCTTTACTTATTTTTTGTCAGTTATTTGACTTTTTTGGTGTTTTTTATATATGAAAGGCACATGTAACGTATGGGAGGGTGGGTTACCTCACGACATTTAAGCGTCATTAGGGCCCATTGTGCATCCTTCTAAGATGATATGCACCAAGATTCGTGAGCCAACCTACAGATTTAATGTAGGTGACAACGTCGCTAAGAGGAGCATATTTCAAATCGCTCGGTGTTAGCCGATATTCGCTAAATACAAATATTTTAATAAATCGAAGGGGGGGATATGCTCGATGGTCTCATCTTCTTATTCGCACTCCTTGCAGTGTGTATTCTGAGAGCCCCATCAATATGAAAATGCTGCCATACTTGGACAATGACCAGCCATAGTCAAGTATTTGACTATATATATGAAAAGGCCCAATCCTGCCTGAAAGATATTGCATTTTTTCTGTATGTTTTAATTTTTTATGTAGCTATTATAATATGCTCATATTAAGTAAGAAATACATATGTCATTAACGAAAACGCATAGTTTGCGTACGTTTTTAATTAATTTTTTTTTTTTCGAACCGAAATTTGTAGTATGTTTGGTAGAGGCCGCAATTGAGATTTCCCATTTAAAGTACACTGTGACGTCAATATTATTTGAAATGGCATCGCTGTGAATAGAAACATTTCAGTCATACAAAATGAATTAATGTAGTTGACGTCTGCAAGAGTTGTGTGCTTCCCTTATATTGGCCGGTATTAGGTGATACTCACCAAACATAAATTTTCTAATAAATGAAAGCGTTGGGCTATAGTAGCGGATATGCTCGATGGTCTCATCTTCTTGTTCGCACCTCCTGCAGAGAACAGATTCTGACAGCCTCATGATATGGGAATGCTTCCATACTTGGTAATAATCAGTCAGAATAACTATTAGGCGCAGACTATGTCTAGTCATATCAAATATTTGGCTATATATGAAAGGCTTAATCCTGTGTCAAAGATAATGTATTTTTCAATGAAATACAAACTTTTTTCTTATTTTATATATCTGAAATTATACTTGTGTTCACTTTTAACAAAAATAATAACGTGTTACCTTTTCTAAAGAAAAACAACATTAAAACTGTGTATATTGTTTTATTTATATTCTAATTATAAATATAGATATGTAAGTAATCTCCAATCGATTTCATCATCTGACTGTAGCTTTTCCATTAATCCGTGTTTGCTCCTTATTTGTGTGGTTATGTATGGTAAGATATCTTTCAAGAAAGTTTTCATACCTAGGGTAACTAACTATCTCCTCACAAAATGTGTGCAAGTCCAACTTACATGTATCATATTCGCGGCAAAGACTGCTCCCTTCATCGTTTTTCTTATACTATTCATTTGATTTTAAGAGGGTGGCATTAGACCAGAGCTTAGCGGAATACATTATCCACCTATCGTAATAATGTGAAACAATATATGGCCGTTATTAAAGGAACAAATATGGGTCAAGTTATACTTACAATAAAATTGTAGAAATTTTTAATGAAATAATGTGTATACTATATAAGTAAAAAATATTTACAGTGGCTCTACCACAGATGCTTAATATTATACTACAATTAAACTTATACATTTTTACTATTTTTTTTTATTTATTTGATATTTTTGTGAATCCAATTAAAAAAAGTCTAGCATTGGTATATAAATGACTACTAATTCAATAAACATTCGATATTTTAGTAATTATAATATACAGCTTAATATTTCACCAAATATTTACTTATTTTGTTCTTAAAATATTGTAGTTTTCTACCCACAATAAATAATCCGAAAACTATTAAAAACAGGGTTCTACTATATATCATCCTACTCTAGAAGAACTACCTAAACTTCGTTATAGATGGCGACCATAAAAAACCCATATTTCTACTAAACTTAGCCCAACTAGATGCCTAAAGGACCCGGCATTTTTTACCTGTGTTTGAGGTTTGCGTATTATCATACGTAGATCTCCACTAATCAAAACATAATAGTTTAGTTAAAAACGCTGTGTGTCAATGTGTCTGCATTTTACTTATTTTTTTGTTTTAAATTTTTGGTGTCTTTCACCTGAGAAAGATATTTTAATTATTCTGATGTTATTTTTTTTCCGTTTTTGTATGTATTTTGTATTAAAATAAGATATTTTTAGCCGTTTTGAAACCATACACTGCGGAAGCTCTCGATGTTTAAACTTTTTGGATACGTACGCTACTATATATCCTCTCAAAAATCCCCCACCTCTTTTAAGCTCCTTCGATATTTACGCTCTGTACGGTACATTAGTAGTTATACCCAAGAGGTACTTATATTAAACTCACTACACTTCATGATATACATAGCAATTACTATACATAATGTACTTACACTCATACCACTTCATTGTGTTTGAAGTAATGGGGAGTACTTACTATAACTTATTACACATGATATACATACAAGGTACCTATATGTGAATGGAGTATTGAAAAGTATTTGCGATGCTCATTATACATTGAAAGTTTCTTACTATGCAATTAGACTCAGTACAGTGGGTTTAGAATTAAGAAGTACTTGTTAACTAAATCCCCCACTTTTTCCAAGTTCCTGCCTCGATATTCATGCCGTGTATGCTTGCGCCCGGCCGGTTCCTCACTCTAATCATGGTGGTCGAGAGTCAAGGATGTGTGGACTTTATCCCCCATTTATGACTATTATTTAGAATGTACTTAGGATACAAAATGCTATATACGCTACAATAGTAATAACCAAGAGCTACTTAAATTACTCATTACAATTTATGACATGCATAGAAATTACTATATATACAAGGTAGCTACACTCATTACATTTCAATGTGTATGGGGTGATGAGAGGTACTTATGATATTCATTACACATGGTGTATAGGGTATCTGAAAAATACTTACTATGCAACTCATATTCATAATATACAAGCCTGAGAGGCACCCGCTAATTTTGTGAAGAATGGGGAACTATCCCTTCCACCGATGTTTACGTCTTGCGCGTCTGCTGGAGACTAGTGCTTCACTATAGCTATGACGGTTGAGAGTCAAGGATGTGTTTAGGTATGCTCCGACGTATTTCCCCTATGCTACAATAGTAATCATTGAGATGTACTTAGACTAAACTCATTACACTATATCCTATACATAGTAATTACTATCTAAGAGGTACTTACTATGCTCGTTACATGCTACCCGATATACATAGTAAATACTTACATCTATATATGTATGAAGTAATTACACCCATTACACTAAGCATACCCTGTGGGTAATTGGGAGGTCTTATTATGCAATTACAATCATTACAGTATGGGGTGTATATGGTAATTGGGAGGTACTTACTGTGCAATTGCATTTATTACAGTACATGATGTAATTGGGAGGTACTTGCTAATTGCGCGTCTATCTCTGGCGCAGGCTACCCCTTCTTAGTCCCTTACCTCGATATTTCGGTTAAGCACGACCGTCTCTAACGCAGGCTAAGCACTCTAGGCACGCCGGCCGAGAGCTAAGGACGTGCTGCCAACAGAAATCACTAGGAGGCACTTAGATAACATTCACTACACTACATTGCATACAGTAATTACTACCTAAGGTGTACTTACACTTTAATATGTATGGAGTAATGAGATGTATACCCTGTGGGTAATTGGGAGGTACTTATTAGGCAATTACAATCATTACAGTATGGCGTGTACATGGTAATTGGGGGGTACTTACTGTGCAATTGCACCTATTACAGTACATGATGTAATTGGGTTGTACTTACTGTGCAATTGCATTTATTACAGTACATGATGTAATTGGGAGGTACTTGCTAATTGCGCGAAGGGTGGGGGTGGGTACTTAGGGTAATTACTAATTACACCAATTGCCTCTGACCTTGCCTCTGACCTTGGTCCAGAACTGGCTAATCCCATCTACTCACCACTGATTTTTATATGCCATTTTTGTACAATAACTCCTGACCTACTGTTAGTTTTGTTGATATGTTAAGTCCAGGACGGACGAATTGCTCTTTTAAGTTAAAAAATTGTAAATAGCTCTTTAACTAAGAAAGATACAAAGTTCATTTCGCTAAAAAAAAAAATTTAAAATTTATAGTTCTTTTTGATTAAACGCCCTACGCACGTAACGATTTATCGTACTGCACGTTGAACTGCAGATCGTAAAGAAAATCGTACGGCTTGCAGTACAGCCATTTTTTGTACACACGATGCAACACATTGTACTGCCGCAGTTCAAATAATTCAGTTTTCGTCGAGAAGGGCTACTGTTATGTCAAGAATTTCAAAGAAGAAAGCTGCCGTGCTTGTAGCTGCGGTATTGCTTATAGATGAAGATGATGAATAAAAAGAAAGCAAAAATGGTGTAAAAAGTGGTTGCTGGAGAGAAAGAAATATTCACATATGAGGTTGTTAGAAGTGCTGGAAAAAGAAGAACCTCTTGATTTTAAAAACTATTTAAGAATGGATTCTGATGCCTTTACGTGTTTGATGGATTTAGTTTGTAATAAAATTACGAAGCAAGATACAATTATAAGAAACGCAATATCTGCTGAAGAAAGATTGGTTGCAATACTAAGATATTTAGCAGCAGGATGTTCTTATAAAGATCTTAAATTTAGAACAGGTATTTCACCTCAAGCGCTAAGTAAAATTACACGTGTAAAGCTATTTATTTAAAGGTAAGTAAACACCGAAATTTTTAACACACAAATTTATTTTGTATGGCTAGAAATTATTGTATTCCCGCAAAAAAAAAACATTATTTAAATTGAGAAATGAAAATAAATGAAATTCTTGCTGAACAAAAAACATATTCTCAAAATTGGGAAATGAACAAAATTTAATAAGTTAAACAAAAAAAAAATAGGTATTTAACTAACATCATTATTGTAATTTGTATCGTGTGATGGCTTAAGCAAAATAAAGTCTAATAGATTTGCTTATAAAAAATCAAAACTACTCTGGGTGACTTCTTGACGGGGTAAATCTGGTTGATGGCTAATTTCTGAGTTAGAATACTGTTGTGAACCAAATATTGAATCTGCTGGAGTGGTATTGAGGGGCAAATCTGGTTGACGGTTAATGGCTTGGTTAGAATCATGTTTCAAAACAAATGCTGATGCTCTCGGAGGAACTGTATTGAATGGGTTATGATTATATTAAATCTGTTGCATATTTTTTGAAGGAAACTTTATCGTGCAGTCCAATTTAAGTTTTCCCTGTGCACCGCAAAATATATCCGCAACTTTTCCGCAATGAGTCTCCTGCTGATCGTCCAGTTTTTTCAATTGAAATGCAAATCTTTTTCCCGTTATATTCAACTCGTCATCTACATTTTCTTCCTCGAACAAATATTTATGAGCAGCATCAAAAAGGACCTTTTTTTTCTTCCAACGCAGTGCTTTTTGTTGGTTGAGACCTTTTCCGTGAACAGTGGTGGCTTGTGGTAATTTAAAATGGGTGTTCACTTTTTCCAATAATTTTATCATTTGTAAGTTCGGATCAAAACTTTGTACAAGAGTCAATATCGCTGTTTTTTTTTATTATTTGAGTTTGTATTAAGTGTAATTATTATTATCAACATCATACTCTTTTCAAGCACTACAACTATTATTAAATGAATATTTTAGTTAGTGTAATATTTGTTTTGTTTTTAATACGTTGAAAACCAATATTATTAGTTAGTAAACTGACTTTTCTTCATAATTTGAGATTATTATTAAATATATATCAGGTTATGTAGAAAGCTTGACATTGATTTTTGTGTGAAAATTTTTTAGTTTTTATTGTAAGTTTAATCATTTTCACAATTTGTCAAAGATATCAAATAAACAATATATTTTTTGAATACCTTTTATTGGCAAATAGAATAAGAACTAAAATGTTTTAAATGTTTATTTGATAAGATCAGTCCCATCACAATACATAATATTACACAGACACAAACTAGAATAAAGATATATAATGCCTGGCATTCTAAATGATTCTCTTCGCAGTTTAACAGAGCCCCCTAGTCCCCATTTTCAAACAGATTGTTTTCACAATCAATAGGCCTCAACTCCTTATAGAGTTTGATTTTTACTAAAAATTTCATGTTGATATCGCTTTTCATTTTTGATTTTTTTTTTATTTAATCAGATTTTTTTTATAATTAAAGGGCTTCTTCTCCTTTTAGAAATTGATGTTTGCTAACAATTTCAAGTTTATATTATTTTTCGTTTTTCAGTTAGGATTTTTTTATATATTTTAACCCCCCTTAACTCCCCAATATATTCATATTTTTTTCAGTATCAGTAGGCTTTATCTTCTTATAAAGCTTCATTTTTACTAAACATTTCATGTAGATATCGCTTTTCGTTTATAATTTAGGATTTTTTTTTAATTTCAACCCATCTTAACCCCCTATTTTTATTCAGATTTGTTAAAAATCAATAGCCTTTGTCCCCTTATAGAGCTTGATTTTCGCTTAAAATTTTCAAATTGATATTATTTTTCGTTTTTGATTTATAGTGCAGACAAAAAACGTGACATCAGACAGACAGACAAAGTAAACATATAATACTCTTCACAAAATACTGTATGAAGAGTAGAAAAACCAACTGTAAATTAATTTACCAATAGCCTTATTTTTATTTAATACCTGTAGTGATTCAAATTACCATAACATTTAATATTTTTGAAAATACTAAATTATACAAACAAGGCAATAAAAAAATGTCTGGTTTTTATGCAACAAACGATCTTGGTTAGAGGGTAACACGATTTATAATTGCAGGCAAACATAACTTTATATAGGTAAACTATTTAAATGTACATACCATTTCTTAGGTAAAATTTCTCATCGAGTATATTAAATCAACTCGTTAATCCATTTTTCCGATTCAGACTTTTAAAGTGAAAAACCATTTGTCTCTTTATCTTTATCAAATTTTTATTGTACATTTCCATAATGATGTCTAGTGACCTCATCAGATTAATTCAATTTTTCCTTCTTTCTTCATAGTATTTACAATTGAATACAAAATAGACCATTTTGATGTAGTCTTTGGATGGTTTTAGACACTAAAACAAAATATAATACAAATTAGAGTCGTAAAAATTTATTTTATGTAAATAAATCAACATAACCTTAAAAACTTTAATTTACCTTGCCTTTCGAGAACAATCGTTCAATTGGCACACATCTTTCAATTTATTGAAGACACAGTTCTTAATTAAACACATTTTTTTAGCACAATAATAATAATAATAATACTCTCCCTAATTCACCCCCTTACGAGTGAATTTCAACCCCTGAAGTCGACTGAACGACTTGGTAGGGCTATTATTATTATTTGCCGTGGCGCTTCGGGGCGACTTAAGGATGATTGATGGTGCCATTTGACTTACGGGTGAGGAAAACCCGGAAAACCTCACCCACCATCATCGAGACGATAATGTATGGCGATTTTTATAATTTGCATGTCATATCAATAGAAATTGAATTTCTATTAATACGGCACACATCAAATCCTAAACCGAACCATGCAATTTAATTAAAAATCCACATGGTCCGGTCTGGGATTCGAAGCCCAGCAGTTTCGGACTCATAAACTTGCCTATAAATGAATATAAGCGCGTTAGACCACTACACCATCGACCCGATAGAGCTTGATATTAATATAATCTTACGTTTTTTTTGTATTTAATAGTAGAGGAGTGACAATAATGACAGTGACAATTTGTTTGATTTGATATAGTTTTGCCAGAATATGTTTTTGTTATGTACCAGATTTGTCTAAAAAATGTACCAGATTCCTTAAATGTATCAGATTTTTCGAATTCTATTTGCAATGACATCTAATTCATTAAAAGGGAAAAAAGGGGGTCTTTATTGATAATGAACCCAAACAAGGAACACAATATATATATTTTACACGTGAACACTGATGCACGCAGAATGTACTACATCTAGTACAATTGTGAATTGTACTAGACTGGCAACACTGGTTTGGCAACCTTGTTTGTGAGCGGTGCGCCAATTAATGTGTGTTGTCTTCTCTTTTTAGCTTTATGCATTTTGGCATATCGTCTCACTCGTGTTAGGCTCACTCACCATAGTGCGCACAGTCACAGTATACTTAGGTATACTGTGCCATAGAGACGCGAACAGCCAGAGGACAATGATGTACCAAAAAATATAGATTAACACGTATGAAACTAAAAATATTAAAATTAAATTTATATTTTTATGTTTTTTATGTAATATTAAAATAATGTGTTTTTATGAAATTTAACTGGGTGTTCACTGCACAAATGAACCAATGGAGAAACCGCCCCTGTCCGTGAAACTATTTTCGGTGTTACTGAGGCAGTAGTTCTTATGCGGGATCTTAATAAGCTTTGTGAAGTCTCTTCTGAATCTTCCTCAGTATTTGTAGTTTGTAACTCAGTACTAGGGGACAATAAAGATTCTTCAGTTTCTTCATTATACCAGTTATTCTGAAAAAAAAAAAAAAATTAGTGACTGATTATCTCGCTCGAGAATATTATTATGTTTAAAAAACGGACAGTAAATAAATATTGGGACATATTTTACATTTATAGTTTTTGTGGAGGTTTTTGTGTGTATTTTTCTAGGTAGCAGAAAAAAAAGGCACCTATTTACAGCAGTTTAAAATGAAACATTTTGACAAAAACGCTTATGTCACAGTGATAAATATTAAAAACAACCAAGTTCAGTTGAATGTGGTAGCAAAGTCTATATATTCCAATAAATCGGGTAACTACATGTGGTATCACTGGTGATAAATTTAAAAATATCACAATTCTTGCTACCTTTTTCAAAAAACCAGAAAGTGTGCCTTCTTATCAATCCTTTATGATAATGACAACAGTGATAAATGTGAAAAAAAAATTTAATGTTGCTATTCGTTATTACGATAATAAAACATGTTTGCAGTTCCGTTTATTTTTTATGAAAATCTAAGTAAAAACAACCAATGTCAAAGGGTTATAATTTTTTTTCTGTTGAAACAAATATATCACAAAATTTAAAAATTGATCATAGGTCAAGCTAAAGTAATACCTTTATTGATAGTAGCTTTAAAAAAGGAGAAAGAATAATATTGACTTAAATTATTATTATTATTAACATTGGTGATTTTTAATAAAAACTCTTCAATTATTGTTTACAAACAAAAATATAAAAATCTGTGAAAATTTTATTTATTAATCTTTTAATAAAAAATGAGAAAAATGAAGTAAAAAACAATTTATTTACAAATAAAAAATATATATACAAATCCTAAGAATATAAAAGTACTGATTTATTTTCCTGTAGTGGATGAAGAGGTTTCTTTAACAATCTAGCCAAGTGTACATCAATATTTACGCATTTTGATCAATTAGAGCCTTTCCAATACCACTGAATAGATGTTACAGATGGTTCCTCACTTCTTCTATGAAGCCACATATTTACAACCAACTGAAAAAATAAAAGGGTTAGATATGCAGTTACAAAATAACTATATAACCAGCTACAAAATGGTCGAGTCTCAGATGGAGAAATATGGTCACAAACAAGAATATATAAGCGCTTATTCGCAAAAAAGCTAAACATACCAAGCCCCACGAAACTGCCAGGAACAGATGATAAGGTGCCATATGTTTTCTTTGGGGATGAAGCATTTCCATTAATGGAAAACTTAATGAAACCATACTCCCAAAAAAAACATATCTTATGATGTAAAAATATTTAATTATCGTTTATGTCAAGCACGCAGAGTTGTGAAAATGTTTTTGGAATATTGGCTTCTAGGTTTCGAATATTTTTACAGCTCATTAATATAAGCCCAGATAAAATTGATATTATAATATTAGCATGTTGTGCTTTGCATAATTTATTGCGAAATACATCTAAAAGTAATTATATTTCTGAAAACTGTGCCGATCGTGATGATTTTTCCAATGGAAGCATAATATCAGGTCAGTGGAGGCAGCAAACTGGTAGTGGTATGAGCAGTTTGTAAAAAACAGAAACGACAAATGCTAATGTCATTACAAAAAATATAAGAGAAACCTATAAATTTTTTTTAACTCTGTTGATAAAGTTTCTTTTCAAGATTGTATGGTAAAATAGTATCCAAATAAATGCTATTATAATAATAATAATAATTTGTGCAAAAAAATACTAATACAATAATTATTTAATTACCTTATCTGTTTCTATGTTCATATTCATTGTCTCGTCGTCGTCGTCGTTAGATATTCCCTTTCTTCTCAAGTAAAAAGCAATAAATCATAATACCAAAGAGAAGGCTTCCTCAACCTAAAATAAGTAAGTAAATAAGTAAATCCCAATTAGGAATTATGTAAATATAAAATGACAAAAATGTGTGATACTCGCATATTATTAATATACATTACATATATTTATAATCGTACCTTCTTTAGTTCGCGTCTAAAAGATGTTCTAATATTGTTTATTTTCTTTTTCCTCACTTCTTGTGATGCTTCTGAGAACAATTCCTTAAATTTTTTAAACAAAATTTCATAACTGGAATTTCTTTTCATTTTATTTGCATATTCTTTTGATTTCACATCCCATATGCCTCTATTTTCTCTATATAAATCAATAAAGTCTTCCCAGAACGTCTTATTTTTTAAATCCATAATATTGATTAAATCAAAAATAAATAAAAATTATATCATAACTGCGCGCTGCGGCAGGAATACACTCCACACGTTCAGACTTGCGTTCAAACCTCACCCCAGACACGACCCGTTGATACTATATTTTACGGAAGCTCCCTACTGCAAACGATTTGACGACTGCATACTGCAACCCCCCAACTTTTTTAAGCGGTCGCTTTAATTTTTTTCCTCCTAAAACGCCCTACACACGTAACGATTTATCGTACTGCGCATTGAACTGCAGATCGTAAAGAAAATCGTACGGCTTGCAGTACAGCCATTTTTTGTACACACGATGCAACACATTGTACTGCAGCAGTTCAGTTTATTCAGTTTTCGTCAAGAAGGGCTACCGTTATGTCAAGAATTTCAAAGAAGAAAGCTGCCGTGCTTGTAGCTGCGGTATTGCTTATAGATGAAGATGATGAATAAAAAGAAAGCAAAAATGGTGTAAAAAGTGGTTGCTGGAGAGAAAGAAATATTCACATATTAGGTTGTTAAAAGTGCTGAAAAAATAAGAACCTCTTGATTTTAAAAACTATTTAAGAATGGATTCTGATGCCTTTACGTGTTTGATGGATTTAGTTTGTAATAAAATTACGAAGCAAGATACAATTATGAGAAACGCAATATCTGCTGAAGAAAGATTGGTTGCAACACTAAGATATTTAGCAGCAGGATGTTCTTATATTGTTTATTTTCTTTTTCATCACTTCTTGTGATGCTTCTGGGAACAATTCCTTAAATTTTTTAAACAAAATTTCATAACTGTAATTTCTTTTCATTTTATTTGCATAATCTTTTGATTTCACATCCCATAGGCATCTATTTTCTCTGTATACATCAATAAAGTCTTCCCAGAACGTCTTATTTTTTAAATCCATAATATTGATTAAACCAAAAATAAATAAAAATTATATCGTAACTGCGTGCTGCGGCAGGAATACACTCCACACGTTCAGACTTGCGTTCGAACCCCACCCCAGACACGACCCGTTGATACGATATTTTACGGAAGCTCCCTACTGCAAACGATTTGACGACTGCATACTGCAAACCATCCAATTTCCCTACACACGCTACGATTTATCGTTAATGCGGCAGTTTCGATGGATATCGTACTGCATGCAGTACGACAAATCTTTACGTGTGTAGGCCGTTTTAGATCGATAAAGCAAGTTTCTTTATGTCAAAGCTTAAATGGTACCCAACCCCCCCAACTTTTTTAAGCGGTCGCTTTAATTTTTTTTCTCCTTACAATATTGGGCCTTTAAATCTCCAGCACTGGCAAATATTTTTTTACAAAAAAAACGCCCTGTAACTTTGTTAGGAGCCAGCTTTTGATATAGGTAAATATAGCCAAATCCACTTATTTTTTGGTAATCTATCTTTAGAAGAATTTAAGACATACCTTTTTGAAACACCCTGTATATGCCGTTACGGAAATTAAAACGTGGACCATCTAAGCCAAATTAATATATTAGAGATGAGCGTAAGTAAGAGTGAGGTGGAAGTCGTATGTATGATGCGCCAAGTTCCCCGTGCTGATCAGCGGCCTTTGTTTATTTCACGCATTTCATTGTAAAATAAATGGTTCGCGTTTATATTTCTGTACCAGTATATTTTTTTAAATGGGATTTTTTTATGAAACTTACAATAAAATATTTTCTTTTTTAGAACCGCTCGACAATTCCCTGGAAGCGAATTTTTTCTTCAATGTGTTTTTGGTCTCTTATTATAGCACAATGTGGAGAATCTTACGGATATTTCTTAGCGATAACGGAAATATCTAATTATTTAAAAAATATTTTGAAAGTCGATATGCAATCTGTAAGTAATTATCTACATAAAATATGTTAACTTTTCAATCCTGACTCTAGGAGTACACAAATGCTATTAAATAGAGAGATTGGTTAAATCAATTATTTTCTTTATCCAACTCACATCCAAATATAATTAGGCGTATCGTCTTTATTTTGCTTGATGCGTCAGTTAACGTACTTTATATATAAATTCTAAAAGTTTGAGTTGGCTTCGGTTTGTTCATGTATTTTTGAAAGTGTACGAATCGGCTCCCGCTAGGATTTGAGATGACGCTCATGAACTATTTATATGTATTTAAAAATAAGATATATTTTTAATTAGAAAATTTTAAAAAATTAATATTATTAAGAAAAATTGATTTATATTTCTCATTAAAAATATATTATTTATTAGGTAATAATAATAATATTCGAGTAAGATTTAATATACAAATAATGCAATTTTTCAATACATTAAATTTAACAGTTTTCAATTTTCAAGTTTTTTTTATTTTCAAATTTCAATAAATAATCATTCTTTCCATTGGCAATAACTCAAAGATGCAGAGGGTAGAGAGGTGGAATTATGGCTGGTTGAGTCACGGGTCAACTTTCGTTTAGCCGAAATCAGTTACGTAAAAATTGTTCCCATGGCAACCGTTGTCATGGTAACCAGTAAACAAAAACCCAAATCTCGTGGTGAGGAAATGCATAGTTGCCAAGTTATAGATTATTTAATGTTCACTTTAGTTTAGACGAAATGAGTTATGGTAAAACTGTTGCCATGGAAACGCTTGACATAGTAACGACTAAACAAAAAGCCAAATCCCAGGGTGAGGAAATGCGTGGTTGCCAAGTTACAGATGATTTAATTTAGCTGTAATCAGTTACGGAGAAACTGTTGCCATAGAGACACCTGTCATGGTAACGACTAAACAAAAACCCAAATCCTGTGGTAAGAAAATGCATAGTTGGCAAGTTACAGGTCATTTAATTTTCACTTTAGTTTAGCTGAAATCGGTTATGGAGATGTTGTGATGTCGACTAAACAAAAACCTAAATCTAGTGGTGAGGAAATGCGTAGTTGCTTCTTAGATTTAGATTCTTAACACTTAAATTCTTAACTCTTAACACAATATCCTAATCTAAACTAAAGTGAAAATGAAGCCATCTATAACTTGGTAACTAGGCATTTTCTCACTACGGGATTTGTTTAGTCGTTAGCATGACAAGCGTTTCCATGGCAACAGTTTCTCTATAAGATCACGCTACGCTCCTCCTACCCACAACTTAACTACTACAGAGGAAAGCGAGCGAAGCGAGCGCGCCCGCCGACGTTTCGAAATTCGCGCGCGCGAATTTCGAAACGTCAGCCGGGCGCGTCCTTTTTCCACCTACATCATAAGATCACGCTACGCTCCTCCCACCCACCTCATAACTACTACAGAGGAAAGCGAGCGTGCCCGGCCGACGTTTCGAAATTCGCGCGCGCGAATTTCGAAACGTCGGCTGGGCGCGCCCTTTTTCCATCTACAACGTAAGATCACTCTACGCTCGTTCCACATACCTACTAACCACTACTTGGCAACTACGCATTTCCTCACCACGAGATTTGGGTTTTTGTTTAGTCGTTAGCATAATAATCGTTTCCATGGCAACAGTTTCTTCATAACTGATTTCGGCTAAACTCAAGTGAACATTAAATAATCTATAACTTGGCAACTACGCATTTCCTCACTGCCGGATTTGGATTTTTGTTTAGTCCTTAGCATGACAAACGTTTCCATGAAAACAGTTTTTCCGTAACTGATTTCGGCTAAACTAAAGTGAACATTAAATGATCTATAACTTGGCAACTACGCATTTTCCCACCACGAGATTTGAGTTTTTGTTTAGTCGGTAACATGACAAGCGTGGCCATGGCAATATTTTTTGCATAACTTATTTCAGTTAAATGAAATTAAAGAAAAACCGTAATCATCTACAACTTGGCAACTACGCATTTCCTCACCATAAGATTAGGGTTTTTGTTTACTCAGTCATCACAATTATTATTATGACAACAGTTGTTGTATAACAGATTTCGGCTAAACGAAAGTTGAGCCTTGAGTCACTTCTACACATAATCAACCCATTTTCCTTCGCCCTCTTCGTCTGACATGTGTCGTTTCTAAGGTAAATAAAATAATTAAATTTCAATACATTTAAGTAAATATTTATTTAATTTTTGAAGTTATTCAATTTTTTAATTTTGTAAACTTTTCTATACCTATTTAATTATTTTTCTATCAGCTGTTCACCCAGGACGTAGAATAACGAGTAGCTGAATGTTCACTACTACACATCTGTGTCTGTAAGGTATGGAGGGTGGATTACCCCGACGGCACTTAGGCCTCACTAGGCCCATTGTGCATCCTCCCAAGACGATATGCACCTTCTAGCTCGTGAGCCAGCCTACAGATTTAATGTAGTTGACAACTTCGCTAAGAGGTGCTTCTCTTATATGGAGATGCTTCCCTACTTGGCAATGACCAGTCAGAATGCCTGTGATTAGGCGCAGATTCTGCCTAGTCATAGTCAAGTATTTGTTTGCTGCAGTGTTATCAGGATAACTTAAAAGCTCCCTGGCAACTCTGCAGTTTCTTCTTTCATCGCTTTTTTCCTTGAATTTCACAAAGGAATGTTCTTTAATTAGGTCTGTCACTACCGATTTTGTCAGACCCATAAAAGGGCCAGGTCCAAAAAGTACTTGGTTGGCTGCCTTCTTGGCCAGTGAATCATCAAGACGGTTACCGTTAGAAGTGGCGTGACCTTTGATCCATCTTAATGTGACTACGTTTGGATACTTTGGTCAAAAGCCAAAACTTCATGACATTCTAGTACTAAACCTGAATAAATTCGTGGACTGTTCAGGGTGAGTAGTGCTTGTCTGCTATCTGTACAGAAGAGCATGTTCCTTCCATTGATGTTGTTTCTGGTAATTTCTTTTGCTTCTATGAGAATCCCCGTGAGCTCTGTTTCAACTACACTGGCACTATTGCTCACAGCCCATTTTATGTCAAGGTTTAAGGATCTGGAGTATATTCCACATCCTGAACCTTGTTTTGTATTAGAACCGTCGGTGTAGATATGAATCATACCTGCCACTTCCGGCTCTTCTATTTGTTCTGTTACAACTTTATATGGCTTATGGAAGATATATCTCGGTGAGATGGTGTCCATGTTCGCTTGAAGCAGTGGAAGCGCATTTAGTGCCTCCTGTCAAAAGCCACGTCTCGCCTAACCAGATCCTACATCAGGTTCTATTCCAACCGTGCAGAGGCGTGTCATTGTTGTCAGATCAACCTCCTTGATGTAAATATCAAGGGGAGTGAGACTAAGAATGACTTACATGGCCCTGGTCGGTGTTGTTTTCATGGCTCCTGTTATGTTGAGACATGCTGTTTTTTGAATTTGTTCTAGTTTACGGATAGCTGTCAATTTTTTAGCATAGGTCTTATAATAGCAGTGTAAGTCCATGCGACGACTCTGGGGGAGAAACCCCAGGTGCGCCCCACGGTTCGACGGCATTGTTCATAAGCAATGTATGCTCTTTTAACTCTGTTTTATAAATGCGAGTTCCATGTTAACTTGCTGTTAAAGGTGAGACCCATAGCCCTCAGAAGGTCTAGATACTGCATCGTAAAAACATTTTGACCCCCCATATGATGGGCGCCATGATAAATAAATGTCAATAAATTTTAAGTTGGCACTTCTGACAAGACAGAATCGGCACAAGTTTAGTAATAAGCGTAAGATCGGCGTTCGACGTATATAATCGATTTTATTATCTGTTGTATTGTTTATTTTGTTCTTCTAGTAAAGGTTTTATTTAAAACATTATTTTTTAGTTTAGTCGTTTAGTGTTTTATTTTAATAAAAAACATTTGTGGTTTGGTGTTAAATTTTTACAGGATTTTCAAAATCTCTTGTTGTTTTGTACGTGAATGTAACAATGCATCCAACGGTAGAAGATACAAGGAAGGAATAACATTTTATGTGTAAGTTTTCAAAAATATTTGTATATTTTCAAAATCAAATAATTTGTGTTTTGTTGTAGCATACCAAAAAATTTTAGGAAAGAATAAATGATAGCCATAGGAAGACCATTGAATCATTTTGTGACTTTAGTACCTATAAGCCCAGAAAATTTGGGGATACTAGCTGAAACGGAAAATGTGTTATTGGCTCCTTGTTAGTGACCTATTGTACAATTTTTCCAACACACGTGCCATGATCCTTTGAACTTGGCTGCTCCGTACTGATGAAGACCTATAGTCAGAAAAACGTGTCGACCGTTACTTCTTTTTTTCTTTTTTTTATTCGGAAAATGTCCACTATTACTACCTTGATACAATAATATTAGTTCCGTTCTAAGTAGGTACATATTATAGTTTGTATGTTTTATGCTTTATTTTATTACATGTAATAAATGATAGGAAATATACTTTTATAGTAAATAAATTGATTAAAGCAATATGTAAGAATAAGTTTATCTAAGGATTAAATTGTTAAAGCAATTTTTCATATCCATTGTTTATTAATTTGTTTCATTTAATTCTTTCTTATTGAGTAAGTTATTTCATATAAATATGCGATTCTTGTAAAATGTAATATTTTCTTTTAAATAGGTATATATTATGTTTGTATAAAATATTGTTCAGTTAATAAAAACAGAAATATTTTGTCTTTTATTCAAAAGAAGATTGTAAATTTTTCAAAATATATATTTACCTACCCCAAAAAAAGATTAATAAAACCAGTTAGTCATATACACATTTTCTATATATTTATAGAGGTACTTTTTAAATAACTTTCAATACATTCGAAAACTGTGGTTTTATTAAACTCAATGTAACAAATAATAATAGGTATTCTCAAAAATATTTAAAAATAAAATCGAGATGGGACTCTTGTATAATTTAGTGACTATTCGCCTATGGTTAGTGCACTGCTGTATGTCCCTGGGTTTTCTACATTAGAACAATACTGCTTCTCCACTCTAGCAATATTTTTTGCATCTCACAAGATTATATTTATTAAAAAACTAAGGAATTATTTTGGGCCTATTGTTGTGCCCTTTTCCAATATTCCCAAAGTTTTTTTTTTACTTTTTGCTGATTGGATCTCCGATGGCGACAGCTCCATTTGTTGTTCCACTAGTTTTTTATCAAATTTTTAAAATAACTTCTATATATTTATCTTCTGCAATGACTTTGCTTACCTGCTTCATAATCTCTTCCCTATGCCCCAATTTCTCTAACAGGTGAGATCTTATACTCGCTCTATTAAATCAAATTATCATTATAGTTTATTTGAAAATGCTCTTGGTAGCACAGTTTTTATGGCAAAGGTCCATATTTTTATATAATTTTGCTATTATTCATCTTCAAATAAACTATAGGAATAGGAGTAATCTTTCCCTAGTTAAAAAATTCGAGTTTTTATTTTCATAATATAAATAAATGACCGGTTAACAATCACATTCTTTTAAATAGTACATTTGACATTGAAGTAGGTATTTTCTCCATATTGCCAAACAGGAACAGATGGTTTACTTGTAATTTGAATTATATTATATAAATCTCACTGAATTTCTCTATAATTCTCATAGCAATATGTACACAAAACACTTATCCAATAATATATATAACCATGTAAAAATAACATTTCAAGAACGAGAAAATTTATAAAACCGGTCCTGTCTGAACAGATCTAGGAAAATCAAATAGGTTTGTCAAAGTTTTGTTCTTAATTTGAAATTAGAAATTGTGCGTCTCACTCACTTATAACTAATAACAAAATGCAGATTATCGGTGTTCACGTATTACAGAACACACAAACTAAAAATCAGTGTAGCCAAAACATAAATTTACCTAACATGGCGACAAGCTTGAATGGGGTCATTTTTTTGTATTGACAGCATACGCCAAGCGGTATCTAGACTTTCTGAGGGCTATGGTGAGACCTAAGTACTTCACCTCTGTTTCAAAGTTTAGTTTTGTGTTTAGGAGTTCTGGAGGTTTTATTTTCATTTTCATCCAGTGAGTGGTCCTTACACCACTGTTTAATAATTTTGAGAGCTACTTGCATTCTTTCGCAGAGTATGTTCTCAAATTTCCCTGTTTGCAGAATGACCAGGTCATCTGCATATGCTATTGTGTAGTAACTGTCACTACTACACATACCAAGCCAGTTCTTTTTCTTCGTTCGATAGCAGGTTTTTTTTTGTTAAACCTGACAAATAAATTTCCGGTAACTTTCTTTTAAATAGTTTGGTATTTTGATAGATTTTTTTTGTATCAATATTTTACCTTCTTGTGATGTCCCGTGTATTATATAAATTCATCAATTCATTACTATTCGTATCACTAAGTTGTATATTTTTAAAATTGGTAATTTTCATTTTCACTTAGACACACATTTTTATTGCAGCTCTGTGTTGATGGGTATAATCCATAGATAAAGAATGTATAATCATACCCAAATGCTTGAAATACAGCTTAACAGAATACACTTTGTTAAGAATTATTGTTGCAAAACACAATATATTCCCTAATTTATTTCCCAAAATAGCAAAGACTAAGCGCATTATTTTCTACAGAGAGTCTGTAATTTCGAATAAATTCAATAGTTCAAATATTAAAAGTTTTTTAAAAAAAATGCTCGAACCCGTCGATTATTATTTCTAATTGCGGTTTTTTGCATACAATAATAATGTATACAGGGTGTCCCAATTTAGAGATATAACGTCATCGTTAATTTTGTTAAATGTCATTTTGATGGCTATTTTTATAGTGTTTGTAAAGTTGTACATAACTGCCAAATATCAAATTTTTATTCCTTACCAATAACAAGATTATAAAAAGTAACAAATTTATTAAAAACAAGTAATCAAATCTATTGAATTTAATTATTTCAGTCAAACAAATGCTCATAATGTTGTCCATTGACTATTTGACAATAAAATCCTAAACGCGATTGAAATTCGTTTTAAACATTTCTAATGACTTGGGGCGAAATTAATCTACACTCATTTCTTAGTCGTGCTTTTAGCGGATTAATCTACACTCATTTCTTAGTCGTGCTTTTAGCGGGTTTGGTCTTAAAAACTTTGCCTTTCAAGTACCCCCATAAAAAAAGTCCAAAATATTGAGATCTAGGGATCTCGGTGGCCATTCAATAGGTCCTCTTCTACCTATCCATCTGCCTGGAAATACAGCATCGAGATACTCACAACAGGTCTTGTGAAATGGGGAGGCGTACCAACTTGTTGAAACCAAATGTCACTATTCGGGACATTAGCATGTACAGGGTTAGGGAACAAATTTGCCAATTGCGGTACTAATTATTTTTGCAAGAATTTCAAATATCGTACTCCATTGAGAGTTTCGGCCAAGAATATTGGTCCTGCAACTTTATTTCCTACAATCCCTATCCAAACATTTACTTTTTCTGACTGTTAAGTATGGCCTTCCCTCATCCAGCGTGAATTTTCAATCGCCCAATATTGACAATTTTGTCGATTTACTTCATTATATAACATAATCGTATATTCATCAGAAAACACAATGTTCACTACTAGAATGTTGTTCGTGTCTAGTTGATCCATAATTTGTTCACAAAACTGCAGTCATCTATCAGGATCATCTTTCAGTAATTCCTGGAGGAATGCAAGTTTGTAAGGATGCAATTTATGAGCTTTAAGTATTTAAGCCACTGACGACTGGCTAATTTCAACATAATTCGATATCTGCCTGATTACATTAGATTTAATTAGGACTATGGGCCATGTGGCCTCCTGCACTTCGACCTTTTCAGATCTATTGTGGATATCTTTTAATCGTTGTTTAGAGTACCTTGTCTTTTGTAGTAGACTCCATAGACTGGGAAGTAGTTCTCCCGTATAGCTAGTTGTCCTTGGTTTTTCTTCTCCAAGTGTAAGAAATCTCAGTATTGCCAGAGCTTCTCAGTAGCACAATACGTGTTCTGCCGTTTCCTCCTCTTCTCTCAGACCGATATTATACATATGTTTGTTAAGCCTACAATGCCCTGTTACTAGACCTACTAGTACTCTAGTATTTTTCCTATTAAGGCTTAGTAGATTATCAGTGAGTTTAGGCGATGGTGCTTTTAAGAACTCTTTGGCCTGTCCATTTCTTGTGAGTTTTTCCACTACTCCTGAGATTTGTTAAACATCCACTGCTTTGTGCATGTTCTGATAGTTGTTTTTGTTACACCACAGAAGGGTTCTGGGCCAATAAGAGCGTTTGAGACTCCTTCTCGGGCTAGTAAATCAGCCTCTGTAGCCTGGTACCCAGGTTAATGTTAGTCAGTTCTACCCACCTCTGTTAGGGCTTCCAAACAGTCCCACACAAGCTTTGAGTGTACCTGCATGGAACTGAGTGCTTTTAACGTTGCTTGACTGTCTGAGTATATGACAATGGTTTTTCCTTTTACCTTTTGTCTCAATACTTATTTTGCGCAGTGATGTATTGCTGATATTTCCGCCTGGAATACTGTAGAATGTTTACCTAAGCTCGGTGAGATTATTGTCTTTGGTTTGGTACTGTCTTTGGCTTGGTACTATATATACCTACTTCTAAACCTTCATGGGTTTTGGAGCCGTCTGTATACCAGGTAAAATCTGCATGAATAGGAGGTCCTCCCGTCCACGCTTCCCTGTCTGGTATATTTACTTTATATTGCTTTTGAAAGCTATACTTTGGGAGCATTTCGTCTAAAGGCATTCCCATTATTTGGTCGTTCTCGAACTCTTTATATAGCTCGCTGTAGTCGCGTCCATGCAAACTGCTTATGGGTGATGAACCTTTATGCATTTTGTATGTGACAGACCTGACTTCATCTTGAATGAATATATATATATATATATATATATATATATATATATATATATATATATATATATATATATATATATATATATATATATAGTGGTGTTAGATTTAGCATGACTTCTATAGCTGCTGTTGGAGTCGTCCTCATAGCTCCCGTGGTACTCAGGCATGCTTGCCTTTGGATACCATTGAGCTGTCGAATGGCACCAGCTTGCTGAGTCTTTGGCCACCATATCACACAACCTTCAACATAAGTTGAAGGATGTTGTGCTCTTTTGGATGACTTTTTGCAAGTATTGATTCTATGTTAACCTGTGGTCAAAGATGACTCCCAAGTATTTGGACTCTTGAGCAAATGGAATCTTCACTCCTTTCAGTACTGGTGACTTTAGTCCTGTTGGTACTTTTCGTTTTGTAAAGTTGACTATTGTGGTTATGTAAGGGTTTACTGTTAGTTCCTCCTCTCTACACCACTCGTCAAAAATATTTAGAGCAGTTTGTGTGCGCTCCGATATTGTACCTGCGAACTTGCCTCTTAAGACGATCGCCAGGTTATCGGCATACCCTGGGCAGTAAACATCTGCAGATATTAGCCTTTTTGTAAGTTCGTCCACTAGGTCTGACCAGAGGAGGGATTATAGTACTCCTCCCTGGGGGCAGCCACTGCCTGCTTTAGCTGTCAGTGTAGGTTCGCCTAGAGATAATGTTATTACCCTTTCTTCTAGGCTGGCTTTTATTCACTGACATAGGACTACTGCTACTTTCATTGCACTAAAAGCTGCCTTAATATCTACGAAAGTTGCTACTGCCATTTCTTTATCCCCCAGGGATTTTGACAATAGCCTGTTAAGATCATTCAGAGCCAAATCGGTTGACTTGCCGGCTGATATGCATATTGACGGTCGCTGAGAGGATTTTCTCTCAGTATTTCGTCTCGTATATATCTATCTATTAGTCTTTCTAGCGTTTTTAGTATAAATGGCGATAGACTTTTGGAAGGTATATTACTTTCACCTTTTGCCACGCCTTTGATATATGTCGCCAGGCTATACATGCTTTAAATATGCGACATATATGTGGAATTAAAGTTTCCTGTCTCTTTTGTAGTAGAATGGAATATATTCCATCTATTCCTGGGGATTTGTATAGTTGAAATTTGTTTGTAGCCCATCTAATTTTGTTCGGCCTCAATATTTATGTAGCTAGCCAGCCTCCATTCCAAAGGAGTTGCCTACGAGACCTTCTTTGAGGGCTGTATGCTACTACTATCGGGCCGGAAAGTGTACTTCTGTGAGCATTGTTAACGTTTCTTTAAAGTTTTTTTTTATAGGTTTCATCATCTTTCCTGAGAAATCTTACTTGGTTTGCAGTATCCTCTTTAGCTAAGACTGTGGATTCTAGAGCATGTGGGTGTTTTAGATAACTCCTCACAGAACTTCCTCCACGATTGCCTTTTAGCCTTTCTTGTCTCTTTGTTGTACTGCGTAAGTTTAGCCTTATATAGGGCCCAGTATTCGGTTGACTTGGCTTTATTAAATAGCCTTCGCAATTCGCCTCTAAGGTATTCCAAGTGTTTGTTCCACCAGACTGTTTTTGTTCTTTGCTGCCTTGTTTTCTCCGGAGAGTTTTCCTCGTAAGCGATTATAATAGCCTTACTTGGTCTACTGCTCGGTCAAGGCTTTGTTCACCTGTTATTTCCACCATACCCTCTTCGAGATACTTTCCAAGTGATACCTTTCCCAGTTCGTCTCTCTAGGATTTTTGTATTTGGTTGAAATTCGAGGTGGGGTAATTAGATCAAATCTAATCTGTCTATGGTCTGAGCACGATGGTTTGTCTGACACATGTCACTTTGAAATATTATCATTTGCTTTACAGTTCATCAAATTTCTCGATGCCCAGACAGAAAACGCGCTACGTGTGACTAAGATAGCTATTGTACAGTCTGCTAAACAAGTTATTTTAAATAGTTTTTAATATTTTTAGGTAATTAAATTTTAAAAGTGTGGAATAGTTTAGGGATTAAATTGGTCTGATTGGACTTTCTTAGAACGTTTTTAAAAGCAGCTAAAGATAGTATGTAGAATTGAAAATAATTATTATGCCATAAAAGGTGTTTTGGAATTCCTTCAACCTTTTGAAATTGAGTCAGAAAATATAAATTTTATAGGATAGCGGAAAATACCTATAATTTTTTTGTAGGCCTTTGTAAATCGTGGAAATAGTTTATATTTTATTTCTACCTTATTAAGGAAAATGGTACCTATTATTAATAACGGTTGTTTCTAAAACATTACTAAAATTTTCGAAATTTTGTTTTTCTACAAAATAATAAACTATACTATTTAGAAAAAAAATTATTTCTCATATAATTTTATAAAAAATAACAGGGGAATATTTACATTTCTTGATCTATTAAACAAAACGATAAATTATCTCGACGAATGACACCATGTTCTAGTACGGAAGCTAGCTTTACATTTTTGTTGGTGGTTTCATGGGTTTCATATCAATTTTTTGTATATGAAGTTTACACGTACATATACCTCTTAACACTTGTTTGCTTTATTAAAAAAGTGTGTTGTTGTGATTTACGTCGAAATAAGTCAAAAACAACTTGAAACCCCATATAAAATCAAAAAGGAGAAACGGAAAAAAATTGAGCCTGTAAATGAACACAACTCAGAAACAAAAATAGCTATCTAATAATAAAAAAATAAAATTTGATTCTTGTGCAGCTTCATCTATATCATTAACTGTTTTTGGTTTTTTAATGGTTTTTCTTGGTGATGAAAATTCCGATATCTCACGGTTATCGATTCTTTTTCTCTCTCCAGAAATGCGGACGACAGTGTTTTTAGATACTCCTGTGGCAGCAGCAACACGATCATTTACATTTTTAAATGGTATTGAAGGTGAATTAAAGTTTCCTTCTCTTCTCATAAACTCTATAACATTGGCTATTATTTCGCGAGATTGACTGTTAATCACGCGGCCTCTTAATTTGCTATTAAACTCCATACTTAGGTTCTATTAAACTGTAATGAGCAAAAAACACAAACGAAAATAAAAGAAATGTTTTAGCGAAATTTACATTGACATTTACGTCTGAATGAAATAGTGAAATACTTGATGCGCAGAGTGTACTTTCATTGCGTAAATCCGTCGGGATGCCTGTCAGTAGTGCTTTCTCTGTCTAGCCGTCGAAAGCCTCTAGAAATTTGATGAACTGTACTGGAGCACATAGGTAATCATATCTAGGACTTCTTTTCTCGTTGCCGTGGCGAAAGTTGGTTTGTTACCTATATTACTAAACCTTTAGATAAGATGAATTGTAATAAACACTCACCTCTTGTATTGATGTCAGTGCTTCCCCACATGGTATGATAGCATTGGCATCGCATCCTATGATGAGTTGGAGGTTAGCCCTTGCCGCATATAAGACTATTTTGCCTATTATATGTGGGGGGACATAGCTCCTCGCCTGGGAAATATGCAGAACAGATTAGCCATCTTTCTGTTGCTTTCTCTGTCGGCGTAGTTAGGAGAGCTGTAACAATATCAGCGGTACACAGCATCGGTATTAGTACACAATTTACCCTATTGTTATATAAGATACATGCTCGTGGTCTTTTAGACATTTTGTTATACAAAATCTTACCTTGGTTGGGTTTTAGGCCTACTACCCTCCCGCCATGTAACCAGGGTTCTTGCAGTGGATCAAATCTAGACCCTCCTTGTCGAACATCCTACATATTGTAGCTGTGGCCGCCTTGGCATGATGGAGGTTCACCTGAAGAACCCTGATCGATCTACTGAGTTCTATGAACTGGGCAGTTTGTCTGCCTTCTTAGAGGCCTCTCCAATTTCTATAGGTACAGTCACCTTTTGGGCTTCTTGCCTCTTGAGGAGACTGACCCCACCGTAGGAAAACTCCACCTCGTCTTCCTATACCAAGGTTTCTTCCTCTGAAGAGGACTCTTTAATGTCCTCTTCCCTGCTGTGGGAAGACTTCACCTCGTCGTCCTCTGTCAAGGTTTCTTCCTCTGTAGATAACTTTTTAGTTTCCTCTTCCCTGCTTGTGTCTGGGTTATTCACCTTTTCGGCGGGTTTTTGGTCATGTCCTCTTTTGACCCTGAATTTAAGTCTCCCTAGGTCATAGTGGGGGGACATGTCCAGCTTGTTTAGCTCTTCTAGAATTCAGGATCCATCGAAAACGCCCACGTTTGACCTTTTGATGATGGGATTTTACCCCACACCGTCCAAAGGTGTGTATTTAGCCCATGGTTGGCTATTTTTAGCCTTTTGAGGATTTTATCCCCTTCGGGTAATATCTCGGAAAGGGGTGGGCTGAGGAAATTTTGTTATAGGAAAGACCCATCTTAATTTCATACGAGCAATCACCTCCTGAATTTTGTCGAATGAATTTAAAAACACCCTGTACATTAAATATTTTCTTCGACTTTAATTATTTGAATAAAATACATTAAGTATTTTCGCTGCACTGTAAACATGCTACACTACAGTATAAGCCACTTTTCCACAAGCAGCTACACATCCCTTTTTACAATTACAAAATAATATTTGCAATAGATTATCCGGAGCTTACGAAGCATATGCCCATATAATGGCTGACATTCTACTTCATTCAACACCACAAAAAAAAAGTTCTAGAGAAGAAATTACAAACTCATCTTAGTATTAACATGAATATCAGAGCTAGCAAAACTTCGAAGAATCCAATAATACCATAGCCATTTAAAAGACACCTTGTTTTGGCCTAAAGAAAAAACAAAAAAAGGAGAAAAAGGAAAAAATACTTTCAGTTATAACTTTAAAACCATGGCAGGAATGCAACAGAAAAGAGGTGCTAGAAATGGTACGAAAGAAAAGGAAAAAGCTCAACAGAAATAAGAGAAAGTAAAAATAAATTACATGGAAATAAAAATAAAAATCTGAAGAAACTAGAATTAGATAAGTGTGAAATATGCAGAATCAGATTATTCAACCTGTAATATTAAAAGAGATAAAGAAGGAGTCCAAGAAATAGAAAAATTGAAGCATCTAAAGCACTTTAATGAACTGAAAAATGGCTATTTTATATTGGTTAATTTTGAAAGAGGCAAACGAAATGCTTAGAAGTTTACATATGTATGTAATTTAAAGGAGATCGTTGGGGCGTCATTAGTATTATGGCTTTAAACTGTATTGACACAAGCAAGGATACATTCATTGCAAATGAAAATGATTTTTCAATAGTTTCTTTTGGTCAGATTTTGAGAATACTAGAAAAAAGGTCTGTAATAAGTGTTCTTGAAAAATAAATACCATTATATATGTTTATACTCTCTACATAGACCATGTAAAATAAGAATATGTTTGAAAAACAATGTATTTTTCCCTCTTTGTTTAATTATTGTCATACACTGGTACCATTTCCTCCAATGTCAGCTATTAGAACATTTTACATGTCAGGCAGTGGTTCTTATATGCAGTGGCGGCTCGTGGGCACTAGCAGCAGTGGGGCACACACTGGAAAGGAATCCTGCGATTCGTTTTTCCCTTAGGAAAATTAAATAAATTTCAAAACAAATTAAATATTACAAAATTGAAGACTAACTGCTAGGTACCGCTGCAGTTGTACACTATTTCTTATAGTTAAAGTCCATTCTTCTGGATTTTTGACCAGCGAAGTGATTGATGACCAGATTATTAAAATTTGGAATGGACCGAATAAGTTTTTTTTGGACGGATAACATGGCTAACGCGCACAATCTATCTTGGCACATAGTGCTCCATAAAAATGTTTTAATACGTTTTAGTATCAAAAAACATCTTTCACTCTCCACTGTGGTCATGAAAATTGTACACAGGATAGTTAGCAGCTCCACAGATTCCGAAAATGTAATTGTGAAATTGTTCTCAAAAAACATTTGTAATAACGGTACGGCCCCATTGTGTTGCACAAAGTCACCTCGGGTGTAAAGTATGGACAGTTAGTTTTTGAATTTTCAGCTGTTTTCGTTTGGAAGTAAACTACACACAGTTTTAACGTCCTCGTTTGGAAAAGAACCTCAGTAGTCTTTAAATTTTTTACTATCAAATAAACTTGCAATTGTTAGATGGGTAGTAAAACTAAAACGTTCATTTACCTGCACTACTATTGTATCACAAATTTCCTTACATATCCTTAAATTAGGAATGGGGTCCTCCTTTTCAACAAACCGTCTCTTTTTGCTTGTACTTGGACCTGATGGGGTGTTGTCGTTTAAGTTTAGTTTTTGCGGGTCTTGTTGTGGTTGCCATTCTCCATGAATTAGCGTGTCTATATTATTTATAATATTTTGAGTAGCTGCTGCAATATTTGATATGTTTATTTTAACCTTCAGAGCATCGAGCTGTCTACTCTGCAGTTGATCAAAAAGTAAATCGCAATTTGACATTATTTTGCTGAAGAAAAATAACCAGAAACTAAAATATGTCTTTCAAAATTTATCAACCCTTTATTCTGATTAATAGTTTTTTATCGAATTCTATGTTCATAATTTCTTCGAGACATTTAATCAAATCCTCTTTATAAACATAAATAGTGTTGACACACTTCGATGTAAAATTCCATTTTAAAGCATACGACTCTGTAGAAAAGGTATCTGGCAATTTAAAAACTCCCAGCGAAAAATTTCTCTTTTATATTTTCAAATTAGAAAAAATATGTATATCTCTATTTGATAGTTTGTCAACTAAGCCTGGAATTTCCAACGCATACCTGTTTGAGATGAGCAAAATAGAATTTGGTCATCCTTACCAACAATTTGCGAAAATGTACACCATTAAATTATTTATAAGACTCAGAATTTTTTATACTCTTAAATATGCAAACAGAGATATGAAATCCTCGAAAAAGTCAGACAAAACCAAAAGAAAAATTAAAATTTTGTCCCATTTATAAATATTATTGATTTTTTTTTCATCATATTTTTAACTGCTTTATATAAAAAAAGTTATTTTCCTTTGTAGTTTTATTTCTTAACTATTCCAATGGGCCAACCAACGTTTTTTCGTAATCACAATAAATAAATTATTATCATGATCCAACAAACGCGCACCTTAAGCCGAAACCGGCATCGCCTTTGTGATGGAGCCGGTAAAGATGCCGCTGCGTAGATTCGTATCTATTCTAGGTAATCTGTGTTATGGGTACAGCACGTCACGATCAGGACAGCGCCCCGCTTGTGACGTATAATCCATCGCATGTGTTCATATCTTGCTAAGCGATATTGTCGTTGTCCTTGTTTTTCGCACATTTACTGTGGCCTGTGCCCATCTTCGACTTAATTTCGGAATTCTCGGAACGTCGCTCAACGATTGGTCGTCCAGTGTCGTGCCAACGCGGTTTGCGCTGAATATTAGATTAAATAATAATAGGCATTGAGAAAAAAATATAAAATATGTAAGTTATTTTTTTTTGTTTATTATACTAGGGCACGTGCCCAAGTGCCCTTACGGGCAAACCGCCACTGCTTATATGTCTTATAGAGTTACATAGTTGTATTAGAAAAAAATTGTTATTTTTAAAAAAATATTTAGAATAACTAAATAGAACCAAGTGCATCCAATAGCTGAATGTATGAGTGATCATTTGTTTTTTAGAATACTTTTTTAACGTTTTTTTAAGCAAATTATTTTCATTTTAGTAAAATTACATCCTTATAATGTTATCGACTGGTGCACTTCTTACTAAAATAATGTTTTTATATTTTTTTGTTCAAATAATTAAAAAATCAAAATCATAAAGAAAAATTTGTAAATTTATTAACTCAAGCAAAAGTCAAAACCCCCAGGCTCTTCACTACATGGTCCAATCATATATTTAAAAAATAATATTGATTACTGATCCACTTTATTGATCAACATTATTGATCAACATTTAAAAACTTACCAGAAATCACTGTCATTTAGATTATAAATTTAACCTTATATCAAATTTTATGCGACTCCTGTTGCTAGGTGTAGCTAAGGGGATTATTGATTAGAGAATGATCGATGATGCCAGAGGGTCAACAAATTTTGTTCTTAAAATATTAAGAAAATTATTATAATTTTTGCATATTAAATATAAATGGCTTGTTATGAAACAAGTTAGTGCCTAATAATAAAAACAAGCAAAAACTTTTATGAAAAATAAAATTTTCTTTAAAAGTTGAAAATAAAAAAGTTTGTCCTATTTTTAATTTCATTATGGGACACCCTGCATTTATTAAAATAAACTGTCACTGTGGTGTAATATATGTACTGGTAAGGTTGCCAAGCGTCCTTCTTTTGAAACACTTTACTGATTGTTTTTATTTTGAGACGTAATCCAGTTTTTTTTATTTTTTAGAATGGTATTTTAAGTGCCTTGCCATATTTTTCTGGAGCAGTATTGATCTATCTGTTTGGATATATATCAGATAGGATAATAGAGAGCAGAATTCTCAGTGTGGGCGGAACAAGAAAACTATTTGTCGCAGTTGGTAAGAAAAAGTGAACATTATAAAATTTATATTTTTATCATTTTAATCAAAAACATATAAATAAAATATGAACCAGAAATATTTAGGTAGATAGGTAGGTATATAATCTGTATATAATACTAGTTTGTGTAACAAGAGTCGATATGATGTCCATACCGCGCGAAGAAGAAGTTTAAGTGCGATGTGGACAATCCACTCGAATTGTTCAGTATATTTTTTTTACGACCCACTAACGAAAATCTGAAAATTTTAAAAATTATGTTAGGCTATTAAGATAAAATAACTAATTTAAAAATAATTTACGACTTTTACTAATTTATAAATAAAATAAACTAAAAAAATGTAATTAGTCTCCAATTCTAGATTTAAACCCGGATCTATCACATGACAGCCAAGTGTAGTCAGCTCCATGGTTACATTTAACATGTTATTTTCAATTGATTAAAATTAAATTAAGTTGATTTCATATAATTTTATTAAAATTTGTAAATATAGACCAAATAAAAATATAAATGCCATTATTTATCGGTTCTACTCGTATACAAGAATAACTCATTTTAATGTATATTTTATATATTAACAATTAGTCACTCAATAAAAATTAAAAAAAAAATAATAATAGCCGTGTGACCAAAATATGAACTGTGATTGGTGGATTTAATATTTGTGCAGTGTTCTTAGTAGGTAAAATTGATATGTAATATATTCGTATAGTTGAACCCAATGGCATACTTTTTTGTTTTGTAGTATGTCTGTATAATAGCTAATATCCATGTGGGTGTAGAAATAGTATATTACATAATGAGTGTGGAAAGTGACATTTTTCACAATAATGGGAAATATTTTCGCACGAGGTATAAATGTAGGTAAAACTGGCTATAAAGTATAAATGTGTAATTGGACAATGCAGTGGATGAATAACAACAGATCAAGAATATAAAGTATTTCGTACTATTACGCAGCACCCTGCAGTAGCCTGCGGCTATTATAGGAAACGTACAGATAAAAAAAGAAGTGGAATGTTACTCATCGCCCCACAGTTTGCTGCGGTCGTAATAAGTAAAAGTACAAGTAAAATAAGATAAAATAATCCAGAAATATCTGAAAATGTCAATACCCGTCAAGAATATTCTAGAGGACAGTTCGAGAAGGTTTGAGCAAGCTAAATAAGGATGATCTTGACGTCAGTTTTCAGTTTTTATGATAGACGTTACATGTTTATGTTATCAGTTGTAAAATTGTTGTTAAAGTTGAGTTAAAATAAATTGCGATACCAAAAACCTGTGTAACATTGGTGACAGCGGTGGGATATAGAGTAAAAGTTCATGGTAAATACTAGATCCTCTGAGTACAAAGCAGGCATGGATACTTCAGACCCACCAGCATGGTTTTTGAAGATGGAAGAGGAGAGAGTAAGGCGAGAGGAGGAAAAGGAAAAGAGTAGGAAGGAAGAATAGAAGGACAATCAAAGGTGCAGGAAGAAGGAAAAGAAAAGGCGTAGGAACGAAGAGGAGGAAGAAAAAGAAAGGCGTAGAAAAGCTGAGGTAGAAATTATGAATGGTTTGCTGCAAATTTAAGAAAACCTTAAGCAAGAGGCAGGTCAGCTAAACAGTCGAGTAGACCTCTTAACACAACAACAAGATAATTTAAAAGCCAATTTAGAACAGCAGCAAGAGAATCTAAAAACCAATTTACAGAACCTAAAAACGAATATAGAACAGCAACAAGAGAATCTAAAAACTAATTTAGAGCAACAACAAGAGAATTTAAAGACTAGTTTAAAACATCAACAAGAACAGGCTAGAATAGGGTTGAAAAGGCAAATTAGAGTTGAAATGGCCGAGTTAGAGAGAAGAATTCGTAGCCAAGCTTCCGTAAGCAACATTTAAGCTGAAAACACTGCTTCATCTTCATCTGTAACCAACCCAAGCCGTATACAAACCCCAGTCGTATTCAAACCCCAGTCTCACAAAATTATAGTAGCAAGATCCTGAAACCACCCACGTTTGACATTCAGACAACATAGGAAACATATCGACTCCAATTTGAAGCTGCAGCTAGAGCCAATGGCTGGGCCGAGAAAGAGATGGCGGCTTCATTGATAGTGTCACTGCAAGGTCAGGCAGCAACCGTTTTACAGTTACTTCCTCAAGAAGAACCCAGTTATTCATCCTTTGTCCAAGCTTTGGAGACAAGATATGGCCAGCAGCATTTAAAACAGGTATTCCAAAGCCAGTTAAAAGTTCGTAGTCAAAAACACAATGAGAGTCTACAAGAATTTGAAGCCGATATTAAAAGATTGCTGAATCTGGCCTAAACACAGGTACCTACAGATTTCTTAGAACAACTCGACATACAAGCATTCATTGATGGACTACAGGACGTCGAAATGCAGTAGGCTCTTCGACTACAACACCACAAGACATTGAGTGAGATACTTATTACAGCCCAGGAATACGAAGCAGCAAAAAATATATCTAAATCTTCTCGCGCAAAATTGAAAGAAATTCGATTTCAAGCAAGTGAAGAGGCCACTACTAATACTACCCCTCAACCTACCCTCTCACAGATCTTAAATATCCTGAAAAGTATGAAACGAAATAGCCAAAATGAAAGCAGAAGATGCTTCAATTATGGAAGAACTGGACACCAAAGAATTTGTCGAAGCAGGGCTCGTTCTATAAATCGAGAATCGGGGAATGATAGAAGAAATTCATCGAGATCAACCTCTCGAAGTTCATCACGAAGTCCATCAAGAAATAATTACAGCAGATATGCCTCCCGGAGAAGCCGGTCACCCACCGGCTTTCTAACAGTAGTCAGGGAAACGAACTTTAATAATAATAATAATAATAATAATAATAATAATAATAATAATAATAATAATAATAATAATAATAATAATAATAATAATAATAATAATAATAATAATAATAATAATAATAATAATAATAATAATAATAATAATAATAATAATAATAATAATAATAATAATAATAATAATAATAATAATAATAATAATAATAATAATAATAATAATAATAATAATAATAATAATAATAATAATAATAATAATAATAATAATAATAATAATAATAATAATAATAATAATAATAATAATAATAATAATAATAATAATAATAATAATAATAATAATAATAATAATAATAATAATAATAATAATAATAATAATAATAATAATAATAATAATAATAATAATAATAATAATAATAATAATAATAATAATAATAATAATAATAATAATAATAATAATAATAATAATAATAATAATAATAATAATAATAATAATAATAATAATAATAATAATAATAATAATAATAATAATAATAATAATAATAATAATAATAATAATAATAATAATAATAATAATAATAATAATAATAATAATAATAATAATAATAATAATAATAATAATAATAATAATAATAATAATAATAATAATAATAATAATAATAATAATAATAATAATAATAATAATAATAATAATAATAATAATAATAATAATAATAATAATAATAATAATAATAATAATAATAATAATAATAATAATAATAATAATAATAATAATAATAATAATAATAATAATAATAATAATAATAATAATAATAATAATAATAATAATAATAATAATAATAATAATAATAATAATAATAATAATAATAATAATAATAATAATAATAATAATAATAATAATAATAATAATAATAATAATAATAATAATAATAATAATAATAATAATAATAATAATAATAATAATAATAATAATAATAATAATAATAATAATAATAATAATAATAATAATAATAATAATAATAATAATAATAATAATAATAATAATAATAATAATAATAATAATAATAATAATAATAATAATAATAATAATAATAATAATAATAATAATAATAATAATAATAATAATAATAATAATAATAATAATAATAATAATAATAATAATAATAATAATAATAATAATAATAATAATAATAATAATAATAATAATAATAATAATAATAATAATAATAATAATAATAATAATAGTAATAATAATAATAATAATAATAATAATAATAATAATAATAATAATAATAATAATAATAATAATAATAATAATAATAATGATAATAATAATAATAATAATAATAATACTCTCCCTAATTCACCCCCTTACGAGTGAATTTTAACCCCAAAAGCTGAGCTTGTGCGGGGAAAGGGACGGCTATTATTATTATTTGCCGTGGCGCTCTGGGGCGACTTAAAGATGATTGATGGTGCCATTTGACTTATAGGTGAGGAAAACCCGGAAAACCTCACCCACCATCATCGAGACGGTAATGTATGGCGATTTTTTTTTACTCTGCATGTCATATCAACAGAAATTGAATTTCTATTAATACGGCACACATCAAATCCTATACCGAACCATGCAATTTAATTAAAAATCCACATGGTCTGGGATTCGAAGCCGAGCAGTCTCTGACACATAAACTTGCTTATAAATGAATATAAGCGCGTTAGACCGCTACACCACCAACACGATATGAATAAAGGTCGACACTACGGGGCAAGCGTCGGCTGTAACAGAGGGCCCCAAAATTTGCACTTACACCTTAAATAAAAACGAACAAAATCTATTGGTCAAGGGGTATATCGATAACCAAGAAGGCACCTTCGTCTTTGATACTGGTGCAACTAAGTCTTTCATTCGAACAGGGATCCTTCATCGAAAACCACGACCAACTCAAAGAAGCTTAGTTCTAGAAACAGCCACAGGGCACACTACTCCTGTTCTGGGCGAGATATCAGCAACCATACAGATTGGTAATACCCTGATAGAACACTTTTTTCTGGTGGCCGATATTAAAGATCAGTGTGTCCTTGGTATGGACATTATACAAAATAAGTTTATCACCGACTTTCAAAACAAGATCTTGGTAATTGGAAATAAGGAAATTGTCCAAAATTCGGAAGAAAGAACTCAACCGATAAAGGTCCTAGTGGAATAAGACATAGAAGTTCCCCCGAAATTCTGAAGCTGTCGTCTCGGCGAGACTTAGCGAGAAATCTCACACGGCTTACATGTGGGCATTGTGGAAAGTGAAGAATCTATGAGTGACGGAATTCTGGTAGCTAGATGCCTTGTTAACGTTGATCAACTAATTCTAGTAAGGGATGCCAATTTATTGAAGAGACCATTTAAACTAAAGAAGGGACAAGCAATAGGGCTCTGTATACCAGTGAAAAACATAATCAAGTGAGCAGACCGTTTCACTGGAAAAGCCACCACAAGTAACTCAGTTGATGCCAGCTTTGTTAAACAGCTAGTTAAGAATTACGACCACCTGACAGCTGAAGAACTTAGAAAAGTCAAAGAATTTATCAATACCAATTCTAACATTTTCGAGGCAGGAAAATCTACGGGACGTACCAGTCTTGTTTAGCATAGAATTTATACAGGCGATGCAAGGCCAATACGACAAGCACCTAGAAGACTTCCATTTGCTAAACAAAAAGAAGTAGCAAATATGATACAGGACATGATGGATACAAATAATATTGAAGAAGCTTCTGGTCCCTGGTGCTCACCTGTGGTCCTAGTAATTAAGAAAGACGGATCTACACGTTTCTGTGTAGACTATAAACGACTAAATCAGATAACCCAAAAAGACAGCTATCCACTTCCCCGAATAAACGACACACTAAACACTCTATCAGGTGCAAAATGGTTTTCCATGCTAGACTTGAAAAGTGGATACTGGCAGGAAGTACATCCTGACGATCGAGACAAAACTGCTTTTTCAACTGGCAGCGGATTATACAGATTCCAGTTTCTCCCGTTTGGTCTCTGTAATGCCCCAGCTACCTTTGAACGCCTAATGGAAATGGTTCTGAAAGGATTAACCTGGAAAACTTGTCTAGTATATTTCGATGACATAATGATCAAGTCAAAAACTTTTGATGAACATCTACTAAAGCCATATTCGAGCGCTCTCTTTGGTTTGAAAATATTTTCAACAACTTTTAGAACCATTTTTAATACTACGTCATAGATTTTGAAAGCGCTCAAATAGATGATTTTAAAACACTGATGTCACTAACAGTTAAGCATTTGTGAGTGTGTAAATCTCTAGCAATAGATAATTTTTTGAACCAAAAAAAGCTCATATATTACTAGAGTTTTATAAAAAATTGATCGTTATATTTAGAATCCGATTTTAACCAGTTATTTAGAACAAGGTCAAGTTTTCAAAAATTACTAAAAATTATAAACCTTTATAATTATGCATTTTCTATTTTTTCTTATAACCATATAGTATAAAAAATCTTTTTTGATAATTAATTTTAATGCATGATCTTCGCTACTATTTTTGACATTAATGACATTTCTATTTCCTTGAACCGTTCTCAATAAAACGTTTCAAAAACAGATGCAGCTGGTTTAAACCTATTTCAACGTGACGTCATTGTTTGGTCACACGAATGGGAATAGTTCAAACTGTTTTCGAACCGCATGAAATATATTTAAACCAGTAGACCGCTCGAATATAGCTTAAATTTGGGTGAAGTATTTGACAGATTAAGAAATGCCAATCTAAGGCTCAATCACAATAAATGTTCACTGTTTCAGTCGGAAGTCCATTATTTGGGGCACATCGTTTCGGCAGAAGGAATCAAAACTGACCCGGAGAAAATTGCAGCTGACAGAGATTGGCCGAAGCCAAGAGACAAAAGAGAAATAAGAAGTTTTCTTGGACTGTATTCATATTACCGAAAATTCGTCAAAGACTTTGGTCAAATTGCTAAACCACTTCATCGACTAACTGAAAATAGTAGTCTATTTGACTCGATGCCGGATTGTCAAAATGCCTTCACCGAGTTAAAAAAACGATTGACCACGGCACCCATCCTAACATACCCTCGGGCAAAAGGACAATTTATTTTAGACTGATGCATCCCAACACAACGTGGGCGCCGTGCTATCCCAAGAACAATAGGGGGAAGAGAAAGTAATTGCGCATTTCAGTAAGAACTTAGGAAAAGCTAAGAAGAAAAATTGCGACACAAGAAAAGAACTTTTAGATATTGTCAAAGCCCTCGAACACTTCCACACTTACCTTTTTAATAGAAGTTTTATTATTAGAAGTGACCTTGTAGTGGCTGATGAATTTTAAAAAACCTGAAGGACAAGTTGCTAGATGGATAGAAAGACTGCAACAATACAACTTCGAGATATTGCATCGAAGGGGACGTCTCCATAGCAACGCGGACATTCTTTCCAGGAGACCGTATTTAGAACGACAATGCCGGTACTGTAAAAGGCTTGAAGAACGAGAGAAGCTGGTTGAAGAAGTTAGTCTTCAGGCGACCACTATCAAGCCAAAGGATGACGAAAACAGAATCACCCTTGAAAGCCTAAGAAAGACTCAAAAGAAAGACAATGACTTGAAGATTGTCCGAGAATGACTCAAAAATGGAGTCAGATCTACATGGCAAGAGATAGCCAAATATAGTGGAACCATTAAAGGATACTAGACTCAGTGGGATTCACTGTATCTTCACGATGGCCTACTGCACCGGAATTGGGAGAGCCCCGATGGAGTACTTGTAGTCCGCCAAGTGATACTGCCCAAATCACAGGTCAAAAGTGTGTTGGAGGAGCTTCATAACAGCCGTTCAGGAGAACACTTTGGTACTAAGAAGACACTTACACGAGCAAGATTTTATTGGGTCAATTGCCGACGGGATGTAGAAGATTGGTGTAAGGAATGCGACCTTTGTAATGGCAGAAAAGGGCCCAAAACAAGAAGTCGAGGTAAAATGGCACAGTACCTTTCCGGAGAGCCCTTCGACCGAATCGCCATAGATATACCATAGATAACAAATTCTTAATGGTTGTTATGGACTATTTTTCAAAGTGGTACGAAATAGTGCCTATTCCTAATCAGTAAGCGACGTCAGTAGCGGAAGCCTTTATGACGAACGTCATTGCGAGATACGGAGTCCCCCTGGAATTACATTCTGACCAAAGACGAAATTTTGAATCCGAATTATGGCAAGAATTGATGAAATTATTAGGTATCAGGAAAACCCGCTCTGCGCCTCTCCGCCCACAGTCTGACGGAATGGTAGAAAGACATAACAGAACGATATGCCAGTATCTTTCAATGTTCGTCTCTGATACTCAGAAGGACTGGGACACCTTAGTTCCTCTATTTCTGCTAGCTTACCGAAGTTATGAACATGAAACGACCAGTTATACTCCATCCATGATGATTACTGGAAGGGGGATGAAACTTTCACACGATCTTCTTTTTGGAAGGCAGCTTCCTGGTGAAGAAGAGGACCGTACACCCCCCACGTACACACAAACCCTAAGAGAAAGATTAGAGAAGGTACACGAATTCGCTCGGTAACGTTTAAAAGTTAGTAGCGATAAAGCAAAAGCCAGAATCGACATGCATACCACAGGGACATATTTTGAGAGAGGCGATCCAGTATGGCTTTACAATCCCAAGCGCCGAAAGGACTTTGTCAAAAACTGCAACGGAACTGGAAAGGCCCCTACACCGTCCTCAAGAAAATTAACGTCCTGATCTACCGCATTCAGTTGTCAGCGGGAAGTAAACCCAAGATATTTCACGTTGAAAAGTTAGCGCCATATCGTGATCAGATCCTCCCCATTGGCTCCAACCAGGTCCCAGTAATCAAATTATTCGGGGCGAATAACTAGAGAGGAGTGGGCAATGTTACGCAGCACCCTGCAGTATCCTGCGGCTATTATAGGAAACGTACAGATAAAAAAGAAGTGGAATGTTACTTATCTCCCTTCAGTGTGCTGCGGTCGTCATAAGTAAAAGTACAAGTAAGATAGAATAGTCCAGATATGTCTGGAAATGTCATTACCCGTCAAGACTATTCTAGACGACAGTTCGAGAAGGTTCGAGAAGCAAGCTTTATAAGGATGATCCTGACGTCAGTTTTCAGTTTTTATGATAGACGTTACATGTTAATGTTATCAGTTGGATAATTGTTGTTAAAGTTGAGTTGAAATCACATACTTTGATTACTATACGAGGCAAGAGAGAGGTCCGACACGCCCAACATAGGGCGCGGCCATTTTGAACCCTGTGACACAGTTTACAGCTAAAGAATCAGATCGCTCACTCTGCGTCGGCACTTTTGATCTCACTGTTTAAGTTTATACACTGTGCAACTCGGATAATACAATATATGACAACCGCCTATAATAAAACAGCAGTCTTCTGCATATCCTGAATTTGTATCCCTGGAGTGGATGTTATTTTGGAACTTTCAACTGGTCCGAGTGAGCTAACTGATTCTTTAGCAATACTTCAAAAATAATATTCACTGACACTGACAGCAGCAAACAAAATATCAGGTGCGTTTTAATTATCCGCTTCTGCTTCCGGAATTGTCGGTTTAGTCGTTTTAACCTGTTAGATTAAAACAAGAAAACCGACAATTCCGAAGCAGAAGCGAATGATTAAAACGCAACTATTAAAAATGTTGCGCCAAGATGTAGGCAACACGTAATAAGGGTTCAAAATGGCGGAGTTTTCTATCTCCTTTTAAAAGGCACTCAGAAAGCTGCGCAGTGCGACCATTCTCCGTATAGTAAAAGAAAATCAAAGTATGTGGTTGAAATAAATTGCGATACCAAAAACCTGTGTAACAGTACAAACGCACTCGCACCTGTCTAACAATTCCAAATGAAGACGTGTTTCAAGATACATTGATGTAGACGATTAAACAAAATATTTATTGAAATATAGGAAGATCAGAACGTCGGCACAATTTCCTAAAACATTTGATTTCTAAAATCGTAAGTGTGAAGCAGTGCAAACAAAGAGTGATGAGGGCCTGTGCAAAAAGTCCTGGGTTCAAAACTCGGCATCTTCTCTAATAAATTAGTAAAATTCATAAATTAAAATCTTTGTGTTAATAGTTTTTAACGTAACTATTTTATCTTAAAATTATTTTTATAATTTTATAGATTTTTTGGTATATCGTGGAAAAAATATACTGTACAACTCTAATGGATTGTCTGTGTCGTACTAAACCGAACTTCATATTCATGCGAAATATCCAAAATAAAGAGTTAACCACAAAAAAAATGTATCTAAAGTAGCCATGACCGACAAAGGCACAGATACGAGTCATATCCTTGAAGACTACGCGCAGAACTGAATTAAATCCTTAGATTAAAGAGACCGAAGATGTAACATTGCACACTGCGCATGATGTCTATTTTAACACCACGTAACCCACCAATTGAAAATCATTGCTTACACGACACCACCCGAATTGCTCTGATTTTTTATTCAACGCTCACCTCCGCCTGAGTTCAATCACCATTAACAGCTGTTTTTTGATTTATTTGTTGGTGTTTTAGCAATTTAAAGTGTTCTAGTTATTCAATTTTAATTTCAAAATGCCACGATGTATCTTGAAAAATTGTATATACCTATAATACAAGAACCAATGTTATGAAAGATAAAAAATGTATTCGTTTTCAGCGGTAAATATTTATTAACATTTTGACATAAAGCGCTATGCTCCTTTGGGCTGAATACTTCAGATCCGCATTAAGGGGATTCAATAAATATTTAGCATCAAATACATATTTCAGAAAACAGATTTTATATTATGTTTTGGCAATTAGTGTTGCCTACCTATTAGGAACCATTGCAGTTCTAAAGGCATACCTGCGCACAATTTTTAAATGTTAAAGGCAGTAGCGACTTGAATTCGAACGTGAAAACAATACATCGCAATTAATATTCTTTCGATATTTCTTTTGCCGATTTCGGGTGTTAATAATAACCGCCTTCCTCTCTATCCCTTCTATTTTCCCTCCGTAGGTGGTGAAACCCTAATATTTAAGAAAGAACCAGCATCTACCGGTAAGTTTTTTATCATTCATATCGGTTGTGTACATTTTTTATAACATAAATATACAAAAGGGTAAAATTTTGAACATTTAATTTAAGTAAGAAGTAAATAGCAATTGTTGCTAACGAAATTTTGTTTTTAAAAAGTAGTTTTATAAGAATATTTACTAAAGGTGGTTTTTAGCCCTTTTTGATAGATAAATAAGAAGTAAAGAAGCATAGTTGCTAGCTTAATTTTATTTCTATAAGGAATTTTTATAAGAATATTAGATGAAATACAGGATAACCTACTTAAAATTTCAAGGTTCATCTTATTTACGGTCAAATTGCAAAGCAAAAAAATACTAAAGTTACGAGAGTTAATCACAATAATAATAAAATGTTACATTATAACCGCTAAACAACTCGAACAAAATTTTCGTTTACTAAAAAAATCCAAATTCTAGCAATATTTATTATGTATTATACAATCGAATGCGGTTTCAAAGATAACGGGATCATAAAATCCGAATCTCTAAATTTTGGAGCTAAATGCTCGGATAAAAGCAAACGACCGATAGGGGTCACAAAAATAATCGATTTATCGATTATTCTGATATTTTTTTAATCAAATCGATTTATCCGTTATTTTTAATAAATTATTTTTAAGCTATTGCATAGCTTCTATCGCGGGTTTTGGGTGGCGACCGAATCAAGAAATTCCGCAACACCGTAACGAAAAAAACCGGCACAACGGTGCGGCGTTAAATAATATTAACTTCTCATTTATTTAATAAAAGAAAATCGAAAAATCGAAAAATCAAAAAATCGAAAAATCGAAAAATCGAAAAATCAAAAAATCGAAAAATCGAAAAATCGAAAAATCGAAAAATCGAAAAATCGAAAAATCGAAAAATCGAAAAATCGAAAAATCGAAAAATCGAAAAATCGAAAAATCGAAAAATCGAAAAATCCAAAAATCGAAAAATCGAAAAATCGAAAAATCGAAAAATCGAAAAATCGAAAAATCGAAAAATCGAAAAATCGAAAAATCGAAAAATCGAAAAATCGAAAAATCGAAAAATCGAAAAATCGAAAAATCGAAAAATCGAAAAATCGAAAAATCGAAAAATCGAAAAATCGAAAAATCGAAAAATCGAAAAATCGAAAAATCGAAAAATCGAAAAATCGAAAAATCGAAAAATCGAAAAATCGAAAAATCGAAAAATCGAAAAATCGAAAAATCGAAAAATCGAAAAATCGAAAAATCGAAAAATCGAAAAATCGAAAAATCGAAAAATCGAAAAATCGAAAAATCGAAAAATCGAAAAATCGAAAAATCGAAAAATCGAAAAATCGAAAAATCGAAAAATCGAAAAATCGAAAAATCGAAAAATCGAAAAATCGAAAAATCGAAAAATCGAAAAATCGAAAAATCGAAAAATCGAAAAATCGAAAAATCGAAAAATCGAAAAATCGAAAAATCGAAAAATCGAAAAATCGAAAAATCGAAAAATCGAAAAATCGAAAAATCGAAAAATCGAAAAATCGAAAAATAGAAAAATCGAAAAAGAAATTTTGTAACGAAAATAAACCTAACACCCACCACTCCGACCGACACAACGGTGCGGCATTGAAATTCGTGCGGCATTGAAATCCGTGCATCGTTTATCGTCTAACGTCGTTTCAGTTCGGCAGACTTTGGCACGGTGTTTGTGTGCATGCGACTAGACGTATGCGTGTAGACTAGCTGCTAACTGCTCATAACTGATTCTATCTCTTTTAGACACAATCTCGGAAAAATTTAATTTTAAAGTGAATAATGATCCACAAGAATCCACAACAAAATATGGGACCACCATTGACGCGGTATTTTCCAGATATTTAGAGGATATCAAGTCTCAAACTTATGTTTCTTATTTCAGTTACCATAAACCTATAGTTTCAATGATAACAATTCCTGAATAACCTACATGTATTGTAAGATAATAAAAATATTTTAAATAATATTAACTTCTCGTTTATTTAATAAAAGAAAAAAAAATGTTTTCTTATCGGTCATTACGCTCAAAAAGTGTAACTTGAATTAATATCGAAGAAAAAACTTGAATTAATATCAACGAAAAAAATACTGCATAAATAAAATAAATAAATAATTATAATTGCATAAGTTGATAAAAAATGCTATGCAATAGCTTTACCACGGCAGTCCCCGAGTGCCACACGTATTTTTTTTTAAGATAATGTTATAATCGATTTTAAAGGAAATACAACAAGAAAGTAGATTTATTCAAAATAATCGATTTTTTTAAAAAATCGATTTATCGTTTAATAGGTTTTTTTAATCGATTAATCGGTTATTTTCGATTTTTTAAAGGTATGATGTGAAAATAATCGATTGATCGAATATAATCGGTTATTTAATATAACCGATATTTCGGTTAGATTTTAGAATTATCGATATATCGGTTAATCAGCTTTTTAATAATCGATTATTTTCGATTTAACGATTATTTTCGATTTTCAAAGAATAGAATAATCAATTTTAAAAAAAATATGAATAGGATTATTAGAAAATACTCGATAATTCGGTTATTTTTTGGAAAATAGATTTATTGTAGAATCGGCTGTTTAATTAATTGGTTATTTTCGATTAAGCGATTATTTTGGAATAATCGATTATTTTCAGTATTTCAAAGATAATCGAATTATTGATTTTAAAGGAAATACAATAAATTATTGATAATAATCGAAAATAATCGAGTATTTAAAATAATGGAAAATACGTTTTTTTTAAATTGATTTATGAATTAATCGACTTTTTAATTAATCGATTATTTTTTAATATTTGATTATTTTCGATTTTTCAAAGATTATCGAATAATCTCAATGGACGAAAAACAAAATGGAGTATTTGAAAGTAACCGATTATTTAAAATATTCGATAATTATTTTATTATTTTTTGTAAACACTAATTTATCGGTTAAATGGCTTTTTAATTACTCGATTATTTTTGATTTTTCAAATATAATCGAGTAGTCGATTATAAAGGAAATACGACAAAAAAATAGATTGTTTGAATAATCGATCGATTATTATTTTCAATGATCGATAATTTATTTCTATAATTATCCACCCCTAGCGACCAAATGACTTTTAATAGGATTAAATTTTAAAATGTTATCTGGTTTCAGACATATGCATTTCTGGAGTTTTATGTGGCTCATCCTCTATATTATTTAATATTCCTAAATAAAGAGGCTGAGGTTACAATACAAAACAGCATTTTCTCATTTTGACTAATTTTTAATATTATGTAATAGCCGTAAAAAAAATATAATGTTCAACTCACAAGGTTTGATTTGCTTTTTTTGTAATACTCGTAGACAATGAGTACCATTTCTGCTCTATTAACAATATTGTATTTCAACATTTTACTGTATTCTCGTGCTGAAAAGTGCGTAGTAAATAAACGCTAACGAAATATTCTATGAAAGGTCTTCTCTTTACATAAAATGTGGCATCTGTTTGATATTAAAAAATCACGTTAATTTTATTTCATAATACAAAATTCCATTAAACATATAGGTATGTTAAATAAATGTAATAGTTCATTATGATGCTAATAAATAACGTCCGGTCCCTATCACAGAGTTCGGGTCGCTGCCCAGTTCCCCCACTCCGTTAACCTTTCTTTATAAATTGGCAACATTTGCGCAGGTTAAACACCAGTGTATGTTATATCTCTGGTCTCTTTTATCTAAGATTAAATCCAACCTGATACTTAAAAAGAAGAAGAATTGTACGCTCAACATATACGAATTTTTCCAAGACCGACTTTAGAAACATTTTTGTGGCTCACTCCTTACTAATTATAAGTTCTTTCTAGGAATCGTTATACCTGGAATAGCGTATATATTTCTTGGGTATTGTGGCCCGCAAGATGCACCTTTTGCTGTATTCATGTTAGTTGTTGGAATAGGCGTAGATTTAGCAGGAACTACGAATGGTATTTCAGTAAATTATCTAGATTTAGCACCCAATCATGCTGGTCCTCTACTGGGCATTTCTAATCAATTTGCTCAATTGTTTTCGGCATTAGGACCTTTTACTGTCCATCTTTTAGTAACAGATGAGGTAGGAAAATTATTTAATCGAGATATATAAATATATTTATATAAAAGGAAGAAGGTGCCTCATATTGTTTTTTTTATTTCATACCAAGTTCATGCTTTTTTGAACTTGGCTGCACGATTCTGATGAAGATTTTCTACTTTTTTTTTATACATAATATACCCAATATTCCTTTTTTTCATACTTATATTTATGTATACATATAGTGCCCGTCTAAAGAACGTTCTCACAAAATTAATTAAATTTTGGAACTTAAACTGATTTTAGAAACTTTTCTACCATTTTTTACTGGAATAGCCATCAAAGGTGGACACTAGTTTTAAATTAAAACATATTCAAAACTTTTTAAAACAAAAATTGAATTATTATAAATGAATAACTCTTTAAAATAACTTTCAAACGAGGTCACTCATCATAATGATGTTGGTAAATAAATATTTCCTAATACCACATATGAAAATGATAGTTTGTACCATGGGCGTCGTTTGGGGGGGGGCAAGAGGGGGCAGTTGTCCCCCTGGCTTTTGCGACTTAATCAACAACGCGTAAGATATGCATTACGAACAACAATCTCACAGAAATAATATTCAGGCTAATATAGTTAAAGAATATTATAGGTTGAATATATTTATTGTATATCTGGATTCCCTTATTACTTCACTTGCATCACGCTTTTCCGAAGGCTCTGGTGTTAATTTTTCCTTAAGCCTGTTACATCCTAAAAACATAAAAAATAATACTTTTTTCACTACCGATCAGAAAATGAAAATAATGGAAAAATTTGGAATCGACAATTTTGAAGCTGAAAACCAAACGTGGATAGCTAACTGGAGTACGAAAGAGCTTTGCATACAATGAGATCATTATTGATATAGCGTCCAAACATTGTATATTTTATCCAGACATCTAAAGAACTTTAAAAAAATTTATGGCTCTTCCACCAACGATATCGTCAATCGAAAGAACCCTAAGACATGTTAAAACATGGCTGCGGTCTGTTCGCTCAGTGCGAAATCATGGTAGGGGAAGCAAATAGGTAAAAACAATAAAAGGACCAACCGGAGTTTCTATGTTATACATTGTAAAAATACTAGCAAAAAAACTGTAAATTATATAAATTTTCAGCAGTAAAATGGAAATTAAATCAAAGAAATGAATAAATAGCTGAATAATAAGAAAAAAACCTTTATTTTGAAATAATAACAGTAATACTGGAAATAATAGACATCAGAAAATTGAAAGGTTTCAAATAAACAATAAATTATTATTTTATGATGTTCTGCAATATCACTTAAATCTTAAATGTTTAGCAAGGATTAGATTTCTGCCTTTGATTATTATATATGGCTGAAATGCAATCTTGTGACTTATTGATAGGAAGCCAGTTTTATTCATTAATTTCTATGGGTTAATTCAACTTCAAAATGAAGAAAATTTAAATTACAATCGCAAATATAACAATTATTTTTGTTAATACGTTTTGCTTCTAAGTTATTATATAATGCTAATGTTTTTATTTTGATATTATTTAACCTACTCTTCAATGACAACTTATTAAGCCTAGGCAACATCTCATAAATTTGCTCGTAAATACCTGCCTTATGTTTTATTATTGATTTTTATGGGTTATACTACTTTTTTTAGCTGAAGTAATAAAAATATACCGTGTGTTCAAATTAAAGTGTTACTGTTAAATATCGCCGAAAATATGCATTTTATAAAAAAAGTTTTAGACAAAAGTTTTATAGTTTTTTGGGGGATACATTTTGGCGAAATTTATTTTTTTATAGCTGACCATAATATGGCCGTATCGAGGTGGACTTTTTTTATTTCAAATTGGAACCCCATTTTTTTACATATTCTTAATGTTCATAAGAAAATAAGAAACTTGTAGAAGAAATATTTTTTATTGGACTTTTATTTATTGAGTAACACCTACTTGAAAATTTTGCTGCCAAAATATTTGAAACGTTTTTTTATAAAAGGCGGTATTTAACTGTAACACTTTAATTTAAACACCCGCTATAATAAAAATAAAAAATTAATTGTTTCACTTGTTTTACAAATCCATATACTTTTATTAAAATCAACATATATATTTTTAATTACGAAATCTATAAAAAATTGTATTGTCATTAGAGAGTTATTGCAAGTTCACTTAAGGTCAGTCACTATTAGTGGCGCTCTTATTTTGACATCTGAGCATGCGCAGATCACTAACTTTAACAAAGATTGTGCCTATCCTTAATAGAGAGATATTGCAAATTTCTATAAAGCCAGCCACTAATAGTGACATCGTAATTAGAGTCAAATAAATTCTATAATAGTACCTAATATTAAAGAGGCATTATAAATTATAATTTTAGAAGGTTTAAATGACGAGTGCATCCAAAAGCTATAAAGTCGCCACTACCTGCTGCCCTTAAACATCCACAATTAAGGACAGGCACAATCCTTAATAAAGTCAGTTTTAGAACATAAACATCTGCGCATGCTTAGATGTCAAAATAAGAGCGGCACTAATAGTGACTGACCCTAAGTGAACTTGCAATAACTCTCTTTTAAGGACAGGCACAATCTTTGTTAAAGTTAGTGATCTACGCATGCTCAGATGTCAAAATAAGAGCGGCACTAATAGTGACTGACCTTAAGTGAACTTGCAATAACTCTCTAATATATGCAAATATCGTCTGTTAGTTTATAAAATATTTGGCGCTGCCGTCACGTACGGAGCGAATAATACATGAAAATAGGCTGACTGGACTATGCATGATGAGCATACATCGAAAAATAATTGGAGAAACCAAATAAAGAAATTATGTTTTCTGTTATCGATGTGTTTGAGTGAGTTTTTTTATGGTTTTTGTGTTATTATAAATTTTTACTTTTTTTATTATATATGGCTGTTCATATTTTTCTTTTATATCACTCCTTCTGTTTATTAGAGGCATGTTAATTTGTATTGCTCTTTTATTTTTCATTTTTTTTTTGTTTTCCAACAAATAAACATTCTAAATTTTTTTAAAAATTTTGCTCCTCCCTATAGAATTGTGTAACGACGCCCATAGTTTGTACACTCTTTTGTGCTTAAGAAAGTAGCTTATATCACAGGTGTACTAAAATATATATTGTAACGATGATTTAATTTAAAAATAGTTTATTTTTTAAAAACAGTTTATTTAGAATTTATTTATAACGTACTAATTATTAATTTATTTAATACTTATTATTATATTATAACTCACAAATCTAATTTATTTATTACAATTTATCTTTGCGATGTCGTGGTTCCAGTTTTCTTCATGTCTAGTCTGTCACAGATTCTTCGGAAAAACAGGCTTTTAAAATATCTGCCTAGTTCACTGTGGATCTCCAAGGGCACTCCAAATCCACTGATGAATTATTTTATTAACACGTCTGCAAAAGTTACAGCCTCTTGATTTTGAATGACGTAGACTTCCACCTACTTCGTAAAATAATCCATAATCACCGTCATGTATTTATTTCCATTCTCGGTCATAGAGAATGGTCCAGCAATATCTAGGCAATCCTCTCAAATGGGCTATCTACGTTGTGCTGCTTTATGAGGGCCTTCCTTTTTCGTTAAGGTCCTTTACTTATAGCACAGGTAGTATATTTCTTACACCAGTCCTTTACATCATCGGAACTGCTCATCCAATAAAACCTTTCACGAACTCTCTGAAGGGTTTTCTTAACACCGAGATATCCTCCTGATGGACTGCCGTGTAACTGACGAAGTACTTTGGCTACTCTAGCCTCTGGAACGACCAACTATCTTCTATTTTCAGAACCATCATCATTCTCTAGTATTTGCTTTAATAAGCCTTCTTCCATGATAAATGAGTTTTGCTAAGATAAATATGACTTTACTGTAGAGAGATTGGATACTTCTTGCCAAGTAGGTCGACGATTTTCCTCTTTCCATTGTCTCATCTTCTTCAAAAGGGAATCGTTCTCCTGTTCTTCTGTAAGTTTGGCAGGGGCCCACTCATCGTTGAATACAGTTGTTCTTAGCAGTCCACTTTCTTTGGATTCTGCTCTTCTGCAGTGAGAGCATTCTGCTGTTTACGATCTTCTAGAAAAAAGAATTGGTATTTCTGTGGCTTATTCCGGCTCCATATTCGATCTTAAAGTCGTACTTTTAAAATCGTTCAATCCATCTGGCGATTTGTCCCTCCAGGTGTTTGAACTGAATCAACCACTTAAGGGATGCATGATCGGTACGGATTAAGAATTTCCTTCCATATAGGTATTCGTAGAAGTGATTTACGCAATTCACAACTGCCAGGAGTTCTCTTCTCGTGACGCAGTAATTTCGCTTAGGTTTCAAGAGCACTTTACTAAAATAACCAAGTACTCTTTCTTTTCCCCCTTGAATCTGTTAAAGCAATGCTCCAATTTCCACATTACTGGCATCAGTATCCAGAATAAATTCTCACTCTGGTAGTGGGTAGCCCAGTATTGGCGCTGTTGTTAAATGCTTATTTAATGTTTCAAAGGTAATTTGGCAATTTTCGTCATAGCAGAATTATGTCGCTTCTTCTGTGAGTTGTGTGAATGGCTTAGCAATATCTGCGAACTTTCTTATGTATCTTTAGTAGTACATATAAAGTCTAACAAACTTCTTATTTAATATGTATCAGTTGGATGTGGCCATTGTTTGATGAAAGCGACTTTCTCCTTATCTACAGCTACGCCATCCTTGCTAACTATACGACCCAGGTAATTAACTGTATTTTGGGACTAAGCTTTGAGTCTTTTAAAACATCTTCTTAGTTCTTTAGATGTTCATCAAATGTCTTCCTCAAGATTCTGATGTCGTCTAAATACACCAGGCATGTTTTCCAGGGTAACCTTTTCAATACGTAAGTCTTTCAAATGTCGCGGGGGCATTACATAGTCTAAATGGCATGACATTGAATTGCCACAATCCAGATCCGGTGGTAAAAGCTGTCTTTTCTTTGTCTACTGGGTCCATTTCCGCCTGCCAATTTCCTGAATTTAGGTCTAGGATAGAAAATAGTTTACTTTCGGCCAATGTGTCCAAGGTATCGTCGATTCGAGGCAGGGGATAACTATCTTTCTTGGTAATATTGTTCAACTGACAATAATACACACCTCGTAGATCTATCCTTCCTCTGGACCAGGACTACCGGAGAGGTACATGGGCTGGTAGAAGGTTCTATCACCCTGTCTTCTTCCATTTACCGAACAATCCTTTCAGCATCCTCTCTCTTGGCCTTTGATATTCTTCGGCTGATTGACGAACCGGCCTTGCGACACTATATCTTACATGTATTGAAATGTAACAAAACTCACATGATTGAAAAGTAAAAAAATATTGTCCTACGTCAAAGTTATTATTATAAAATTATTATTATCAATACAAATTTCTATGTATAAAATGTGAAGCAATAAAGTTTTTTTATAGGTTTTAAAAGTGTAAAATAATAAACAAACAACTTGACATTTAACTTTTATAACTTCCCGGAAAAAAGTAAAACAGAATTAATTAATAATTATTCAGTTCTTGTTAGGTATCTACTTTAGTAACAAATAATTTTTAATTCTGGTAGATTTGGTTAAAAATATTTCTAAATTATTCTATTAGTTGATCTCTACTTTAGTTACAAATAGTTTTTAATTATTCTATTAGTTATTATTCCTACTTCAGATCTAAATTTTTATAAATTATTCTGTTAATATCTCTGCTTTAGTCATAAATATTTCTCATTATATTAGTTCTTAGTATGTTCTTTAGTTATAAATATTTTATAATTTTTCACTTTTCAACACGTGTGATATACTTTTCAGTACATGTGATATTGTTTAATTGACTTTCTTATTTGAAAAAGACGTTTATTTAATAAATTTTTTATGTGGTCGTAGGAAAAATAGTGTACACAACTAGTTGGAAAGTGTTATTTCCACACTTGTTATGTAATATACCATTTTAAATCTCAGTATCAGTTCAAAAGAGTCTTTAGACGTACACAAATAATTTTTTGTTTTTTAATAATACTAATTTATACAGGGTGTTTTTTAAACATTCTGCAAAAAGGGGTTGTTCCTTAGACTATTCTAAAAATATTTTGTTTTTTAATGATTTTTAAAATTCCGTTTTGTTTAGGAGATACAGGGCGCACAACATTTTCGAGAAAACTATTTTAAATATTTTTAAAATTATTAATAAAAACATACAACTTTTTTAAAAATTCGTTATTTTTATTATTTTTTAACAACATTCCAATTACTAAAAACGGCTATTTTTTCCACTTAACAGAACGGATTTTCAAAAATCATCAAAGGACAAAATATTCTTAGAATAGTCCCCTTGAATTTTTGCCACATATTTGAAAAACACCCTGTATATGTCTTTAAATTCATTATTTTTTATTTGCAGACGAGTATTGAGCAATGGAGGACAATTTTCTTCATACTAATTGGTATCAAGGTGTTAACAGCAACAACGTTTCTTATTTTTGGATCCGGTGATATTCAGCCCTGGAATAATGAAATCGAATTGCTGGGTAATGGTATGCCTAAGAAATACAAGACATACCAAGATCGTGTACTAATAACTCAGGGGTGTTGTTGAGATCAATATAATAACAGTATCTACTTCTTACGTTTTTTTACTGCGGCTCTTTTAAGTTATGGATATTTGTTACATATTTCTATAAGTCGGTTAAAAATTAGATTAAGTATTAAACATTTTTTTCTTGATTTTATCTGGTTAGTAAAAGTATTTTTAATATCAAATTATAAGAGTCAAGTAAACCAACTCAAAACTGATAGGTTATAGATAAAAATTTCATAGATAAAATAGCGGGAAGTTTAAATTCCTAATACAAATTCTGATCTGGAAAAACACTTACTTATTACTCTCGTTAACTCTATTATTTTAGTCTAAATATACAAGATCGTCAGACGAAAACTTTCCAAAGCAATTATCAACAACACCATTAACGTTTTTGACAAATGCTAGAACCCATAATTTTTTTATTAAGAGAGACTTCTTTCTGTCACATTATCAACTGCGTCACACGTCCCCCCCCCCCTTTTTAACATCGCAAAAATGACAATTTCCGTACAGAAAAGAAAAGTCACGAATTTAATTAAGTTGGATAGATAAAGCGACAAGTTTATATGGGTTTATACAATATTAATAAATGAGTTATAAAAGTGATTCTTTCCTAATAGTTTATATAAACAAAGGGTAGTAGTTAGAGCATTCAAAGCTTAACTAGTTGAAGGTTTCTTTTCTTTGCAGAATTTATTGATTGTGGTTATAAAAATAGTAAATCTTGATATTTTAATATTGAATTAAAAATGAAAAGAAAGCAGTTGTTTGATGGGAAGTGACGAAAGGAGGGAAAAGTATGTTGGTAGAAACGGAGATGAAATGATGGAAAGTGTGTGAAAGTAGAAAAGAGAAGAAAACGAAGTAGAAAATGAATAGAGAAGGTGTGTATGGACACATAAAAGCAACAGACAGGTTATACTTAAATTAAAAATCTAAGAGGCTGGTCTGTGACAGTATTGTGTGTGAAATAAGATAGATAAGGTAGAAGAATATAGAGCAATGAAATAGTAAAAAAGTGGAAGTTTAATTTAAAAACTAAAGCCAGTAGTATAGTATACCGTCGTTTTTACTCGTTACTCGTTATGTTACTGGACCGACATAGACTGCTTATAGCATAAATAAAACTAGAATGAAGAGATATAATGCTTGACATTCTGTATTATACTATTCACAGTTTAAGAGATCCCCTTAACCCCCATCTTCAATAAACAAAAATCAGAATCAACACGCTTCGTCCCCTTTTAGTGAAGATTTCAATGATATCGTTTTTTCATTTCTAAGTTAGGATTTTTTTCAATATTCTAACCACTCTTATCACCCAATTTTGATTCAGATTTTTTTAGAATCAATAGGCTTCATTCCCTTATAAACCTTATTTTATCGCATTTGAAGCTATACGGATGAAAAAAATAGCATGTATATATTTTCTCATAATAACGGTCTTAAAAATTGTTACAAATATGTCTGCTTCAGGAAAAAAAACTTTAAAGTTACAGAAGCTAAAAATATGCCACTTTGTAGTTATTTTTATCAAATAAGTGGTAGCTGGAACTAATCTAAAATCTTTTTCACCACTTGAAAGTGGCGGTTATGTGACAGCCACCTAATGTTGCCATCATAAAGGTAATTGTTTACAATATTGTCAGATCAGTGATTTCTCCAATTATTTCAGAGTTGAGTTGTCAAGACCAATCTCAGGGGGAAAATCAAATTTACCTTAAATTACACATATATGTCATCCATCAACTAGATCAAGGTAATGTAAATTTAATGCAATTTTAATTTTGAATAGCGTAAAAATGGCTTAATCAAATATTAAGGTACAGTAATATTTGGAATTGCTATAGTCAAAAATATATAGGGTGTCCCATTTTAATTCACAAAGTTGATACTTTCTGGATACCGTTTGTTTATCTTAATAGTAATTTCTAGTAAAGCCTTATAACTTAAGTATAATTTATTTTAACAATTTAATTTAACAATTTATTTTATCTCTTTTAATCAACCTTGTAAGTGCCGTTCTAAAAATGACCGAACACCCTGTACAAATATAATATACATTCAAGAAGAAAAAATGGGAAAAATTTGTATACTATATTTTCTCGAGGAGATTGCGCTCTGATTATATCGCAACACTGTATTATTTGATATAACCTCAAAATGTACACTAGATTTTACCGGTTTGTTTATCTATTTATGTTTTCTGTTGTGTTTGTGTGTATAGTACGAGCAAGAGATATAGTGTGACTTTAAAGCTTTAAAGCCAGACGGCAACATACAAAAAAAACTAAGGACACTGATACATTAAATATAGTAGATGAGCATTCAGGAGAATGAGTATACTTATTTTATTTTTACTTCCCTCGATAAAAAGAAAGTATTGTAATTGTGAAAATTTAGATCTTCACGTTTTTGGGTCCCTAAATTACAAAAAACATGTTTATATCTCAAAAATGGTTTAAGAGAAAAACTTCAAATTTTGTATGCGGTTAAGGCTTCCTCTTGGCTCAAAACCGGTTATATTTCTGGTTAGATATTTACAGGGTAAGCAATTAAAAAAAAAACATTTATTTTTAAAAGTCAGCAGATTTCGACTAAAATTGGTTTCTGATAAAATTGTTATCTGACTAAAGATAACAGGTCATGAATTACTTTTAAAAATTCAAAATGGCTCTCCTATTTTTACAATTTATACAGGGTGTTATACCCTTCTTTATTATTTAAATGTGAAAAATCAAAGTGTTATTTAAATTAAATAAAGAATTATGCAAACGGCAACTACATGGGTATTGATAATATTGTTTCTGTCACCAAACCAACCCCTGATTAGGTATCTTTCTTATTTTTAATTTGAAATATATATTGTGATTTTTATTAATATTCTTAATTTATTTGGTTCCTACTATAATTACCACAATTATTACTCCGTTTTCATAAAGCCCTACTAATGACTACAACGATTAGGTAAATTACGATATTGCAAAGTTTTCATGAAATAAATAAAAGAAATTGTATGAATATTTTAAATAATTGTACCCTCTCAAAAATAATAAGCACGCCTCCGATTTGGTCGTATTTCTACCTGCTTTCACTCTCAATCATTATTTGTTTGAGTTTAGCTTGTTTAACGTCTAACTTTACAATTTATTATAGTATTTCAAAGCTAAAACGTAAAATACACTCTTTATTTTTGTGACAAAGATTATTTTAAAAATCTGTAGATTGCCTAAAAAATCGGTATATCGGTAGATTTTTATAGATTAATATCAAAATCGGTAAATCTACCGGGTAGCAATGGCATCACTGAGTGTCAGTGTCCAGTCAGTAAGTGACAGTGACAATGTAATTTGACGTCAGGATAGCCAACTCTCGGAAATAAGTGTCACCACTACTCGTGAACAGATTGTTTCATTATCATGATGCACTAGTTGAACAAGGACGGAAGTATAACTAGAACGTCTCTGGTCGGAATGTATATAACTAAACAATAAATGATCGTGATCGTACTGTACTGAATGGGCCTGTTACTTACATCAGGAATGGGGAATGGGCCTGTCCTCTCGACTAGTTTTATTTGACTATTTAAGAATATTCATCTGTTTTACATGATGTTTCATTATTTTGAGGAATCTATGTACTTTTAAACTTGTGAGTTTTATTCTCTAAAATAAAAGTGAGATGTAGGTTATTTTAACCGTTACAGTGTTTTTAATGGTATGCTAATATTGTAGGGTGTGATTCTTCAAGAGAAGTTTATATGAACAAATGTCCACAACGGCTTTAATTTTTTGCTACACGGAGTTTAAAATTTGTTTGTTAAAGAGATCTTTTTTAATATCTCTGAAAATATTTTAGTATAATTTTCAATTTTGAATTGTGTTAATTGGATATAAAACCACATATTTTGCTTTGGAAAATTTATTTAATTGCTCTACCAGTGGCGTCTCTGCAAACATGTCATCTGATATTTTCTACAAAAAAGAAGTACGACACTGATATTTTTCCATGTTGATATTTTTACTCATTTGACTGGTCAATTCTACATATATATGGTATTTTTTATTTTTCTCGCCAGTTGCTCAGTTCTAGATTAAAATGAATCGTCAATACTGCAAAATGAAGAAATTTTAATTTAATTGATGAACGATAAGATAAACGCCACTGGTGAAGAAATAGAATAACTTTTTTGTCTAAAGTATGTGGTTTTATATCCTATAAAAAATACAAAACTAAGGGATCTCAATACATTATGTCCATGGTATTCAGAAATACTATCTATGGCTTATTCTTTTTTAAACTGTTTCGTTTATAAAACTTTAAGTAGGTCTTCTTTCTTATAGCTGTCTTGAAAATACAAATCATTGTCGATTAGAAAATTTTGTATATTCGCTTTCGTCCTCGTGTTGAATCTACTCTTAAACAATCTGCGTCTTGAGTAACTCGTCGGCAATTATAAACGATTCTTACTCAATGCAGTGCAGGTGGCTGGAAATACAACCGGCAGGAGCGGACTAGGTTTGTGAATAAACTTTTAGAAAATTAACTTAGTTCGTTGTATATTCTTTTTCTAATTTTTAAAATGTGAGATAAAGAAGAGGTGGCGAAAAAACCGTGCCACTAAGCACACCCGAAGCTAGACAAATTTTCTTGTATTTACGCCTTATGTTTGGAATTATCTCAAAAGGAAATAAAGTGTTACACGTATCTAAATATTACGTTGAATATTATAAATCAACACAAGATGTTGATGTTGCTTGAACAGCATTTTCTCGAGTTTGAATTCTCTTATTGGGTAATATTAATAAAAATCTGATGTGTCAAACACATGTCTTTTCTATCTAGTTATTACAGGCTTTTTCGGATTATTTGGTACCACCTATATTGTAGCACCTCTGTAAATGTTTAGAGGATAAACTAAATATATACATTTTCCACAACTTCTAATTCGAAACATTTTCGTTGGCAACAAACAGACGGCATACAACGGATGGTAGACAGACCGACGGAATGGGGAAAATATGTTTTTCGTAATCTAGGGACCCGAAAACGTAAAAATCTAAATTTTCACGATTACAATACTTCTCTTTTATCGAAGGAAGTAAAAATAAAATAAGTATACTGAATCTCTTGAATACTCCTCTACTAATTTAAAGGTGATGTATCAGTCTCATTAGTTTTCTTGTATGTTGCCGGCTGGCTTTAAAGCTTTAAAGTCACACTATATCTCTTGCTCGTACTATACACCTTAGATAATATGAGTTTTAAAATGGTATCTACCGAGGAAAAGAGAGGTATTTGTTTTTGTGTTGTTCCCGTTATGTGAGAAAACGAGGGAATACTCTTTTGACCAGGCCATTTAAATTTTTCCCAAATTTAACATTTGAAAAGGCCAATATTATTAAAAGTTTTGAGGATCTGGTTTCTAATTTTAAAACGAAAATTAATCTTAATAATGACTGATGTAATAAAATAGTTAAAAATCTTTTTTTAAATACGAAACATCTCACTTCGTAGCGCATAAACTGGATGAGATGTTGCCTTAGTTTTTTTATCGCTAGTATAGTCGGTAATTATACAGCCTCCATACACACCTTCTTTCTTCATTTTCTCTTTTCTATTTTCCACTTTCACACACTTTTCCTTCATTCTATCTCCACTTCTACCACATCTCTTTCTTTCATCTTCTATCTCTCACAACCTACTGTTTTGTTTTTAACCATTTTAAATTTAATATTAAAATTCCAAGTTATACTATTTTCATAACAAAAACGGAGACATTCTGTATAGAAAAAAACTTTCAAATAGTTAAGCTTTGTAAGCTTCAACAACTACCCTTCATTTGCATAAACCAGTGGTCGCCAACCTCTCAATATGTTGAGCTACTTTGTTAATTTTGGAATAAACAGCGAGCTACCCACACGGAAGCCACGTAACGCAACGTAAATGAAATAATCCACAGTTAATTTATCATTATATGTATTTATTTTACTATTTAACTGGTAATACATAATACATAGGTACTAATAATAAGCTAATAACAAAATAACTAATACTACTAGTACGTACTTGTTCATAGCTACATTCTTACCTACCAAACGAAGGTGTTTGAAAAATAAACACAAACTTTTATCCAGCCACAACGGCATGTCACGTAAGATTTAAAAATAGTTAATAATAACAAAAAAGTAACGCACTATCATAAACATAAACATTGAAAAATAAAAAAGCACGTTCAATGAGAAGGCTGACACTCAGACTTATCAATAATTTTTTTAATGTTTGCAGTATAATTTGATACAGCCGTTCGAATACAATTATCGAAATGTTCATCTGTAAGTCGATTGCGATATTTGTTCTTAATAAACTTCATACTGGAAAAAGAAGATTCACACAAATAGGTTAAACTGAATAATGCTTTCACTTCTAAGGCAACACGGCATAGAACTGTCTTTAATTACAATAGGCCAGATACATCTGGTACTTGAGACTAACGATTTTAAGGCTAAATCATTTTGAAACTCAATTACTTCCATTTCTGTTGCAGCGATGTCTTCGCCAAAGTTCTGCATAACACAAGTTGCAAACTGTTGGATATCAATTTCCATAAAGGGTGAAACAACAAACTGCGCTACTAAAGCCATTTCGTTGAAATCCTTAAAACGATTTTTAAAGTTATTTTTCAGGGTAGAAACTATTTCTACATGATATTTGCTGTCATAGGGTTCTAATGGATTTTGAGATATTTTTTCTAAAAGAATAGGAAAATGCTTGGTATCGCTGTTAATTAGGTTTTGTTCTCAAAACTCCAGCTTTTTAATAAATGATTTTATATGAGAAATCATTTCCGCTATTTCTTTGTCTCCCACCTGAAGCTGCAAATTAAGTTTGTTTAATTTCTCTGTAATGTCCACGAGAAAACCAAAATCTCTAAGCCAGATTGAATTTTCTAGTTCCGGAGTCGGTTCATCGCGTTGTTTGAAAAATTGAACTATGCCAGATAGGACATCATTAAAACGTTTCAGCACCCATCCTCTACTTAACCATCGGACTTCAGAGTGAAGGAGTAGGTCCCCGTATTGACAGTCAACTTCATCGGCCAAGGTTTTGAATAATCTTCTTTGTAACGCTTGAGCTCTATTCTTGTTCAATTTTTACCACCAGTTTCATAACGTTGTTTAGTTTCAGTAAATTTCCACATAAGGCTTGCTGATGGATAATGCAGTGGTAACAGAGAAATTGCAGAAAAGTTTCATCTTTACGACATAACGCCACCAGACCCTTATCACAACCCACCATAGCTAGAGCGCCATCGGTTGTCAAGCCTACCATTTTCGATATTGGAATTTTCTCGGAAGAAATAATATATTTTAAATGAGAGAACAACTCCTGTCCAGTAGTGTGTCCTTTCAGTGGAATAAACTTCAAAAGATCTTCTTTAATCGTAAAATCACTAAAAACCATCCTGACGAACACGACCATCTGGGCAGTGTCAACGACATCTGTTGATTCATCCAGTTGAAGTGAAAAATAAACACAGTTATCTAAGTCAGTTGTAAAAAATATCATTGCTCATTACTTCTACACGTCTCATCACTGTATTAGCAGAAAGTTGCATATATTTTATATCTGAAACTACCTCGTCTTTATTTCTAAAGTTGGCAAATAACGAATCAGCAGCTTCTAAAAACGCCTGTTTTATCATTTCCCCGTCTTCATAAGGTTTCTTTTTTTGTGCAATTATCTGAGACATACGGTACGATGCTTCAGTTGCAGCCTTATTTTTGTCGACTGTTCTTAAATATATTGATTGTTGTCCAATTAACTGCTTTTTTAACTGTTTCAGTTTCTCCTTTCTGGCGGCAGAATGTAGTGGGAATTATTTTTCAAAATTAGAATGTACAGTTTTATGATGTCTCTCAATATTTCCTTTTTTTAGCAACGGAGACCGAAGTATTACATAACAAACACACATTTTTATCTTTAACTTCTGTAAAAAAGTATTGTTCGTCCCATTCCGAATGAAAGTGGTATGTCTTTACCTTCTTACAACTGCTTGCCATAATATTATTTTTTGTTGTTCCCTACTAACCCAACCGCTGGACGTTGGTTACGCGTTCAGTTTTAAACTAAGCGCAATGTCGCCGCGCCGTGCGTATTTATCCCGTTCAAAGCAATCCTGATCGTTCTCGAACACTAATGCGCTGGTCCGGCTGGTCGGTTCTAGCCGATTCTAGCTTGATGGCGTCAGCGGCAGATCGCCCACCGCAACGTTGCTACTGTTTATGTTTAATATTATGACAATTAGATTTTTTTATGGAATTTTCGGAAGCTTCTCTGATTTTTGCAGTTTGTATTTTTTAAATTAAAATCGTTGTGAGAGCTACCAGAATTGCCTCCGCGAGCTACCGGTAGCTCGCGATCGACAGGTTGGCGACCACCGGCATAAACTATTAGGAAAGAATCACCATTGTAACATATTTAAAATTGTATAACACCACACTTTTTAGGTCAGATGATAGATCATGCTTGTCGAATTCTGTGGTAACTAACTTAAGAATCTTATTTGCTAAATATTACTATTCATTGTGTTGCTTTTGATTTTTGCGACCTCTAGCAGGATTAAAACTCGTAAGTAATGTACAATGGGACACTTCATTTGAATGCTAATTTCATTAGTAATTAAATCAAATCAAAATTAACATATTGAATAGTAATATAGTTGAATTCTCCTTAAAATGGTCTTTTTAATAATAATGTGTCATACTTACTACTTTCCCTATTTAATTTTTATCTGTTAGAGCGACAGAGGAAAGGAGAATGACGATGACAGTTCAGAACATAATAGAAAAATGACGCAGTTTCTATTAATGGCTCTGGTATGTTTTCCTTTGGCCACTCAATCATAGAACACTGAGTTCAGTGTTCTATGATTGAGTCGATACGTGTTTGATTGCATTGTATGCAGGGCCGCCGAGAGCCAGGTGGGGCCCCGGGACAATTTTCCAGATGGGGCCCAGCGACAATTTTATAAAAAAAAATTAAACCCTTTCAATATCACATTCCTCAAAAAAAAAGAAGTCCTCATCTTGTATTTTACATAAACCAGCGCTCCTCCCTTTTGGGGCGAACTTCTAAAAAAATAAAACGTCCTCACCTAAAGCTGCCGAACTCCCCTTGTGCCCGGGCCCCGGGAATTTGTCCCGGCTATCCCCCTCTCGTCGGCCCTGATTGTATGTTATTTTTATTACACACCTTCTACATGTATATAGTACTCTAATTCAAAAAATGGCTTCTCGTAAAACGAGCAACTGTACTTTTTGTCTAATAGTTTTATCAATACAATCACTCACTAGACAGAGTCTTTGTTCAAAATACATCTTCAAACTTGCCGTTATTTAAAACTAATTATGTATTGAAACAACTTGATAGTATAGTAAATGAAAGTTTTTGTATCAAATTCATTAGGCAACCATTTGGACAGGACCTTAGAATGCCTAATAGACTCTACGCAGCCCTGAATTATTAGTAAATCTTGTGTATCGCCCTGTATCACAATATTTAATTTATTACAATTTATTTATTTTTGATTTTCTGACCATTAATAAAAGTTATAATCATATTTTTTAGATAATGAAGAGGAAACCCTGTAAAATAATTAAAAGAACTAAATTAGCTAAGTGATTTTATATTTTTTGTATTAAGCGTCTGTGATGTTTGCATTTAATATTGTATTTTTTAATAATGTGATTGAGTTTTACAATAAAACATTTTATTCTAATAAATTAAACTCTACTTATTTAGTTTACCACTTAATCCAATATTATATTTTAGATAGTCCATAATTTCTGTCAATTACCGTAGCGACTGATCTCCGATTAGGTTCAATAAAATACCAATAGCGAGCACGAGACCTACATACACTGTAATAGATAAGAACATTTGTGTGATATGAACGGGGGACCGGTAGGTAACAGATCCTCAAGATACCTAAAAAGTCGCTCAAAAACTTTATAACATGAAAGCTGATTATTTAAGAGGAAAATTTACATTACAAACTGAAAGACCTGCGGGGCAACGGTAGTTTAGTAGGTATAAAAATTACAACTTAAGGGTGGAGCCTAAATACTACAAAATTACTTCCGAGACTAAACAAAATCAGCATTCATTCATAATTTTAACAATTGTATGTAGATACGAGGGATACGTATTTCAAACTCTAACGCGCGAAGTTAAGACAAAGGAACCGAAAAATCCTATCACGGCTGCCGACGTTCATCAGTTCTTGAATGAGTCAGAGTTAACTAAATTAGGGGAATCAGAATCGTATTTTTTTTCTTGGTGCATTGCGAGATATTGTTATAACGCAGTTCGGTTTTTTAGAGGGTTCTACATTATTTTTATATTTTATTTTAGTGGATAGGTTTAGTTAGATTAAATTACATTTAGGAGTATAGAGTTGTGAAATATAAATACAAATAACGAAAAAATAAACGATTGGTTCGAATAAGGTAATATCAATTAATACAGGGTATTTATTAATTGAGTGCAGATACTTAAGGGTGTGAATCCTTTGGCTGTTAAAGTTTTAAGAAAAAGTTTCTTACCACTCTAGATATTCTTATAAAATTTTGCCCAAAAAAAGCGTTTCCACTCATGGTGGGTTCCTACCAAATTTCAACAAAATATCAAAAGCAGTTTCAATAAACAGATTTTTATTTTCTTACACGAAAAGGGTGCGTCGTACGAAAGTACGTCTATAAACCAAATTTGCTCCAAAATAAATAAGGATTTTAAAGATAATTTTGGTTTTTAGAAAAAGCAGTGGCGTACCATATTTTTGTTCAAAAATATTCAGTTCAAACCCGGTACGGACGTCACTGGTAAAAATTTAAAAGTCTTTTACGACAAAAGACGGGATTAAAAGTGAAAGTTTAGTCTGTTGGTACATAATATACTATATTTATATATCTAATTTTTATTATTACACTGAATGTGACATGGCTTTTTTGTTTGCCTTTTTTGGATCAACAAAATAATATTTTAATGATTTAAAATAAACTGCCAGTAATAATAATTATCTGTACTTAAACATATACAAAGTGAAATCATAAAACGACGCATCAAGAAAGCACCAAATTATTAAACTTTTAATTTACGTAACATTAAAAGTAATTTTAAAAAACCAACTTTATAATCGTAAAGATGCCATCACAACATCTTAACCAAATTTATATGGGACCACCCCTGAGGTACCCCCTTACTAACGAAAAGAATTATAGAAATCGGACAAGGTGGTAAAGAATTATCGCTAAACATACATAAAAAATAAAAAGTTTGAGGATTTTCTCATGGACCCAATCATTAGATTTGGACCAAATTTATATGGGACCATCCCGGAAGTACCCCCTTTCCAGCAAAAAAGAATCCTTTAAATCGGACACTGTGTTAAAGAATTATCGCTGAACATACATAAACAAAATATATACAGACGAATTGAGAACCTCCTCCTTTTTGAAGTAGGTTAAAAAGGATATAATTTATATTAATTGTATTAACTAAAAAACTAGGTACTATGTGGAGTTATATACATCTTCTTAAATTAATCATATATGTTCCTAGAGGAGTACCTAGTTCACTGTGCAGCCAAATTTATATTTATGGTACAGAATTTTTTGAATAAATAAAGTTTTAGCTTTAATTACACACCATCAGGAATAACATTTTCTGAAAAAAAGTAATACATAAAAAGCAGACTTTTTGTGAGCCACTATATATATTTTAGAGAACAATCCATATTATTTTAGAAAAATAAATAAAATTTTTGTATAATTACATAAATATGATTTATCTTTTGGAATATTGTATATGTTTGTCAAAGTTTACTAATTTTTTTAAAAAAAGAATTATTCTTCAAAATTTTTCTTAAATTTTTAAACACGGTACAAAATACCTTAATCCGATTATAGTTATCGAAATTAGTAAAGAAGTTTAACTTGATTAAAAAGCGTTCTTTCTCTTTCCATTTCCTATAAAAACTAATAGACCTTTTTGAAATCGGTATTCGGTGACTTTTCTTCTGTTATATTGCCTTGAAAATAATATGATTTACATAAAAAACAAAAACTGACTTATTATTTTTGTGAAATAAAAATATGTTATTTTCACAATTTTCGACTACTCTTTGTTTCCAAAAAAGAAATACGATGTTCTTGAGTAGATAATAACATATTCTTTAATTGGCTTTTTTTTTAAATATTCTTTAGTATTTTCATAATTTGGGAAACAGTATAGCATTGAAACTTCTATACCTGAAAAATTGTGAGTACGCTTTTAATTAATTATCTGTTTTTTTTTATCTCACATTAATCATATCTTAAATGGATCGCCTACTACCATGTTTTAGAAATAAATAAAATGTAATTTTTAAATTAATAAAAATATTCAAAATAATTTAAGATTCCTTGCGCTATGTTAATAAACATTAAACAAAATTTCTCACGAATTATTTAGTATTCTGTCCCGTACTTCCATGTCTCTATTGCTTCGCTGTCAACAAGTTCCGACAAGGCATATTGCATATAAAAAAAATTTATTTTATTTCCCAAAAGCTGTCAATATAAAATATTTTCTCCACTTTTATTCCTCCAGAAGTCCAAAAGCACAAAAGCACAAAAACACAAAAGCACAAAATGCAAAAATTCATTTGTGTTATGTTCAGCTAGCCCTGAATTTGAAAATACCAATAGAGGTTCTCCTTAATGGTATTGTCCTTTTTCCAAAAAGTTATTTCTCCGTTTCATATTTCTTCTTCTACAGTCAGCACTTCAGCTCCATATGTACATTTTAACTCTATCATAGTTTTTTTTTTTTAATTCCATCCAGACTGTCAGCAACATAATCAAATTCGATTTCAATAAAATGTCCACATTTAAAAACTTTTACTTGCAAATAAATTTCGAAATCTTATTTTGCTCTGAATTTATGGTCCATGCCATATCGGGTAGCTTTAGAAATAAATAAAAAAATTTAGGAGATTTTTTAAAAATTTCTCCAAATTTTAAAGCAGTGACTCGTTTCCGTCTCATATTGTGCCACAATGCACAATCAGCTTGTCACAATCGTTTTTTTTTTCTCATTTATAGACATTGGCTAACTTTTTAGAAAATTTTCTGTTGTAACGCGCCTCAAAGGGTGCGACAGATCAAAGCCATGCGCGAAAGCAAGAAAAAATATTTACATTACTTTAACGGATTGAAGAGATATTAACATGGTGGAATTAATAATTATTGTTGACTCGAAGAGGTATTCATTAAACAAAAACATATTTATAATTCACATCTCAGTGTATACCTTCCAATTTCGGATATATATTTTTTTAATAAATAAATGATAAAATTAATTTAATTGAGCGAAATTACTGTATGTAAAAAATAACAACATGAATTCAAATCACTTACGTACTGTTTATCACTAAATAATAGAAAAATATATATTTTGTTGGTGTCATCCTCTAGACGAAATAGTATATTGTTTCACGAGTGACGAAAATAACATTTTTTGAAGCGAGAGAACAATTTACCAACCGAGGCGAAGCCGAGGTTGGTAATGTTCGCGATCTTCAAAAAATGATTTTCGACAAGTAAAACACTATACTTTTTCTACGAACTCTATTATGTCATGTAGGTACCTACTAAAATGAAAAAAAAAACAAACGTTAACAAATGCTTTATTTTGTGTTAGGAATAACAAAAAATTAACCAACAATTAAATATTTCAGAAATATTATTTATTATTTAAATATTGATTTATTGTTATATTTGAACAATTGTTCAAAATTATGGGGGTATCACACTCAAGCTTTTTATTTATTGAGGTAGATGCCGACATATTTGTTCTACTGTTAAATGTCATTTCAGATGATGATGATGCGCCATAATCGGATGAACTAGTAGTTTCCTTATTTTGTACAGATTGTAAAATGTTGGTTTGTATTTGGTTTTTACTGTTCGTGGATTCATCAACATATCCTTCCGCAACACTACTAGATTTCCAACCACCGTGCTTTTTTAACAGAAGTAAGTCACCTCCTGCATCCACTAATAGCGTTGCGGATGTTCTGCGGAAACAGTGCCCAGTGTAATCTTGAGGATTCGGAAGCGTTAAAAACTGAGCAATTTCGTTAGGAAATTTACTGATTTTATTAATTCCACTAGAGACGAAAGTAAACGTTATGGGATTTTTTCTCACTAGTGACGGAAATCAAGTTTGCGCTGAAAGTATCCTGTGGCGAAAGATGTCTTTTTGTAAGAGTTCGTAGAAAAAAGCTTTTAACGTATTTCTATTTTTATTTTAATAAAAATAAATGCTCCTGTAGGCAAAAATTAAATTTATTGTTCTCTTCTAGTATTTTTTAACATTTCTATTTCTTTTCGTTTCTTTTCTTTGATTTTTTTCAAAAGAGACTGATATATGCCAATCTTAGCATTACAGAAATAAATTACGTACAAAATAAGTTGTACAAATACGTGAAAATTATTCATCCCTCGTAAAACATCAGTAAAATATATTATAAATTGTTTTCATTCTCATATATTAATTTCTTAAAAATCTAACAGAGGCGCTACTTTCCAGACGAAAAATCTTGCAATGTAAGGGTTCCGTAGTACCTTACTTTTCAAGTTTATTTTTGACTATTTTTAAAATAAAAAAATATGTACGTGTAGGTAAAGGTTAAATCTATGCTCTTCTTGAACCACTTTTTTAAAATTCAATTTAGTTTTTTCTAAAAAAAGTCGAGTTTTTTATTTTTTTTTTTTTTTTTTTTAGAAAAAACAGTTTCAAATTTTAAAGAAGTGTCTCCAGAGGAGCATAGAATTATCCTTTACCTACACGTACACATTTTTTTCTTTCAGAATAAGTCAAAAATAAACTTTAAAAGTGGGGTACTACGAAACCCTTGCATGCTCCGCTCTACAGCCAAGTATATACTCCTCTTAATGTTCATCAGGATGACATTGATAATCTCTCACTTTTCGTAAGCATTACCGCAGAATGCCTAGAAGGCCGATACCGTCAACTGGGGTGAAGTCGGACAATATTTTGCGTTTTTTTAAGATACTGCAATCAATTTTACCTCCAAAATTATCCAAAAATTCATTAAGTTAGATCTGGGCACTACTTACGATATGGGCTATTTATAGTTTGCAAAAAAAATCAAGAACATATTTTTTTTTGTGAAATGGGGTGAACCAACTACCGAAGTCTATATAAGCAGAGTAATTTAAACACTTAAAAAAATAAAAATGCTGTTAAGAGTACAAATATTTTATTCTAAATGAAACAAAACTTGAAAATATTTTTTTTTTCTAAAACAAGTTAACAAAGAGCAAACTACAAAAGAAAGGAACTTAAAAAAAGTTCAGATCTTGATTGAAGTGCCTAAGAAGCGCCTACCCTATAAAATCATAATTGAGATCTTCTCGGAACTGGATGCGATTTCTTATCAAGTCAATGGGATTTCTTAACAAAATCTTGATATCTTCGTTGTAAACTATTGATCTATCGGGAACATCTGGATAAACAAAGTAGTAATAATTACCCCTGCATACCTTTTCAGAAAATGTCTTTCTTAAGAAGTTTATAGTACAAAAGTCATCACCACTACTTTCAGCATTATTGTTTACTGAAACTTGATCTGAGTCCACGCCCTCTTCTGATTTAGCATCATTGTTTGTTGGAACTTGATCTAAGTCCTCGTTCTCGTCTGATTCAGAAATGAATGTTGAAGCTTCTTCACCAGATTCGTCATCTTCATCATTATTAGGAAATGATACACTTCTACCTGGTACAATGGAAAGCTTTTTTCCCCTCGATTTTCTTGTAAAAACGTCGAAGTAATATTGTCTTTAAAAAAACTAGTAAAACTGTTCGTTTCTACAATGGTATTGTCATTAACGGGTGTTGGGTGGATTGGGTGGTATGATTCCGCATGCTGCAAATCCAGCCTTAACGTTATCGGCAGAGCGAAGACTTATTTTTTTAAATGTCTTGGACGGCAAAGATGGGAAATCACTTTTGGGAAAAACGCCTCTATTCTTAATTTTCCACTCTCTAAGAACAAACCACGCTTCTTTCATTGGTCTAAAATAAGAGACATCAAGTGGCTGGCAGAGGTGTGTGGAATTTGGTGGGAGAAGTGTAAATTCAATGTTATTGTCCTTACATTTCTTGATCACTGATACAGAGACATGGCTTGAAAGGTTGTCGCCCAAAAGAATTTTTTTGCTTAGAAAAATACGGCAAGGCTATTTTATTAAACCAATCTTCAAAATAAAATTGGTCAAACCAGCCACTCTTGCTTCTATTATACACAGCACCTTGGGGCCCATTTTCAATCCATGTTGGATACAAATGTTGTGCCTTATACACGACATATGGCGGGAGAACATGGCCAGACCCTGCAGCAGCAATCATAACAGAAATACTAGTTTTGGAACTATCCATAATACGGTCGCAATGTTTTGTTCCTCTTTTGGCAATAACTGTAACTTTTCCCGGATCATCGGAAAAGTTGGTCTCGTCATGGTTGACCACATTTTCGGGAGAGATATTTTCCATTAAATTGTGAAGCTCTTTAAAATAATTTTGAATCACAGTCGATGTCACTTCTGCTCGCGCACGTTTCATATTTTGTGACAGTCTAATAGATAATTCATTATGTCTGTTTAGAAAATTTTTTGACCACTCATATCCAGGAACGTTGTTATGAAAAATATTAATGGTCTTCCCAGTTCAATCTAAGTAAGACTTCACAATAAGCCTATAATCTCTGGTAGTAAGTGGAAAATTCCATTTTGCTGCCGTCATAATGCCTTCGCTTAATATTGATTCCTCAGCTGCAGATAGGACTGTTTGGCCGCCATAATTTTTTTCGCATTTAATTCCCTTTAAGTGATTGTAAATTGTAGACTTAGGAATAGAATATTTTTCAGCTGCCTTCCTAAGATTTAGCCTCTTTGATCTTACATATTGAACTGCCTTGCGCAAATTTTCTTTTAAATAATTTGACTTTGGTGGCACTCCTAATTTCCGTTTATAAGTCCGAACCATTTTGTCCAACTTGCCCTTACAAAATATTTTTTTTAATGTTACGCCACTGGCATCAATATATTTAATAAATATGCGGGTAGTACCTCCGAGCAATTACTAATAGAGGGAGCGTGAAAACGAGTTTGTAGGCGATTGTTGTGTTAGCAACATCTGCAGAGGAAGTGAGGAAGCGGGCACAAGGGGGAAGGTAAACATCCTTCTTGTTCAGTGGCGTATCATTTATCTATATAAACACACATTGTCCAAACGTTTTAATTGTAAGAAAAAACTAAAAAAATTTGCTAATTTTACTATTTTTAAAATAAATACCGTCTTATATGTGTCTAATGCAGGAAATGAAACAAAATCACTGTAAAGATATAATTTTTTCAATTGAAGAATAAAACCTTAAAATCAATTTTATAAATAAATACAGGAGCGACTAGTTTCTACCTTACAGGAACATCTTCAGGACTGTAATACAATAATCTTTAATTATTATAATAGGTTGGTCACTTACGAATAAGATTAAATAGTATAAACCACAAAAATGGATCCATATTGTAGCGTTTCAGTATTATAGAATTAAAGCTGTGAAAATAAAAGAGTAATGAAAACGTAACTAAAAATAAGAAAACTGAGTACGGAATCTACAAGAGAAGAGGTGAGAATTAGCAATTACGAATGCATTTAAATTGCTCGGGATAACAAATAAAGCTGATAATGTAGTAGTATAGTCCCCGTCAAAGAAGGTCTGGATATGTTAAAGAGGACGGCGTTTTCTCTGTAAATCTGGAGAATGTAAGGATGGAGGGAAGACGAATCTTGCTGGCTCAGGTGTAGATGGCTAGAAAAAGGAGCGTGTAGATGAAAGCTCCAGTAAATATCGTCACTTTCGTCTAATTTTTTGTTCTCACTCACCGTTTCGGCTTTATCTTCAAAGTTCATTTTTAAAATGAAATAAAAGAAATCATTCATACAAGCATATAATAAAACAACATGAATTCATTATATTTAATAAGCTAATAAACGTTTGTTTCAATGAAAAAAACATATATGTGAATATAAAAAATATATAAATAGATAAGAGTAATATCAAAATCAATTTGAAAATACAACAGATAATAAAATGAAATAAATTAATACAAGTACAAATAGAAAGTTAATAACATACCTTCTAAAAGTAACACATTTTAAGTAGATAAATGTTAAAAGAGTTTATTCTTGAACATAACTAATCTAACGTTTTTCCCCTTTTTAATATTATGAGGGTTTTTGTAGTTGAAATGAAAATTATAATTTATGTTGGTCCTAATAAAAATTTAAACATAGGTTATCAAAGAGTAAAATACATAATAGAACTTCATAATCTTAAATCGTTATCAAAAATTAGTAATGGTAAAACTTCAAACAATAATTAGATTCTTAAACAAATTTCTAGTTTTTGTTTTGCAAAAGACTTTTTTTCCTTCTTCAGTTGCCTTTGCCACTTTTCTTTTAGTAGTTTCGAGGAGAATTTTCCTATGAAAACCAGTAGAACCATCAATTGGTTGGTAAAATTTTGATATTTTGGGTCTGGTAAGTCTTGTCAAACTTTCTTCTTAGGAAGCTGTAACCTTATGGAGAATAACAATTTAATGTTAGATCAAAAGCTATTAATTGAGAATTATATTTGCAAAGGCCGTTTTAATAATATTTTCAAAAGTTCTTGGAATCGTTGTTAACAGAAACCTGCAAAAAAATATATCATTTTATTCCTAAAATATAAGATATCACACAATGCACATTCATATAATATCATTGTGCTAGAAAAATACTAGGTAGGTACTGAGACAATTTAAAAAAATTATTTCGAGAAACTCAACTTTTAATGTCATCATTGTACTTAACTTTTTTATTGCTAAATTATTAATAATGTCATTTTGTGTAGTTCGTTGTGATTTGTATAATATATATTATAAAAACCTATCGTCAATGTTAATGTGCCAAGTTTTTTTAATAATTATGTCCTTGTTATAGTAAAAACACATTTAAACACATTTTTAAAGTTTTATGGATTTCTGCTTTAAATTATCGTAGAATTGAACTGACTAATTGTGTGTTTAAGTAAAGGTATATCTCTTTTTTGTTATAACAGTCTTTGTATATTGTTCTAACTTTTTAGATAATCAGAGAAAACAGTAAGACATCTTAATATATCCTTTTTCACCAACAAAAATGTAGAATAATTATTAATCTCACATCAAACGAAAAAAGTCATATTAGGATGTCCTAATAGGTTTTAACTTAAAAACTAAATAAAATGTATATTGCAACTGTGTTTAAATAAATGAATGTTTTTATACCTGACTATAGCACCAGGCAAACGTTTTTATAGATCATAATGATCTGCATAACTCAAAATAGTCAAAATCCACTTTATTTAAGTTGTTCTAGTATTGTTTTAGCATAACGATATTAACTCCAACAATAAATATTCACATTTTTTTTGGATGTAATAAAAATGTTAATTAGCATAAAAAGTTATTCAGGTGGTCACTTGTTGAATTCCTATATTTTGGAACCATGTATTTCTTTCTCATATCAAGAAAAGTAAACCTAAAAAAAATAACAATAAACTTTACTAAGATGTGATATTTAAATAATAATAAGTAATTAACCTTTACTATAATCATTATGAGACGGATGAAGACGAACTTGGCTGGAGTTTACTTGCTCTTAATTTTAATTTTTCGATAAGAAAATAAGAAAGTTTAATTGCAAATTAAAGGTGATTGCCTAATGCACCGCCTCTGATAATTAGGTTGTGTCTGTACTTACTTATGATATTATCTTGAAAAAGCATTTTCAACAGGCCTTTTACACATAAAGCATGTTTTCACCATATTATTAGAGATAATAAATCTTAAATATACATTTACAACCCTTACAACGTTATAAATAATAATATTTTATGTAAAATACAAATAAGAAATTGACATGTGTCAGAAAGTGTCAGAACTGGCGCCCACAGAACACTTCTGGCGCTGTCAAACTTGGCAACGCTGATTAAATAAGCCAATTACAGAAGAGGTAGTTTCCCCCTCGGGAGGAGTAGATGATGGTCTTGATTTATAATTATTTCTTTTGTTCATTGTTATTATGTAATATCTAGTTCTATATTATAAGCATAGTTTGACGGTTTGTTTTCACAGAAAGTTGCGTTTTTATACAGGATTGCTAAAAAGTTTGACAGGATGTTTTTTTTAAACGAATTAAGTTGTTTATACCTATAGTAAGTATTACAATGTAGTAGAGTGTTACATGACTGAAAAGTTTATTTGTTGTTCCAACCACCTATCGGAGGTGAACTAATGGTAGTAAAACACTAAATATGAACAAAATATCAATTTATTAAAAGATTTTTTTAAAGATTATGCAATTACCTATACCTTTGATTACATGACACACGACCGGTTTATTGAATCGCACCGCAGTTTTCAAATCATTATTTTTAGGTATGGAATTTCAGTGGAGCGCATTTTGTGAAAAACACTAACGCACAGAAATTTAGGGCAAAATATCCAAGAGCTGTGCATACTTAAAAATCACTATGTCGACGATCTCTTGGATTCAGCTGATACCGAAGAACAAGCTAGACAAATTGCAAAAGAAGTAACTTTGATACATGCTAGAGGAAATTTTGAAATAAGAAATTGGCGATCAAACTCGCTAGAATTAACAAAAATAATAAACTCCGAACAGGAAGTTAAATTGGAAGTCAACCTCGACCTAGGAACCAAAACCATGGAAAAGGTGCTAGGTATGTGGTGGGACTTAAAGTCAGATAATTTTATTTTCAATTTAAGTCTAAATAAAGGTAACAAAGAAGTTTTAAAAGGGACAAGAAAGTCTACTAAAAGAGAGATTTTACAAATTTTAATATCGGTTTATGACCCTCTAGGTTTACTTGCAAATTTTTTAATTTACGTAAAAATACTTCTCCAAGAAATATGAAGGAGCAATATTTCTTAGGATCAACCAATCACCGATGAGCTATACAAAAAATGGCTTGTCTGGTTAAAACAACTTCCACAGATAGAACAAGTTTTAATTCCAAGATGCTACCTCAATAATCTAGAAACATGAAATGCTACAATTACTCAAATGCATGTTTTTGTAGATGCCAGTGAATATGCTAGTGCCTGCGTAGCTTATCTAAGAATAGAGGAGAAGGAAACAATAGAATGCGTATTGATTGGAGCCAAAACTCACGTAGCACCCTTGAAACCACAAACCATTCCTAGATTGGAACTGATGGTGCAGTAATGGGTGCAAGGTTTGCTAAAAATCTTTGCCAACACTTGTCAATAAACGTACAAGACATTTTTTATTGGTCTGATTCTATAATAGTTTTAAGTTGGTTAAGAAACGAAGATCCAAGAAAACTGTCGAAATACGTAGCATACAGGGTGGCCGAAATTCAAGAAAACTCGATGATTTCGAATTGGAGATATGTCCCAACAAAAAATAATGTAGCTGATGAAGCCATTAAGTGGACAAATCAATCTAACTTAAAAAATTCCGGCTGTTGGTTAAAAGGACCTGATTTCTTATATAAGTCAGAAATCAATTGGTCTTCGGATACCAGCTTAAAAACAAATGATAGTACGGATTTATTGACGAATCATGACGCAAATATTAATAATATAACTGCACCTTTAATAAATCTAGATAGATTTAGTCAGTTTAAAAGAGTTTTACGTGTAACTGCATACACCTATAGATTTATTAAACGTCTTCAAACCAAAGGTCAAATTAAAAACGAATCCAATAGTACATTAACTTCAGAAGAGTTATTAGCTGCCAGGAATATTTTAATAAAACAGGTCCAAATGGAATATTATGAAAATTAAATTAAACAACTTAATAGGAAAAATAGCAGTAAAATTCAGTCAACAGTAAAAAAATCAAGTAATTTATTTAAGTTATCACCATACCTGGACGAAGATAGTTTACTTCGCATCCGGGGAAGGCTAGATGAAGCAACAGATCTCAGTACAGACACAAAAAGATCAATCATTTTACCAAGAGAGAGCCGTTTAACTTTATTAATCGTTGAGGACTACCACAGAAACTGCCGTCATTGAAATCACGAAACTTAGTAAATGAGGTAAGACAAAAATTGTATATTCCAAAACTTCGACGGATGGTTAATAAAATCAGAAATAATTGCCAATATTGTAAAGTAAACTTTGCCATACCAAAACCACCCGAAATGTCACCGCTTCCTCCATGTAGACTAACAACATTTACTGCACCATTTCCACATACTGGCGTTGATTACTTTGGTCCCATGAATGTAACAGTTGGAAGACGAACGGAGAAAAGATGGGAAGCCTTGTTCACTTGTCTTACAACTAGAGCTGTTCACCTCGAACTAGCCTACAAGTTGGATGCTGACAGTTGTATACTATGCTTTACAAATTTTATTAATAGAAGAGGACGTCCAAGTTTTGAGAGAAGAACTGCAAAAGGTCAACAATGCTTTAATAGCGAATTCACTAGTAAGTCCCACGCTAACATTTCACTTTAACGCACCAATTTCTCCCCATATGGCAGGGGCTTGGGAGCGTCTCGTGAAAGCTGTAAAAATTTCATTGTATGATGCTCTTCCTACTAGGAATCCCACTGATCAATTGCTTTATAGCTGTCTAGTAGCTGCAGAAAACATAGTAAATTCGAGACCCCTCACTTACCCTTTCATTACATTCGGAAGAGTCCGAAGCTCTAACGCCTAATCACTTTTTAACGGGATCTTCAAATGGTGATAAACCGATCGGACGACTAGATGACAACAGTAATGTATTAAAATTTAATTATTTATATCGAAAACAATTTGCAAATAAATGTTGGCGCCGTTTTATCTCCGAATATACCTCAGCTACTGCTGAGACCAAAATGGCAAAAACAAGTTATCCCAATTAAAGAGGGTGATATTGTAATTATATGTGATAAAGATTTACCAAGATGCAATTGGCCAAAGGGTAAAGTAATTCAAGTAAAAAAGTCACCTGACGGACAAGTACGACGGACAACAGTTCATACAAAAAATGGGATTTTTGAACGTCCTGTTGTCAAATTAGCATTAATACCTTTAAACGAAAAACAAACAGACAGCACATCTTCTCTTTGCGAGAGAAATGTACCGGGCGGGAGTGTTACGAATAATGTTTAACATATTTTAAAATTCTTATTTTAACATCCTGTATTTTTTATCTTGTTTTGTTTCTAAGATTTTATGGAAAAAATTTGTTTACGTTACTTACTTTTCCAAAAGTAGGTTTTAATCATGGTGGAAGAAATACAGGTGAAGCGGTAAGCGGTACGAAATTTGGTCATTCTTGCGCATGACGTCATCTGCGGAGCATATTTTTGTTTTGCCTATATCTCCAATGTTAAAAAGCGACTTTTAAAGTTATTCTAATATTTTTCTGGTAGTATTTAGAAGTTTATAGATATATTTATCTTAAAATTGAATATCATTTCTATATATCAATAGGTCTGTTTAGAAATTATTGGTACGTATTATTCAATTAATTTCTAATTAAGTTGGTAGTGTAATTGATATAAAGTTAGGTTGTGTAACATTTTTGTTGTATTTTATAGATAAAAAAATAGTTTCTATTCATTATTGTTATTTTAATATATCATTATTATTATTATTATTATATTATTGGTACATTAAAATTTACTATATTTTAGGGTGTGTAGTTACTAACAAAATGCCAGGTTGTGCAGTGTTTGGCTGCAAAAACTATTCAAGAAAAACAAATATTAAGTATTTTAGATTTCCGAAAACAGATGTAGCCAAAGCCTGGGTCAACGCTTGCGGAAGAAAAGATACAATTAATTTGAAAAATGGTATGATTTTTGCAAACCTAATTTGAATATGATTCATTTTATGTCTTGTTTCTTTTTTAAGCTTGTATTTGTTCCATACATTTTTCGAAGGATAGTTTCGAAATACCCTTACAGCAGAGGCTATTAAACTACTCCCCTAAGACTGGCAGAAACTTAAAACAAACAGCAGTTCCTACTGAAAATCTCCCAGTGAAAAAAAGACAATTGTCTGCAGAAAGTGACGATAGATTAAGAAGGCAGGCAAAAAGATATCGACAAACACTTATTGAGAGCTTTGTTAATATTTCGGGGCCTTCCAGACAATTGTCAACTGCAGACCAGGACAAGGAGAATCAAAGTTTCGAAACAGATACTCAAAATATATTGGTATCATCAGAACCAGAAACGTATGTACAAATTTACCTTATTAACAAAAAATATGGCTTTGAAAATAAAATTACACAACTTAGCATGTACTAATTAACATTACAAGCATTTAAAAACAATTTTTTAATTAAATATTAAACTTTAAAGTGATAATTGCTTTTATTTCAATATTAACTCTATGTTATTATTTCAGATGTGACCACCGAAATGAAATTATTATTTTAGAGAATACTATTAAGAGTCTCTGTTCGTTTTATTAAAATAAAGCATGTTTTGTCAAGTGTTTCTGTTTATTAAATACATAAAGGGGTTTACCAGCACCCAACCATACAAGTTATTGATGGCCATAATTGATGACTAATTTAAAATTAAATTTTTACATTTATAATCTATGAAAGTAACTGCATACTTTCATACTGATTATTTAAGAAAATCAGCGACTAAAAGAATATACTGTTAATAATTCATTTCACCTTAATTTTATTGTTCAGCATTTGTTAACATTATACACAAGTTTATTTGAGTCGATTCAAAATTCTTTATTGTTGAATTACATTCTTATTAACAAAGGTAGATAACAAGTTAAAATTCAAAGGAAAAGAAATAAATAAAAGTTTGTTTTAAATTTTTTAAAAATTCTAATATCGAGACAAAATATAATATAAAAACAAAAATACATATGCACAACACTAAGTACAAATATGACAATCGGGAAATATATATACGAGTATACAAATAAATTAAAATTAACTACTTAATTCAAGGGATCACAGAAAAATTCATACACTTTGTAGTATGCCTTTTCGAGCAAGAGTTTCTTAACTTGCTTTTTAAACATTTTTAATGAGTCGGCACTTCTTATTATTAATTAATTGGCAGATGGTTTAACATTTTTCGCTATACACAATACAAGGTACACCACATATTTCAGTTTCACATTAGTTATTTGTATACCTATGCCTTTTATTAGTTCTAGTTTTTATCCCTACTGAGCCACTAAAACTTTTTAATGGTGATGTCTATGTAAGTAGGTACGTTTTGGCTATCATCTTGATCTCAATCTATCAGATAGCGATGCTAGGCATGAAGATTTAAATCCTAGATGAAACATCCTCTTCAAGTTTTGTGATGGAAAAATTCAGTTTCAGATGAACACTATCTTTTTTATGCCAAAGAGAAACTATATTAAGCTAAATTCCTTACACCATGGCTAAATTCGAAATAAATTACCTACTTTTTTTGTATAAAAACAAAATATTTTTTATTTGGCATTACTTTTGCACAAGCGTCTATCTGCCTATAGTGACTTTCTTGTATTATTGAGCATAAATGATGTTATTTGACCAGCTGTTATTTTCTTCTAAATATATTTTCAGTTTTATAATGATTATAGAACTAGGAAATAAAAATACAACGTTTTGACAATCATTACAAAATGTAAACAAATCCATAGAATGGCATGGCAGTGTATAGGCGGCCGTGGAAATACCGATGTTGACGTCATAAAACCTGCGCACCGCTTCACCTGTATCCTTACACCATGGGTTTTAATCAAAAATAATAAAATAATTATCAGAATAAAATAAGAAAGGAATAATCAGCACAGTGGTACAGTAAGTAATAGAGAATTTGTTGGTTCTATATTTTTATTTATGTTATTTTAGGAATTTGAGTACATTGATTCACTTGTGTATTTACAAATTAATAAATCATTACTACAAGTCCGTCTATTGCTGCTAGATATTCCCAACAGTAATGTTTTATTTTGACATTATTTAACCTATTCTTCAATGACAACTTATTAGGCTTAGGCAGGATTTCATACATTTTCTCGTAAATACCTGCTTATGTTTTATTATTGATTTTTATTGATTATACTACTTTTTTTAGCTGAAGTAATAAAAATATATAATAATAATAATTTTTTTACTTGGTTTACAAATCCATATACTTTTATTAAAATTAACTTATATATTCTTTAATTACGAACTAAAAATTGTATTGTCAGTATACGTAAATATCGTCACTCTTGTTACAAAAATAAAGATTTGTTATTACTTTTCCCTTCTTACTGCAATAATTAAAGGTACGTTTGTTTCTATGATCTAATTTTTATTTTGCTATTAAAAATTTATATAATTTTCACTCTTTTTTGCTAGTATTTTTACAATTTGCAAAAATAAGTAAAATATATACGTATATTTTGATATCAAAATTACAAAATAACGCTCTAAAATCCACGAATTATCCTCTAGCAATCAAACAAACAAACCTATTATTAATCTGGTTGATAAACACCAAATGTCTGTCGTTTTCATTTGAATGTCTTTAATAAACAGTTTATCAGAATATTTTTTTTTCACATTTTATATTTAGAAGATACAAAAATTTCTCTTAGCTCAAAGAAAATAGCAAAATGTACAATCACAGTTTTTACTTGAGAAATCTCTTACAATTCATTAATGTATATCATAATCTGAAAAATGGTTAGTGGTAAGAATATAGTATGCAGACGTCATGCATATAAGGGATCTGATCTATGCTGAAACATTTTAAAATTACTCATTAATTCTGATCCTCTGTACAGACACAATAATATTTATAAACTTTCAATATCATAAGATTAAAATTTGTATCCTTTCAAATTGGCAACATCTACTTGTAATGTTGGTTGCCTATGCTTTGTAGTGATTCTTTTATTTCTATACTCCATAGCAGTAATCTATAGAAAGCGTATACGTTATAGGAAAATAGTTCGATAGATGGCGCTGATTGTTCTATATTATATTATCTTAGAGTTGCTTCGGAGAAGTCTAAAACAAAAATATGATGTGTCCAACACATGACTTTCCTATCTAGTTATTATAGGCTTTTTCCGGTTATTTTGTACAACCTATTGCAGCACCCCTATAAATGTTTAGAAGATAAATATATACATTGTCCACATACATCTACCTCGAAACATTTTTCTATAGATATTCATTGAAAACGAAAATACTGAAAAATTTAAATTTAGTACTTTTCCTACAGATAGGAAAGTAAAAATGGTAAACAGCTCGTTAACTAAGAAAGATACAAAGTGCATTTTACTATAAAAAAAAATCTGATGTGTCCAACACATGACTTTTCTATCTAGTTATTATAGGCTTTTTCCGGTTATTTTGTACAACCTATTGCAGTATCTCTATAAATGTTTAGAGGATAAACTAAATATATACATTGTCCACATACATCTACCTCGAAACATTTTTCTATAGATATTCATTGAAAACGAAAATACTGAAAAAATTAAATTTAGCACGTTTCCTACAATTTTTCCATTACGGTCCATTTTAGAAAAATCATGTATAAATAAAAATTATAGAGATCGATATCGCAAACAACTTTTCAACACTTTTTATAAAAATCAGAATTTTGCACATTTTGTCAAATTTCTCGAATACGGACCATTTCAGGAAATTTTGACATAAAACAAAAATTATAGATAATAGATAATAATAATAGATAAAAATCATGATTCCTATACTTTCCTTATATGTATACAGATAGGAAAGTAAAAAAGGACAAAAGAATGATTCTAACAGTCAAAATTATGCGCCTAGTACGTATTGGTAGTTGGTAGTAAAAATTACCTAATATTATTGGCCGTGTTCATCGTCGTCAAACATGTTGTAACGCTGAGTAAGCGGTGACGATGAACTGTCAACCGCTGCAGCGCTTTTGAAGAAGCATAAACACAGAACAATTACTTTTAGAATGGAAACTGCAATGTTAAAATTTGAGACAGTTTTGTAACACCCGGTGAGCGTTCTTTGAACTATTTGGCGGAAGTGGCGCCATCTCGCGGTCACTTTAGTTAACACAAAACGCGGGAACATTCAAAATGGTCCTTCAATATTTAGTTTAAAAGTGGTAGTCAAATTAGGATTTGTTCATACCAACTCCTTTTTTACGTTTATTGTAGCAATAAAATTATATTTGTTACAATAAAGCAAAAAATGAGTAGTATGAACCAATCCTAACTTGACTACAAGTTGAAATATTTTTACAAAAAATTAAAAAGCATGATCAACAAAATTAATTTATTAAAACAAAAAAAAAACATACAAAATACAATAATTAAATGTAGCGTGTTAATTAGCTGGAAAGTTAAGTCATTGTCCACAGAGGTTGAAGAGTTTTATCTAAAACAAAAAATAAATATTAATCAACTTATAAATCAAGAAGGGTACAGGAAGAAAAAAGCAGCTAAGCCACATTTTTATCAAAATTAAACTGGTCCGCCCTATTTTGTAAAATACCAGTATTAGCAAATACAAAACAGTGCATTTAAAATTATGTCCAAGGACTTTCCTACTGTTTGTTTGTCATTTCAGTATTTAGAATAAAAAAATACAACTGTCTGGTAAATTAAGTGGTAAACTACAATATAATCAGGCAACATTTAAACAAAGTAACATCTTTTTGTAATCAATTACCTTAAAGTATCAAAAGTTTGTATTTAGTCAGTCTAAATTAAATTTGGTTTTCTGAACATTTTGGTAATTGTGACTAGGCCCCTTTTTTTCCTGAACCCTTCAAATCTGTTGGGGAGCACAGAAGGTGAGGCATAAATAAAAAAATGTATACTGACCATTACTTCCCGGACTAGGCTATTTTGTCTTCCACAATCCAATATTGTCATTCCAAACGGCTTGAAGAAAGTTTGTACTAGAACAAATAAAAAACAGTAAAAGTAACAATCTGAACTAAATCAATATAAAAATCAAATGTGAGGCATGAATACAAAAAGTACAGTGACTATTACTTCCCTGACTAGGCTGTTTTTGTCTTCAACGATGCAACACTGCCACTCCAAACGGCTTGAATAAGTTTGTACTAGAACAAATAAAAATACAGTTAGATCGCTGCGTGCACCAAGAACTTTAAACATATCTTCAAAATGTTTATCACATACTAAATAGTTTTTACAAATTTGTTGTTTTATTCTTGAAAAATGGACTGCGAACACCCAATACTCAAATTTGAAATAAATCGTTATTAGGATTTCAGAGTGTTTACAAAACAATTTGGCATACAACAATACGATATATTACAGCTTTTATAACTAAAAATGACCACAAAAATTTAAAACAAGCTCAATCGTCAGCAAGATCAAGTAAACAAATTGAACATTTAAAACACAATTGAACAAGACCAAGTTGACAATACAATAAACAATTATTTACAAAATACTTACTATTTATACATCCAGGATCCAGAGCACACCCAAATACAAACAAATAATAATTATTGACAATATGATATTGATAATCACAAAAAATACAGGTAAAATGGCAAATGTCATGTAATCGATAATGGATGCCTGACAATGACAAATGACACTCCCACTCTTTCCACCATCAATTGTAGATTTCTGTAAATTGTTGTGTACAGCGCCATCTAGAATCTGTTCTTTGAAACAAAAATATAGTTTCAGCTCGGGCTATACCAGTTACCGATACCTGAAGCATAAAAGCGAAAATAAACTCGCTTGTTTGCTTTAAAAGCATAAAATTGACCTTGAACCCCTGTCAAATCCGTCTTTTGGCATTTTGTTAGGTTATGTGTTTGTTTATTGATTTATTTATTTATATTTTTAAGGTTTTATATCATAATAGAGTTGATTAGTTAAGTTGTATTTTAATATAATATTGTATTTATGGAGGTACCTATTTGAAGAAAATAAAATTAATTCCAGACGTAGATACATACACGTATGATTAAATTATTTCATTTGGACGTTAATGGGATTCCACCAGTAAGGAATATGGATAATATAACATACCTACATATTATATAGTTTTAGCACATAGTTATTCAAAACAGACGAGTTTTGTTATTAAAACTGCACCGATGTTTTTGTTTTCATGTAATGTATATAGGGCCAAAAGGGCATTAAAAAATAAATAATAATAATAATAAAAGTATGACATTTTATTTACAAAATAAATTAAATATAAGCAATTATATTAAAAAGGGCCCACCTTGGTTTGTTGAACCTTTAAAAAAATACCTCATTACTGTATACATTTCAAATAATTTTTGCTAATAAGTCGCTCTACCTATATGACAACATTAAGTTTGTATATTTATTAATTTCCAATACAAAATATATCATTCCTATAAAAGAATTAATGTATATAGTTTGTCGATAAGGTATGTATAACTATAATACTAGACAAATTTTATTAATACATAAAAATAATTCAGACTCAATATGAATATTAGCAATGACCAAAAATGTATAACACCTAAGTACCTAAATCAAAAATACTTTGTAAAAAAATAAGTAAAGCATTCGATAGGGATTATTTTAACAATTTTCGATTTTTGTAATAAAACGTTATCATTTCTTACCTCACAGCAAGAAGCCTGTAAATTTTAAAAGACATAACAGCAATTTTTCATTATTTTTAATGTAAAATAACAACAGTAAGATTGTAGTAAAAGTAAAACAATAATATAATAAAAAATGTATTAAAAATAAGTGAAATAACATAATTTTATGTTTATTTATTAGAAATTAGAAAAGCGAAATAAAACTTGTTTAGTGGGCTGATTTTCTATATTTTAGTTTTTAAATGGGAATGGAACTGTTGACGTGACTTGTTTATGTTGTGCTTGGCTTTCAATACTGATACTTCAAATTAAGTAAGTTTTTTTCACTAGCACATATTTATATGACATACCACTCTTTTTTGAATAATGTTTTGAATCAGATCACGTTTTCTTTTAAAGCGGGACATTCTTGCATTCTTTGGGGACAATGGAACACATAACTTGAAAGTGGGTTTGTCTTGCCTAAAGCGGGACTTATGATGTTAGGTATGACTCAAAAATAAAAGTTTACTTCAGGTTGATTTTCATTTTTATCTCTTCCTCCTTTTTCGAATCAGTTAGTTTTGAACTGGTTTGAGACACATGCCTCAAGTTCTGGGCTGGAGTCCAGTTTAAATGATTACTAACTTTGAAGATGAACTCTGTTTCCCTAAAAATAAGAAAGTCATACTTGATGTCTCTATTATTAAACACTTTTATGTATCCTTGATATATGTAAAAAGATCACTTTTTGATATGTATGTTATTAGTATCATGAGTTCCTTTAATTTATTGGTGCATACCAGACAGTTGATTAAACACAATAAATAGCATTCTCATTCTGCTCTTCAAAGTATGATCTAGTTACAGTATGTTTTTATTTGTGTGTCAAAAAAATGTATTTTACCTTTAATAAAATGACTATTACAATTTCTTTGATTAGTCTAAGTATGTAGAATTCAAGATCCATAGAGGCAATAAAAACTTTCATGACTTTACAACCCAAAATAATACAAGTTGTAGGTTTTTTGCCGTAAAATTGTCAAAACCACTTTCAGAAGGGTACTTATATAAACTCTAATTCACTGTACAAATCAATTCAACTCAATTTTTTTAAAAAAATACTAAAGTAAACAATTCACATAACCTTCTTTGTGCCAACCAAATGTCATTCCATTTTTTGACAGATTTGAGGTTGAGAAAACAAATCGTAAACAAAAATGATCGTTCAGCGTCATTCCAACCGCATATGAAACATGTTTCTTTGCTTTTAAAACATGTTTGACGACGATGAACACGGCCATTGACTCCACTCATAATCTAGCCTATCGTCGAACGTAAGTCTTTGTTACACGCACAGAACACTTACTCTTAGAACGGTATCTCCCATGTTAAAAAAGGATGATAGAGTTTTTAGCGGCACCTGGTGGACGTGGTTGATTTTTTTCAATTAAGTCCTTGTCTGGTAAGAGGCCATATGAAAGAAGAGAAAATAATAAAAAGAAGAAGAGAAGAAAAGCGCGGGGCTATTCAAATTTGACAGTAAAAATTATCCGCATTAAAAGCCAATATCGCTATAATAAAGCAAAAATGCAGTTTGTGTGAACAAATCTTAATTTGGCTAACAGTTTTTAGATAAAAAAAACAAGAATATTCAAAAAATAAATTTATTAAAGAATATATATAATACAAATCCAATATTTAAAAAATGTAATGTATATGAAAATTGTATTATGTATGAAGTAGCTGGATGGCTGCTACATATTCCAGGATACAACACTGTCCATCATTTTGTGAAGAACTTTAGCTGTGAAAAAAGAGAGACAGTATAAGTACAATCTCATTAAAATAAATGGATTAATAAAAAATTATAAATCCGAGGAATACTTTATTTTTTAATAAGTCCAACATCTACGATACAGGTTTGCAATCCCCCAACGTCATGAAATAGAAAATACACAGTATATGTCGCGTTTGAGAATCCACATCGGATGCATCTGAGATGTAGTAAATCTTTGATCATGTCATTCAGTATACGTAAATGTAATGGAACAGATGTGTCCGATGTGGATAAAAAACGCTTGAGATGTAAAAAATGCATCCGATATGGATTCTCAAACACGGCAAGTATAAAATAAATGAGTAGAGTACTAACTTTCCTTCTCGAAAAGAAGTCCAACATATATTATTAGTCTGCTTCTTCTTCGACGATACAGCTTGGCAACCCCAAACGTCATGAAACAGAAAATACACAGTATAAGTATAAAATAAATGAGTAGATTACTAACTTTCCTTCTCAAAAAGAAGTCCAACATGTATTATTAGTCTGCTTCTTTTTCGACAATACAGCTTTGCAACCCCAAACGTCATGAAACAGAAAATACACAGTATAAGTATAAAATAAATGAGTAGATTACTAACTTTCCTTCTCGAAAAGAAGTCCAACATATGAAATTAGTCTGCTTCTTCTCCTTCTTCGACGATACAGCTTTGCAACCCCAAACCTCATGAAACAGAAAATACACAGTATAAGTATAAAATAAATGAGTAGATTACTAACTTTCCTTCTCAAAAAGAAGTCCAACATGTATTATTAGTCTGCTTCTTCTTCGTCATGAAACGTCATGAAACAGAAAAAACATGTTTCATGGAATTCCTGAGTTATATCCGTGAAACACAGTTTAAGAAACGCTGTACTAGAATTCGAAACAAATTGGTTCTGGTAGTATTCAAACATTTTTTAAAACTTACCACTAGTAGCACATTTTGTCTTCAAGCGTTTAGTTGAAGACAAAGGAGTAATCAAACTACTTTGATTAACACTTTCGTCTAAATCTTTCGCTAAATATTTTCTCTTCAAACCTTTACTTGAAGAAGTAGAAGGTGTTTGATCAACATATTTAATTTCAACGTTATTTGAGCAAAGTCCATCCGCTTCTCCTCCAGGAACTGCTGGGAGGAATAGCGTTGGAAATGCATCATGTGTTAGACCTCGACGGGAGCCAACTACTTTATATGTATCTTCAAAATGTTTATGACATACTACAAAGGTGGAATAAATTTGTAGTTTTGTTTTATTATTAAATCTTGGACAACGAACAGCAAGTGCCCAAATTTCAAATAAATCGGGTTCATTCCTAGGGTGGGGCAGGCGATGCATCTTGTTGTCCACATCAAGGCAATTCGGTACACAACATTTTCTATAATTACGCATCTTTATGGAAAAGCACAAAATAACAGTGGAAAAAGCACAAATTTATAATGGAAAAACAAGCTTATTGACAGTGGTCAACTAAATCAATTAAGCAAATTGGAAATGAAAACAACTGAATACAACAGTCACCAATATAAATAAACAAAGTTCACGTTTGGTTTAAGCCAAGACGCCATGACACCCCCCATAAAAATCAATATTCACCTGTCTGTTACACTCCCACCACCTACCCCACCACCCGACTGCAGCGCCACGCGGACGTGGTTGATTGATCCCAGGCCTGCGCATACCAGTTTCCCACCCCTGGTTACACGGGAAGTTAGATTGTGAGGAATATTTTTTATTCATAATACCCTGGTCAAATATTCTGTAAAGGCCACTAATGAAAAAAGAAGAATATGACACATAACCAAACATTGTCAGATTTGCTAGGACGTGTAGTTTCTATTTTTTCTGACGATATACCCACCTAAGGGGTAAGTCTGATTGATTATAATATATGGTCCTTCTGTAGTATCAGTGTGGTGCTTAAAATCATAAATATTTCATAAGAAGTGTAAATCAGTTGATAGATGAGTCTCTTTTGTTTTCAAATAATGATAGAGCATTAGCTTCAGATGAATGTAAAATATAAGCTTTTTACTGAATCTTCCAAGGAAATACCATAAATTCTTTTCAACAGGAAAAAAACTGTAAAATTCAGGAATCTGAGTTTATTTCAACATCTATCTTTGTATAGGATAATATTAATTAAAAGGCATCTAAGGCTAATGAAGTACCTATTCTTAGTGTTTAGAGGAAATCAAAATATGGGCAATTCGTAATAAAATTACAGACAAGGCACTATGTAAACCTATTTTTGTTTTTTAGAGATGTGTAGGAAAATCCACAGTACACAAATGGAAACGAAAAATGTAGAGGCCTTTACTATAAATAAAGTGACTCAAAGATGCTATAGAAGTAAGTATTACTGTAATGTTTGTCTCAAGATTTTGAAATATTTCTATATTACTAATATTTTCATCTCAATTCTAACACTTATTATTAAAAGCATCAAAATGTAAATAATTTATAAATGTCTCATAATACATATACATGTTAAGGTATGGGATAATTAACCCTAATAAATGTCATTAAACCACCACAACTGTTTATTTATTAGTATTACACTATTCTATATTGTATTTCGTAGCTACGCGGTCGAGCTATGACCCCCGACTGCTGCTCCCCTTCGATGCTCTCCGTTCGTCCGTCCTGACTTGCCAGGAGTATTGACAATTGACAGTGACACGTGGTCAATAATGTTGGGGTACAAGGGGAGTATCACTAACACGGCCAACCTGCTACTGGAGCGTCCTCGCGCCATTTCTGAAATTTTAGAAAGCAGCAAAAAGTGTTTTTTTTGTGTTCCACTAAAATATTTTGGACTTTTACATCAAAAATATAATCATCAATCATTGATTTTATAAATTGAAAATGGAATTGCCATTATTTCTGTTATTTTTTTTATTTTTTTTTATTTTTTTTATTTTTTTTTATTTTTTTAATTTTTTTTTATTGATAATTATACAGCCATTATTACTTTATTTTAATATTTTAGACATTCTAAAATATCATTACTCTTTTTTGGTATTGCCATTATTACTTTATTTTAATATTTTAGACATTCTAAAATATTATTACCTTTTTTTTTAATTGATAATGAAATGGGGTTGCCTGCCATTATTAGTTTAGGTAATCATTTTAGATATTTCCAAAATAATATTCTTTTTTTTTTAATTCATAATGGAATGGGGTTGCCTGGCATTATTGGTTTATGTAATCATTTTAGATATTTCTAAAATATTATTCTTTTTTTTTAATCATTAATGGTATGGGGTTGCTTGCCATTACTACTTTATTTAATCATTTTAGATATTTCTAAAATATTATTCTGTTTTTTTTTTAATTGATAATGGTACTGCCATTATTACTTTATTTTAATATTTTAGACATTCTAAAATATCATTACTCTTTTTTGGTATTGCCATTATTACTTTATTTTAATATTTTAGACATTCTAAAATATTATTACCTTTTTTTTAATTGATAATAGAATGGGGATTGCCTGCCATTATTAGTTTATGTAATTATTTTAGATATTTCTAAAATATTATTCTTTTTTTTTTAAATCATTAATGATATGGGGTTGCCTGCCATTATTACTTTATTTAATCATTTTAGATATTTCTAAAATATTTTTTTAATTGATAATGGTACTGCCATTATTACTTTATGTTAATATTTTAGACATCCTAAAATATCAGTACTTTTTTTTTAATTGATAATGGGATGGTATTGCCTGCCATTATTAGTTTATCTAATCATTTTAGATATTTCTAATATAAATTTTTTTTTTGTTATAATGGAATGGGGTTGCCTGCCATTATTACTTTATTTAATCATTTTAGATGATTCTAAAATATTATTCTTTTTTTTTTATTATTTTACTTGAATAGTTTTTACTATTCATCAATTTTTTTATAATTGTTTGTTAAAATAAAATTTATTCACTTTCAATATGCAGTGACTTCAATTAATCATAAGAAAACACGTAACAAAAACGTTACTCACTTTTTGTTATTTATTGGAAGGCCATGGATGTAATTTTTCATGAGCGGCAACAGTGGTCCGCCGTCCTTGCTTATGTAGCGCATATCTGTCATTGGGTAGTACTTCATGAACAGTAAATGGCCAGCTGAGAATCTTCTATAGTCACAAGGTCCCCAATAATAAACAAATACAAAGTGCTGAGATCGCTTCTTGGCTCTTTCTTCCAAACGTACTTGAGCGTCGGCTACGGCCTTGTCTGGATCGACAAAGTTATCGGTTCGCGGTGCATCTCCCAAAAATTGCCGAGTATCCATTAATCTTGGATTTGTGGCATGATTCAACACTTTAGGTACCTGACCCGTTATTGAATGAATTGTAGAATTTATATTACCTTCTATAGCAGGCATTACGATAGTCGATAGTCCATTTATTTTCTTTTATCGTAACAAAGCCTTTATTGGTGCAGCTAATTCTAAATTCATTTAATGAACCGTCGAAAATAACTAGCAAGTTCATAAACTGTCTTACACTTCTAACATCTGTCGGAATAGGCGCTTTAGTCAAGGCGTTTATTTTACGCTGACTGGGTCGCTCTGATACTGCACTTAAAACAACACCAAGATATTCAGTCTGTAGTAAAGTATTTTCCATGTCAGAGAGAATTGATCTGATCTTAATTATGAGGCAATGGGTATCTTTCTTTAACTATCTTCTTGTTGACATCACGGAGATTTACACACATTCGAACCTCACCATTTTTTTTGATACAAACGCTATAGGTAGAGCTTGCATATTCCGATCGACTTTCACGAATTATGCTCGCGATTTAAAGTTCATTAATTATTTTTTACTTGCAATCTTTCTTGGTATGCCAACCTACGAGCACAATATACCACTGGAGTAGTGTCTTTTAGCTTTATTGTCATTTCACCGGTGGTAATATGATCGGGAGTTTTATTTTTATAAAACAGTAGGAGATTTTCTAGCGGTATTTTCAAGTTCTCTTTTAAATCAAGTTGATTTATCACAATATTTTTATTTACACTTTTTAAAGTCAATACCTTAGAAATGTTGAGTAGGTTATGGTGTAACCGTAATAGTTTTTTAATAATTCGTAAACAAAGTCTACTAATAACATTTCATCCAATAAGGTCAATGTTGCCTGGAATAACATTATCTGGTACGACTGCATAACAAACGTCTAAAGTCAACATCGGCTTAGCAGTTATTAGGATCACAAACACCCACAGCGTAAACAATTTGTATCCCGAATCCGGAGTAATCACGAATCTTACCGTCTGTTTTGATAGTCGCGTTTAATGTTTTTGCTACAGAATGTTTTATTATTGATTCGTCAGCGTCACTATTAACGGCAAGAAAAAGAAGGAACACTGTTTTTTCACAATTATGTCGTCATTGGTGTTGTGTTTAAATGACGTAATTTTTTAAGTAATATTGTTTTCTTGGGTTAACCGTTTTTAAACCATGAAATAGTAACTTTCGTTGTGGTCAATTTTCTTGCAGTAGTTACAAGGTGGAATTTTTAAGGAATCCTTCTTCCATCAAATTTGCTTATTAATTATTGTCATAACCTCATGATCAAGTTGCGGTAGTTGTATATGCAGCGAGGCGCATTCTTCCGCGTGGTCTAACCCGTATTTAATTATACTTAGAATATAACCCAAGGAAAATTTTCATTGAATCTGTGTATACCACTAAATTTCTGAGTCCCATAATCACATAAAGAATCACAAATTTTCCCAAGTTTGGCGGATTGGCCGCCACTCACAACAGTATCGGTTACCTCTATTTTTCAAGGCCTCGCCTGCCTTTGCGATCATTAGATTATAGCTGACGGTTAATTCATCTTTTAATTTCGTAGCATTTTCTAAACATTCATGAATGGCGTATGCGCTGTTATCCGGATCGTAGCTGCTTAATTTAAATGTGTAGTTTGATGTCGACGCTTGAGTATTTGATCCATCTGCTACGAGAAGCTTGGGCGTTGCCTGTGAAGATGATGATGACATCATCACAATATAGTACTCTTTGTCTATTTTGCTAATTCAGCGATTTGTTGTTGCTGGGCAACGATTAAATTAATTAAGGTTTCTTGACACTGTACTGTACCTTTTTAAAAGTTCAGGATAAGGATCGACACTTGGTGATGCAACACCTCCGTCCGAATCTGGTACAGCGTTTGGCGAGACACTATTTGCACAATTTTCGTCCTCCATTTTCAGGAATTACTGCTTGACACGGTCTTTTTTATTAGTTCGTATTGTCTGTGCAGCACTGGACACGGTACTATCTCACTTCTGATGTTAAGGTATGGGATACTTAACCCTAATAAAAGTCATTAAACCACCACAACTGTTTATTTATTAGTATTACACTATTCTATATTGTATTGCGTGGCTACGCGGTCGAGCTATGACCCCCGACTGCTGCTCCCCTTCGATGCTCTCCGTTCGTCCGTCCTGACTTGCCAGGAGTATTGACAATTGACAGTGACACGTGGTCAATAATGTTGGGGTACAAGGGGAGTATCACTAACATACATATCTTATATATCATTTTTTAGAAGAAAAGTTCGTGAAAAACCTCAGCAAATAAATTTAAATTTTAAGTTTTTTGTATGTATGTATTGTTTAATTTTTTTAAAATTTGCTTTATTTTTAAAATAAAATGAATTTTGTATTTAAGTATGGTTTTATTTTCTTAACAATAGCAAAGCTTTATTATTTGCAGATGACTTAAAAATTTTCCAAATTGTTAAAACCCATGATGATGCCCGTAGAATTCAGTCTGACCTCGATAACTTATCAGAATGGTGTTCTTTAAATGGCATGGACTTGAATGCCAATAAATGCCATATCATGCGTTTTTATCGTTCCCACCTACCTTCAACTAATTTAACTATAACTTAAATGGTCATATCTTAGACTCTGTTTATCAAATTAAAGACCTTGGAAATATTCTCGATCCTATTTTAAGCTTCAATCAACACATATCTGCTGCTGTCAACAAATCTATGAAAATGTTGGGTTTTATCAAAAGGCTGACCCGTGATTTTACTGACACAACTGCAATTATAGTTCTTTATTGTTCGTTAGTCAGACCACACTACTGCTCTTCTGTTTGGTCTCCACACTATATAACATATAGTAGGAAAATAGAAAGTGTTCAGCACAACTTTCTCAGACATATAGCTTTTAAATTGGGTGTTTATTGTCAATATGATTTCATGCAACAGTTTCTGAACATCCCCTCCTTGGAAACTAGGCGAAAACAAAGAGACCTTAGTTTGTTATTTAATATTATAAATAGTAGAAGTAATTGTCCTGAACTTCTTGAAAAAATAAATCTTCTTGTTCAGACTCGTTTAACTAGGCAACTGCAAACATTTTATGTACCTTTTTATAGATCAAACCAGGCTTTTAACAGCTGCATTCCAAGAATAAAAAGTGATATTAAGCACTCACATAGTCCGAAGTTGATATTAATTTAAACTTTTTGGATGCTGAATTTATTTTAAACCAATGAAAATTTTAAAATTAATCAATTTTTTATTTAAAAAAAAAATGCATATCTTATTTCACCTAAATAATATGGCCGAATTATAAGTTGTGACTATGAAAGATAATACTACCACTTCAAAGTAATTTTGCCCTTGTCTTAAGTAACTCTAACTCAAAATATTGTCAATTAAAGTAAGTGCGACTATAAAGTCAATTTTGCAACTATGCCGAAGTTACTATAAAGTAATTGCTACCACGCTATTACCTTTAAAATAGTGGCAAATTGTGTAATCATATCTGCATTACACTATGAAGTGACAAGAATTACTTTAAAAGAAACACACAATTACCTGCGCGCTTTTTCTGGCCACTTTGAAGTCACATCTAACACTTATGTGCTACTTTGGAGGTTCATAACATAACCTCAAATAATTCGACTGGTTGAGCAAAGTTCGACGGCTTTTATAGAGTTTTTTGTTAAAATTAATTAAAACTAGGTATTTTATCGAGCTTAAGAATTACTGTTTGTAAAATTATTCAATTGTTACCTTTTTTTCAGAAATACGATGACTGAAGACACATACAAAATTGTATTAACGAAAGAAAAGAGAGGAATATATTTTACGGCTGTTCCTCACAAGTGGGAAAAAGAAAAATATTTATTTTGGCCAGATAAATTAACATCCGGCCAAATAAATAAATTAAGAAGTAGTATATCTTCCGATCCAGAAAAAACTTGGGGCAAATATAGATGCCTAGTTAAATGTAAAAACATTAAAAGTTTTGAGGAAGCTTTATCTTTAGAAAAACAATTAACAGAATGTACAGACACTGAGGCAGAAGAGGAACTATTCGACAAAATATATGAAAATAACTCATACACAATTATTGATCGCAATAATTTATTTGAGAAAAATTTTGAGAACATAGAAAATTTACCGCTAAATAATATACCAATTATTTTATCGCAGGAGCTTATTACTCCATTAAATATTGACAATGTTTCCGACGATTATAACACGCAACAACAAATGGAAGAGCCAAATTTGCCAGATATAACAGAAGCCATGTTAGATGTTCAAAGAGAAGTTCAATACTTAAAACAGGAAGTGCAAGAAATTAGGAATGAGTTGAGAGAACAAGGAGCCAAAATATATTTATTATTAGACAATATTTGTAAAAAAATAGACAACATGACCACATCTCCAAAAGAAAATATTTCTATAGAAAAACAACCAGTTGCAGATCTTTTAAAACATTATGAATTTCCTTTAACAACATGTGAAAATGTATCAAAGCTAGACCATGAATTAAGAAATAGCAAAATTCTAAAAGAACAGTTAACAGTATTACTAACTACCATTGCTGGAACAACTGGTCAACAGGACGCTACAAAAATTTGTTTTAAAATAATAGACTATTTAATTTCCCCGGAAGTTCTTAAACAATATTCATGGACGGGTGTTTCAAGAAAAAAGACTGATGCTGAAAAAAAACCGTTCCATAATTTAGAAAGCTTAATTTCTGTAATGTTTGAAGTTCTCTGTAAGGCAGATAATCGACACACCAAGGAAAAAAACGAATTTATATTAAAAAATAATATTCTCAAGCACGCCAAAAAAAGATATGAAAGAAAAGTTAAACCCACAAAAGATATTCATATTACCGGGGAAGGAGAAGAAGAAGAAGAAGAAGAGATGAGACCTGATACTGAAGAGGATGATAGTGGCAAGTAAGTATATTAATATATAATAAATGATGCAAAATGCTTAATAATTCTTAATGGGTAAAGTTTCCTAGTAAATGCAGTCTACAGTTTTCTTTAATGATTTATTTTATTTTAGAAATGAAGGAGTGCATATAGAATCCGATGAATAATGCTTTTTTATTCAGAAATGGAAATTACTACTGACATATGGAGAGTTACCAGATTTTGTTTTTAATTTTTATAATAGAATATTTATGTTTGTGTTTCATAATTTTTGTTGAAGCTTGAGAATCTGAACATTTATGTTTTTGTTTCGGTATTTTGCTTATACTTTAAAAATGTATGTAAAAAAACTCCTATATTATTAAAAAATCTGATGTGTCCAACACATGACTTTCCTATCTAGTTATTACAGGCTTTTTCCGTTTATTGTGTACAACCTATTGCAGCATCTCTATAAATGTTTAGAGGATAAACTAAATATATACATTGTCCACATACATCTACCGCGAAACATTTTTCTATATTCATTGAAAATGAAAATACTGAAAAATTTAAATTTAGCACTTTTCCTACAATTTTTCCATTACGGTCCATTTAAAAAAAAAATCATGTATGAACAAATATTATAGAGATCGATATCGCAAACAACTTTTATTTCAACAATTTTCATAAAAATCAGAATTTTGCACATTTTGTCAAATTTCTCGAATACGGACCATTTCAGGAAATTTTTACATAAGGCAAAAATTATAGATAATAATATTAGAAGTAACTTTTATTTGAACAATTTTCTTCTCCAAACATAAATAACAGATATATTCCATAAAATATATAAACGGCCTCCCATAAAGTACCCCCCCCAGATGTTCCGACTTTGTCCAAAATCTAATCATTTCACGTCAGGCCGAAATAAAACTTAAGTTTAAAATTTATTGATTTTTTCTTTATCCGTTTTTGAGTTTTCTTCAAATTTCGAAATTTACACATTTTCTCAAATATCTCGAATACGGTCCATTTTAGAGAAATTATTTATGGAACAAAAATTATAGAGAATTATATTACAAACAACTTTTGTTTAAACAATTTTTAAAAAAAAAATTTTTTTTTACATTTTGTCAAATTTCTCGAATACGGACCATTTAAGGAAAATTTTGTAAATAACAAAAATTATAGATAATTATATTAGAAGTAACTTTTATTTGAAGAATTTTCTTCTCCAAACGTAAATAACAGATATATTCCATATAATATAAAAATGACCACCTATAAAGTACCCCCCCAGATGTTCCGACTCTGCCCAAAATCTAATCAGCTCATTGGACGCTGAAACGAAGCTTAAGTTTAAAATTTGGTGTTTTTCTGTGTATCGGTTCATGAGTTATGCGTTATACAGACACACACACACACACACACACACACACACACACACACACACACACACACACACACAGACACACAGACACACACACACACACACACACACACACACACACACACACACACACACACACACACACACACACACACACACACAGACATCATCGCGAAAATAGTCAAAACGGATTCACGGGACCACAAAACGTAAAAATCCGTCGAAAACTCGAAGTCGAAAAAAATCATGATTCCTATACTTTCCTTATATCTGTATACAGATAGGAAAGTAAAAAAGGGATTTTTATTAATTTTATTGTTATGAGATGTGATAAAGTAAATGAATAAACAAAATTTAACAAATTCATTTTTTTATTTTAAATTCTAAATATTTATGTCTAATGTATGTAAGAGGGGAAAAAATACAAAATTTTCTTTATATTTTAGAAAAAAAAGTTTACATTTAATGTCAGAAATACGATATAGCCTAGGTTTGCCATAATTATTTTGCGATTTACATTGATATATGTTTAAATGTGACGATTTTATTGGTAGTTCAAAAAAATCGTTTTTTTCCTGTATCGGTTGTCCGTATATGTGAATAACATCCTTATAATAAGTAGCATTTATCATTTTAACTATTTGGTTTTCTTTTGTTAAAAAACAGTTATTTCTTTTGTTGTTACACAGCATAAATTTTTCTGCAATGTATATCTTATTAAACACTTTGGAACATCCATATAAAACATGAGTTTCCATTGTATTTTAATTTTTAACAAATGGAATAAAATTATGATTTAATTCTAAACTGGACATAAAACTGTTTAGTTCAGTGACCCTTTTAGCTATTTGAGCTAATGGTCGCCTTCCACTGCGAATCAATGATTTTATATTTCCCAAACAGTTTTCAAATGCATACGCACTTATTTCTGAAAGACATCCAAATTTTTTAACATCGCTTACGACATGACATAAGTTATGTATATTACTACTTATGGCATCAAACCCGTATATAAATCCAAACTGATGTATAAAATCCAAAATAAGTCTTTCTGCTATATTAATATATTTTAAATAAGTTTTACATGATAATATTGTAACCGCACAAAACAGCAATAAATAATTATGGTATACCTCATTGCTTAAAAAATCTTTTAAAATCACCGGTCCTAAATAAAGTAAGAATGTCCTATACTCGGATCCTTTCCAAAATTTTAGACATTTTAGTGTTCTTATTGCTCTATGAATTTCATTAGGTCGATAATCGTTACAATATTTTAAAGCATTTGATATTTGATCAATATCTCTTCCGGAAAACTTTGTTTTAAAATTGTAATTTCCATACACCCATCCATATAAACATTTCCTCATGACTCCTGTAATGAAATCAAAGTATGTAAAAAATATAATACTAATAAAAGTCAGATGGGTTAACGAAACGGTGATATCTTATTGAGGACGGCACTTCTGGTAACAATGTACTCTAGTTTTATTTGTTCACATTTTTAAAGAAATACTCACCCAAATCAAAAAGATGCAAAGAGTCAGCTACAATAACGTCTTCTATCATATCTATCGGTAATTTTGTCAACGGAGAAGTCTCTTTATGGTGATCTTCATCTATTTGGCCACGAAAAGTTTGATCTGTTCTCAAAGGACAATCAGATTTCGGCCTTCCGCCTTTATCATATTGGCCTGTTACTGTACATTTTATACATCCACGTGTAGCATTAAAACCCACAGTACCTAAAAATATAATTATATAACTTAATTTTTATTTAATTTTGTTAATAATAATAAAAATTTTATGTCAGAAAATGAAAATATAGGATTTATTAAAATGTTTTTCTTTTCGTAATTACCTTTTATATAACAAAATATTTTACTAGGATTTCTACTTGTTGGTTTTTATATATAATGCCATTAGTTAAAAGTTCATTTAACTCTTCAATAAATTGGCTAAAAAAAGTCTGTAAAGGAGGTTTTGTTTCTCCACAATAGATTGCCACTGCCATAGGTTTTAAATCAGGAATTTCTTCGACTCTAAACAAAATTGGCCAAAATTGTAGTGGAGCACTTTTAAAAGGTGGTATGCCATCTACATTAAAAACTAAAGACATTCTTTTTAATTGAGATTCCTTGGGCAAGCATGCCATTAAGTTATTTTTTATCCCATTGTACCAAAATTCGCCATCACCCATACGTTCAATAGATACTGTACAAGGAGTGTCCAGTAACGTCCTGCTATCTAATGGTAATTGTAACCCTTTATTTTTTAGAAGCCTCAATAGATCATTAAGAGCACTATGAATAGTTTTATGCTTTAAAGCCCACTTCTTTAATTCTAGCCACAGTGTAAATGTTTCGGAATTTTCTTCAGGTTCTTCCAGATAATCTAGGTTGTTTTCGTTTTCCTCATATGCTGATGAGGCAAAATCGTTATTCTGATATTCATTATAATCTAAATCTATTATTGTTTTTGTCACCTCTGAGTATTGTTCTTTTTCCTTAATGTTAGATGGTTTACAGATAACATTTAAATTTTTTATAATATTTTGGCCTTCTGAGTTATATTTTAATTGTTTTAATTTTCTATAAAAGGTAGTCGAATGCCTATATAATTTCTTCTTATTAATAGTTTTCGACATATTTTATAGCACAATCAATAGTTAGTAAACTTGTTATACGATTTACACTCACAATGAAGAACACTCTGGGCACTCTTTTTATTGTAAATAAAAGCAAATTTTATAACCTAATTGTTTATTCTGGAAAATTTACGAATGTATAAATTGTAAAGTAGCAAAAACTTTGAAGTAAATTTTAACAGTAATTGGGTATCTAAAGTCACAGTACCAAGAATGTATTTAGTTGCCGCTACTGTAAAGTATATCCTCAGGTAACATTTACTATCCACCGACAATTATTTTAACTTACATGCTACTAGAAATATAAAGTTATAATGAAGCACCCAGTTAAGTTCCAATTACTAGAAGTTGTTACTTGTTAGTTAAAATTACTTTGTAGTCGCATTTTAGTAACTTTTATGGTTTCCGCTACTATAACATTGTGACTTTAAAGTAAAAATTACTTTAAATACATTTTTTAAGTAAATTTTCGGTTATTGTAACTTCGTTATGGGTGTTTGTATAACCATAACTACAAGCGACACACTGAGAATAACTGTTACGTTTTAGTGACTGTATCATTAGGAATATAAAGTAATTGTTACATTAAACAGGCATTTATAGTTGTAGCTACTACATATTTACTATATTAAAGTAATAAATACTAAAGTAATAGTAATTATGACTCTCTATGCTATTTGGGATGGTTGCAGAGAGGTGTCGGGCATGATGCAGGCTTTGTTTGAATCATACTACAAATTGGGGATGAACGAACAGGGAAGATATCTAATGGGTCTTATGCAAATTCTACCTGTTCAGAGACGTCGCCATGGCAACTACGATGAGGAGGCGCAGAGCCGGAGACAGTGCACAGTGAGTTTTACCGTCCCAAATGGACAGGCAAATTGATCGAGGGTGTGTTAAAAAACCTTCATGGAAATCTTCGACATCCGACCTCAGAAGATTACCACGCTCTTCAAAAGGAAGAAAGCTGGTTGTGTAACCTTAAAAGATAAGCGCGGTGGTCTGAAGCATTTCAAATATACTTTGCAGGACAGGCAAATGGTAAGGGATCATATTAATATTTTTCCACGGGAGGAAAGCCACTACAACAGAACTAAATCAGAGAAGGAGTACTTAAGTTCAGACCTTAATATGAACAGGTTATTTGAAGCCTACAAAATAAAACACCCCGGCACTACTGTCACATACAAATTTTATCGATCAGTTTTCCTAAAGGATTTTCCTAAGTTATATTTTAGAAAACCGCGAGTTGACACGTGCAAGACGCGTGACGCCCTCTACTTAAAATCAAAAAGCAAAGACGTCATTGTTGCAAAACAAGCCAAAACTCATCTTGAGTTGCATCAGAGACAGGAGGAAAATGTGTTCTAGGCAATAAAGCAAGATTCTGGGAATAGCACTTTACCAGCTACAGGATATGGGATATGGGAGATTTTTTTTTATTGATTTTGACAAAGCCTCTTCCAAATACATTGACACCTCAAAACTTGGCATTAACCAGGCTTCATGGTTGCGAATCACCTAAGATGATCCTGGAGAAGTGATTTACAAAAAGAGTTTTAGTGGGCTGTTGCAATGGCAGAGATGTCATGTACTGAAGAAGGCATACAACGTTCACCATATCAGGTCAGCTGAACTGTTAAGTTTATCTAATGCAGTGCCCTTGAAGACTTCAAAAAAAAAAGACCTTGAAGCTATGTTAAGAGTATTTGACTGAAGAAAACCAAGAGATTTTCAGAAAAATTCTAAGTGTCTAAAACTGACATAGATCGTGGGAGATAAGATCACTACCATGACCATAAATTTGGCACTTAGATCTTTTCCATTTTCATTGTGATTTTTTTTGCAAAAATATTTTCTTTTTCTTTAAAAATTTCAGGTTACGTTTAAATGTTTGTGTTAAACATTTGCTTTATGCTATTAAGAATAAAAAATTTGGTTTGCTTTCACTAATGTGCAGTTTTTCTTATTTTCCTGAAAAAACGATTTTTGGAACTTAGATCAATTAGCCCCGCAACTCTACATATATAAAAAACCAATCAATTATTGGGGAATTCAGCAAATAATATGTTAAAGAAAACTCTTTTTACTTCATCCAAGCTTTCGGAAATTTATTAAATCTTTTCCATCATCAGGGTAGACTACAAAATAATGTTGGAAAATAGTTACAATGGTCCAAATTAAACTAACGTTACTACTTAAAATAAGTTGAGATTTTTCACTAGATGTTCTAACAAATGTTTATATATTTTTTATAAAATAGTCAACTAAATTTATATATTATAAATTAAAATTACTAAAATTAAAGTTATTTCCTTTCCAATTCAGTTTCAATATACTATTACGGCTACTTTGCCTCAGGGTACTAACGAAAAGCCATTTTAAAGCCAGGATGGGTCAATCTCAGGAAGGATTCGAAGTTTACCAAATAAAAGCTACTGCGGAGTTCTTTTCTATCAATCAGGCAGATTCTTATATTTTTCAAATATCTTTTAGCAATAAGTATGAAACATATGGAAGATATTCATATAAATACGTATTTATATTTACAAATTATTCGCAGGTAAGCTCAACAAGAACCATAAAAAGATTACACTAATTGTAAAATATCTTTAACAATGAATATTTTGTCTTGAATGTTTTTAATAATTATGTTCTATTTTGTTTCAGACTCAGATTAATGTTCTTATCACAAGTTTGACCTATTAAGAAGGTTTAAAGTTCTATTTTCTAAAGAATTATCAGCAAATTGGTAAGTTAATATACATATGAATGAATTATCAGCAAATTGGCAAATTAATATATAAAATATACTTTAATCACTGACTCGAATAATAAAAAAAAAACAAATTAAAGTTTTTAAGGCTTATCTGTTTTTTTTTTTTTATAAGGGCGGCTTCTCTCCAGATTCTTACATGGCTCCGATTGGTATTATTGAGTTCTTATAGGCGTCAATACAGTATGATCTCTTCAATTAAATAAGATGTTTTAATGGGAACTATCAACCCAGATATAGTTTTAAGTGCCAAAGGTAAAAGTAAAACTGAATAAGGAAAAAGGCCTAAAAATAATATAACTTGGTAAAGAAATATAAGGTACAATAGAATAGTTCAATCAATAGACTCACCTCGGTTGGCAGGGGGTCTAAACGTGGCTTCAATTGAAGCGAATTTGATAATTGAATTCTCCAAATAAATTATTTCTTTTAGATCCACAAAATGTAATATTAGTTACTTTATCCCGAAATTAAATAAATCAATCGGAGATTTCGGTAAATATCCGCAAAAATCCGAGGTTTGGAAAACGTGGTTGCTTCTCAAAGCAAATTCTCCAAAAAGAAAAAGATAAAAAAAAACTGATAGTGTTTTCCTTATGGGCTTTAAACCGAAATATTCCGCGAGAATCTAAAGAATTATTCTTTTGCACTTTTGGCTACACTGAACTGTGCATGACGTCATGGTATTTTTCCAATAATTTATGGTTCTGTGAGAAGAAAATTTGACAGACGATGATAAAAGTAACAGAAGAGGAATCAAAACATAATTTAAGGTTATATTTACTTATTTACTAAAATATTAAGATATTAGTTTTAATTCGTTTATTTTTAGGTAAACCAGATATCAATGTAAAGTTAATTGAAGATGAAATATAGCTACAGTTGAAGAATCTCAAAATAGATGTTAGTAGCGGTGTTCCTCTGTTTCCCACCACACATTCTTGAAGTCCATACACATGCGTGTCAGGATGGACGAGCGGGAGAAGGCAGACCAGCGCAGTGGGCAGTACGCGAATAGACAGTGGCAATACCACAGCAACATTGTAATTGAGAATACTTGATCGTGAATTAAACCATTAAAAAGCAGTTTAGAAATTTTTATTAGGGAAGATACATCCCTTATGTTTATATAGATATACATTAAAATAGTTGGGCCCTTGCTCATTTCTATGTGAAAACTAATTATTCTATATTAGAATAATAAAATTGTTAATAAAAATTATATATAAAGTATAAGACTTTTAGTACGTAACAATACTCCGTTGTTAAATGTGTAATTTGTTTGTCAACAGTTTGACATTGTCAAAAATGGCATTTCAGTTATAAATATTGCAAAACAAGATGCCTATATTGGTTTGTTTTATTATATTCTAAATTTAAAAAAAAATTGGTTGGCGAGGGTATTTATTTGAACTGTATCGTTTATTCGTTTACAACACTAAATTTCTGACTCTAATTATTGTTTTTACTCTCTAACATAAGACATAATTATTGGTAATACAGACAAAATAGAACTATAATTGTAATCGTAAATCCGTCTCGCTCAACGCTAATTTAACATCAGCACAGATTTTATCAAAATGAAGAATACAGATTTTTATTTTTACTGAGGGTGAGAGGAATAATTTACTTTGCCAATTATCTTTATCTAGTAGGTAATAATGAGTGAAAATATAGACATTCATAATTTTAAAATATGTATTTTTTTATTTTAAGTAAGAGAAAAAATATCAAATGATTCATAGAAATGTTTCTAAAGTAGGCGTTAGAAAAATTCACGCATGTAGGAGCATTAAATTATTCTTCTTCTTTTTAAGTTTTAGGTTGAATTTAATTCAGAATCGTCCGTAATTATTACGGACATGGGATATGAATCGTATCTTTGTATTTGTCGATCATGGCCTACTTCAGAAACATTTTTTTTTTGGTGGATAACTTTTTATGTAAATGAAGATTCCGCTGGAACCACTGTTTCAAAATTTGTTTTAATTTTTTATGGAAAACAAAACAAAAATTTTAATATCACTTTTTAAGCTTTTAAGAATTTTTATTCCTACTTTAGTTTTATCAATTTGAAAAAACTCACCTGCTAAGCGATTCCGGTCGAATACCGGGACCGGTTAATATCAGTTCTAAAGGCCATCTAGGCCAGCAGCTTTTGATATAACATTCTCTTTTCCAACTTACCTCATTTTGACAGCAAAAAATATATATACAACCTATTCTTGTATCTACAATAATTTATAATATAGGGTGTTTACCAGGGAGTACCAAATTTGGATATTTTCGATTTTCTAGATGAGATTGGATGCACTGAAAATGCATAATATACATTATAACAGCCTGTTAATTTTACGTCTTAAAGTCTTCAAGACGTAAGTGAAAATTTAAAGAAAACTACTATTTTTATTATAAAGAATTTTCATTAAAGATTATTTTTTTATATTATATGTTTGTCATGTTTGTTTTAGACTAATATTTTTTTGTGTCATCGGCTTCTACTATGATTATTTCGCCTCGTGTTCTGTGTCACTGTTTCCCAGCTCCACTTTAGGAACAGCACTGTTAATTAGAACCCAACAGTGAACGGTCGAGTGTTGAATCCTGATGTTGAAAACAATATTGGCAATGTTAATGTAGGTAATATTGGTAAAAATGAAAACATTTTAATTTCAAAAAATGATAATGCTATTTTTTTAATTGAAACTAACAGAAATGAAAATGATGAAATCCATTTTAAATTATTATTCCAAATAAGTTGAAGACGGGTATGAAGGATGAAGATAGAAAGAATAAATCTCTGTACAAAACTGAAATAGTAGTTTGTGCAACAAGAGCGGATATGGCCATCATATACACTCGAGTTGTACAGTATATTTTTTCTATAAGCCACTAAGGAAAATTTACAAACAAAAAAATATTTTAGGTCATTAAGACAAAATAACTAATTTTAAAATAATTTATGACTTTTAATCATTTTTAAAATAAAATAAACGATGAAAAAAAATGTATCAAGGCTCGAACTTGGGTTTCTTGCGTGGAAGTCAGATACTCTCACCACGCATCCACCGGCATATTTGGAAAAAAATGTAATACTCGTAATTGAAGTGACTTCATAGAGTTTTAATAAAATTAACAAATTATTTATAATTATAGTATAAATAAAAACAGAAATGCTATTATTTATCGATTCTACACAAAAAAAGAGTCATTTTAATGTATATTTAAGTTCAATAACTAAAAAATATACTGATAATTAATTTGACAGAATTGTCACTTATTTAAAATTTTAAAAATTATAGTTGTCGGGTGACCAGAATATAAAAATAATAATAATAATAATAAACTCTATTTGCAACTTCCAGTTTTTTATACATATAAAAATATTCAGAAAAAAGTGCCAAAGAAGGCTGCAAAAAGGACTGGTGAACAGTGGATACTGATCAAAGCACCAGCCCTGAGTATTACCAACGCCACAGGACATCGTACAAAAAACAATATAAACATAAACACAAATGATAGTGAGAAAAAAAAAGTATAAACATTCTAAAAAGTAGCTATCACTCTGCTGTGTCAAGAAGAAACTTTTTGTAAAAATTTTTAAATTTACTTACAGACATTTCTTTAAAATGTTGTGGGATAACCTTGTACATTGCATAAATATTATAAGCAGTATTATGTATTGGAGGTGAGATACGACCACAAAAACGTAAATTGAGGTTATGAACATCAGAACTATACCTTATTTTATTAAAAATATATGGAGGGGATTTATGTAAAATAACAGAATGAAACAAATTAGCCGAGTGTAAGTTTCGTCTGGATTGCATATCTAGCCAGTTTGAATCCTTGAGTTTATGAGAGACTCGATCAAATTTCCGTATTCCATAAGAAAATCTTAAACAAGATTTCTGTACTCTCTGAATTCTAATTATGTCTGCGTTATCTAAGCAGGGCCCATAAACTGAATCACAAAAGTTAAAATTACTCAGAACCAGGGAATCTGTTAATAACAATTTTGTTGTAGTTGGAAGAATATGTCGATGTGGGTAAAGCATTTTTAAATTCATGTAAGCTGTTTGTATGCACTTGTTAGCGTGAAGTTTAAACGTCAAGTCATTATCAATTACTAAACCTAAATTGCGAGCAGATGAGGAAAATGATAAAATATTCCCATCAACTAGAATCTGCATTTCATTTTGTAGTTGATGTCGGTATTTACCAAATAACATTACTACACTCTTAGCTGAATTAATATTAAGTTGATGAATATTTGAAAGTTTAACTAGTCTGTCAAGATCTTCATTAATATGATTATTAGCTTCTAAGGAATCATTATGATTGAAAGAAAATTTAATTTGAGTATCGTCAGCATAAAAAAATGGCTTACCATTCCTAATGCTATTCTCAAAGTTGGAGGTATATAGTGAAAATAATAATGGCCCAAGTATTGATCCCTGAGGAACTCCACAGGAAATCTGCTTAGTATTTGATGAGCCTGCATCAGTAACCACAAATTGTTTCCTGTTATACAGGTAGCTATTAAAAAGTCTGATAACATATTGAGAGTAAAATTTTATGATTAATAGTATCAAATGCTTTGGAATAATCTAGCATAACAAGTGCTGCCGTTTTTTTGACATCAATATCCCTAAAGAGATCATCAGTGACATCCAGTAAAGCTGTAGCACAACTATAGCCAGAACGAAAACCTGACTGTCGCAGTGGAAGTATTTGATTATTTTTTGAATGAATATTTAATTAAAATTTCATGATTTTTTCAATCACTTTGGATAACACTGGTAGGATAGAGAAGGGATGCAAATCGTTCACACTAGTAACGTTCTTTTTCTTGGGCAAGGGAAAGACTTTTGATAGCTTCCAAGATTCCGGAAAGATGCAATCGGTGAGGCAAACATTTATGATATGTGTAATTATAGGTAAAATTTCAGGACAGCAAAGAAGTAGCATGTGAATATTTAACTGATCCGCTCCCGAAGCTACAGACTTTATTTTGACCAAATACTTATATACGACTGGAGTACTGACAACACTGAATGAAAATATAGAACATAAATTATCCTTTAGGTTATTACTATAGAATTCAATTAAATCAGTGTTTGGTTCTTTATTACATGCCGACGGACCCAAAAAATGATTATTAATTTCATCTGGCTTATTAAGGTTAATAGGAATCGAATTCATGGGATATTTCGCAGATATATTAAATTCTTTAATTTTTTTCCAAAAAAATTTACCATTACCTTTGGATTTATTTATACAGTATTCTAGATAGGCCTTTTTCTCATTTCTTATAGCAGAAGATGTAAAATTTTTCAAGTTTTTATAATAATCCCAGTGATTTGGGTTTCTAGTAGATTTATATTTGTTAAATGCCTTATCTCTAAGCTAAATCATCAATTTAACATTATCGGTTAACCAAGGTGGGTTGGGCTTTTTAAATTTAATAGTATGAACTGGCGCTAAGGTATCAAAAATATTTAATATCGTGCTATTAAGATATTCAACCTTATCATCAATGTTATTAAAAATAATAATATTTTCAAAAGCGGTAAATAGCAGCATTTCTTTTAAAATAACACGATTAATGTTTTTTAAATTTCTAAACTGAAATTCTTTGGGAGGATCAACTGTAATTGTTAAGTTTAGTGTACAATATGTTAATTTATGATCCGAAATATTGAATACTTCCTTTACACCACTATCAATAGGATCAAACTGGTTAGGTATGGCTATCACATCCAATAAAGTAGAACTATTTTTGGTGATCATCGTCGGCTCGTTAATAATTTCTTTAAGATTAAATAATTCTATGGTATTAATAAAGTTTTTCGAATTTGTTGAACTGCTATCCATTAAATCAATGTTTATGTCACCACCGCATATTATGTCATTACATGAAGGTATTAATACTGAAAGATTTTCTTCTAGATTCGCAAAAAACTGTTGGTTGTTTTTTTTTGGTGGCTTATAAAACAGACCGAAAATATATAAACAGTGATTAATTTTAGTTTGAACCCATAGCTGTTCCACACATTCATGTTCCTTTACCGTGAGTATTTGATAATTAATTGTAGATTTTATATGAAATCCTACCCCGCCTCCTCTACTTCCTCTCTTTTCTTATAAAACTGTAACCGTCAATACTTACAGCAATACTCGAGATGTTGTTAGTCAGCCATGTCTCACTTACTCCAATAAGATCTAAATTATTCTGCAAAATAAACGTTTTGAGATCTAAAAAAGTATTACATAACGTATTAACGTTGTAATATGCAAAAGATAGATTCTTCACACAAAAAATAGCTAAAAAGAAAAATACACCTAATTAAACAATGAGCTAATATACAAGTAAAAAAGGAAAAATATACTATGTGACTCTTTGCAAAAAAAAATAAAGTTATCTTTAGCAATTAGAGTATATAATACTGGTACAAAGAAATAAATTTGTATAATTATGCAAGATAAAAAATAAAATTTTTATCATATCGAACTAATGTAAATTAATTACTAAAATATTCAAATAGCTACGCCTATGATCTAGAGTTTACCATATAGGTATGTATAATTGATCAAAATTGACCAGCAGAGAGAAAGAGGAAAAAAAAACAAGTAAAAAACAAGTAAAAAACAAGTAAAAAACAAGTAAAAAACAAGTGAAAAACAAGTAAAAAACAAGTAAAAAACAAGTAAAAAACAAGTAAAAAACAAGTAAAAAACAAGTTAAAACAAGTAAAAAACAAGTAAAAAACAAGTAAAAAACAAGTAAAAAACAAGTAAAAAACAAGTAAAAAACAAGTAAAAAACAAGTAAAAAACAAGTAAAAAACAAGTAAAAAACAAGTAAAAAACAAGTAAAAAACAAGTAAAAAACAAGTAAAAAACAAGTAAAAAACAAGTAAAAAACAAGTAAAAAACAAGTAAAAAACAAGTAAAAACAAGTAAAAAACAAGTAAAAAACAAGTAAAAAACAAGTAAAAAACAAGTAAAAAACAAGTAAAAAACAAGTAAAAAACAAGTAAAAAACAAGTAAAAAACAAGTAAAAACAAGTAAAAAACAAGTAAAAAACAATTAAAAAACAATCAGTAAATAAACTTAAATGAAGCGGTAGGTACATATAAGCAAATTAAATCGAATACACTGTAGAAAAGAAAATTTCTAGTCTATATCTTTAGAACTCGTGATAGTTTTCTTCTTCCCATCCACCGAGGCAAAAATTCTTCCATTGGAACTCCAAACATGTTGCCGACCATATTTAGAAACTGCAGATTTTATCAAAATTACGTTTGACTTCGTCAAATCTTCTTTAATTGTCAAACCACTATTCTTGAGATGTTTTTTGCAAGAAAAAACGACATTTTTCATCTTGTTTGACACAAATCGAACTGAAATAGGCCTGGGATTTAAGTTATGCTCACTATATTTACCAATGCGATGAAATTGGTCGAAATCAGATGCAGAAACACATGTTTATTTTAGATTTTCGTTAAACACATTAATAATATTTTTTTAAAGTTGGTGAGATTTTTCTTGTTTAACTTCTTTGACACCATACAGTAACAAATTATTTAATTTAAATCTTTGTTCATAATTTTCCATATTATTTTCCAGGTTATTTATTTTCTCCAAGTTTTCGGAAACATTTTCTTTTATGGAATTCAAGGACTCTTCAAAATTTAGAAAAACAGTCATTTAAACTGTTTCGGATCATGTCTGTTTGCTGTTTGCAGACTTTCACAATTAATTCTTCCATTTCTTGTTGTTGCTGCCTGGTTTTCGACATTTTTAACAGTGTAGAAATTTATCGATTTATTGAAATATGGAGAACGATGTTCGGGGACGATAGTCACAGATATGGTTGAATTTAAATATATATCAATACGTATTATATTCTACTCACAAAGAAAAATTAGTCTAACTCCAGGATGCAGTTTGTCTTAAGCAACAACACTAGTTAACTTTTAAAAATTTAAAGATTGTTTTTACTGTGATTGGTGGATTTAATTTTCTTGCAGTGTTTTCACTACATAGAATGGATATAAAATATATTCGTTCAGTTAATGGCAATAGTATACTTTTTTGTTTTGTAGTCTGTGCGTAGATAAGCTAATATCCATGTGGGTGTAGAAAATAGTAGTTTGTGTAACAAGAGGGGATATGACCATCATATCCATTCGAGTTGTATAGTATATTTTTTCTATGGCGCACTAACGAAAATTTACAAAGAAAAAAAAATATTTTAGGTTATTAAGACAAAATAACTAATTTTAAAATAATTTTTAAAATAAAATTAACGAATAAAAAAATGTATTTAAAAGTCTTCAGCCAAGGCTCTAACTTGGGTTTCTCGCGTGGAAGTCAGATACTCACCACCCCCACCGGCATATTTGGGATTTTTTTTTTAATACTCGTAATTGAAGTGTCTTCGTAGAGTTTTATTAAAATTAATAAATTATTTATAATTATAGTTTAAATAAAAATTAAAATGCTGTCATTTTAACGTATATTTAAGTTCAACAACTAAAAAATATACTGACAATTAGTTTGACAGAATTGTCACTTATTTAAAATTTTAAAAATAATAGTCGTCGGGTGACCAAAGTATGAATTGGTGGATTTCATTTTTTTGCAGTGTTCTCACTACATCGAATGGATATAAAAAATATTCGTTCAGTTATACAATAGTATACTTTTCGTTTTGTAGTCTGTGAGTAGATGAGCTAATATCCATGTAGGTCTAAAAAAAATATTATTTAATATCTAATACAATTAACTATATTTAAAGGTTAAAAAGTTTTATCGTCAGACATGAAAATCTATTAGAAAGATATTTTATATAAAACACAATTTTCAAAAAATATTTAAAGTGGCATGTTGTGTTTTGTAGTTAGGTACATGGAAGGGGGAAGGAGTAAAGTACTATGTACCGGTGGTGGGAGCTGTCGTTTAACCTGTCAAATTCAAAATGTTTCACATCGATGAAGGTTTTCGTTTAAGCTGACAATGAAATAATTTACTTCTACTAGACGTCTATAACAATAAAAAACCCTGTGCAAGAGTTTTTATCGTCGAGTTTTGCTACTCTCACATCGATAGTAGCAAAACCAGATTGCAGAAAAGGATTTTTTTATTGTTATAGACGTCTAGAATCAAATTATTATAATTATTATAAATATTATTATTATTTTTTTAGTGTCATCGGCATCAACTGCTAAGGTTATTAGCCTCGTGTTCTTTGTAGGCTTTGTTACTGTTTGACAGCGCCACTTTAGGAACAGCACTGTTAATTAGAACCCAACAGTAAATGGTCGAGTGGGGAATCCTACCAAGCCATCAGAATTAATTTTAAATAATTTAAATTAAATAAAAAATCCCGGCCAACGGTGGGATTCGAACCTGGGACCCTTGCATCCACAGGTAGAGCACTGAGCCACCCACCCCCCAATATTATTATTATTATTATTATTATTATTATTTCGGCTTCAACTGCTAAGGTTATTTTGCCTCGTGTTCTGTGTAGGCTTTGTTACTGTTTCCCAGCGCCAGTTTAGGAACAGCACTGTTAATTAGAACCCAACAGTGAATGGTCGATTGGGGAATCCTACCAAGGCATCACAATTAATTTTAAATAATTAAATTAAATGAAAAAAATCCGGCCAAAGGTGGATTCGGACCTGGGACCCTTGGATCCACAGATATTATTATTATTAATATTGTTAATATTATTATTATTATTATTATTAATATTATTATTAATAATATTATTATTATTATTAATTATTATTATTATTATTATTATTATTATTATTATTATTATTATTATTATTATTATTATTATTATTATTATTATTATTATTATTATTATTATTATTATTATTATTATTATTATTATTATTATTATTATTATTATTATTATTATTATTATTATTATTATTATTATTATTATTATTATTATTATTATTATTATTATTATTATTATTATTATTATTATTATTATTATTATTATTATTATTATTATTATTATTATTATTATTATTATTATTATTATTATTATTATTATTATTATTATTATTATTATTATTATTATTATTATTATTATTATTATTATTATTATTATTATTATTATTATTATTATTATTATTATTATTATTATTATTATTATTATTATTATTATTATTATTATTATTATTATTATTATTATTATTATTATTATTATTATTATTATTATTATTATTATTATTATTATTATTATTATTATTATTATTATTATTATTATTATTATTATTATTATTATTATTATTATTATTATTATTATTATTATTATTATTATTATTATTATTATTATTATTATTATTATTATTATTATTATTATTATTATTATTATTATTATTATTATTATTATTATTATTATTATTATTATTATTATTATTATTATTATTATTATTATTATTATTATTATTATTATTATTATTATTATTATTATTATTATTATTATTATTATTATTATTATTATTATTATTATTATTATTATTATTATTATTATTATTATTATTATTATTATTATTATTATTATTATTATTATTATTATTATTATTATTATTATTATTATTATTATTATTATTATTAATTATTATTATTATTATTATTATTATTATTATTATTATTATTATTATTATTATTATTATTATTATTATTATTATTATTATTATTATTAATTATTATTATTATTATTATTATTATTATTATTATTATTATTATTATTATTATTATTAATTATTATTATTATTATTATTATTATTATATTATTATTATTATTATTATTATTATTATTATTATTATTATTATTATTATTATTATTATTATTATTATTATTATTATTATTATTATTATTATTATTATTATATTATTATTATTATTATTATTATTATTATTATTATTATTATTATTATTATTATTATTATTATTATTATTATTATTATTATTATTATTATTATTATTATTATTATTATTATTATTATTATTATTATTATTATTATTATTATTATTATTATTATTATTATTATTATTATTATTATTATTATTATTATTATTATTATTATTATTATTATTTATTATTATTATTATTATTATTATTATTATTATTATTATTATTATTATTATTATTATTATTATTATTATTATTATTATTATTATTATTATTATTATTATTATTATTATTATTATTATTATTATTATTATTATTATTATTATTATTATTATTATTATTATTATTATTATTATTATTATTATTATTATTATTATTATTATTATTATTATTATTATTATTATTATTATTATTATTATTATTATTATTATTATTATTATTATTATTATTATTATTATTATTATTATTATTATTATTATTATTATTATTATTATTATTATTATTATTATTATTATTATTATTATTATTATTATTATTATTATTATTATTATTATTATTATTATTATTATTATTATTATTATTATTATTATTATTATTATTATTATTATTATTATTATTATTATTATTATTATTATATTCATCAGGATTTGTTTTTGATGTAACATTTTTGTTGCTATAACGTTTATCGGGATTTAGGTGTAATTAAACGACGCATTTAGTGTATTATTGTATTTAATTTGTTACGCTCGACGACTCACAGATGACACTACCGTGACGGTCTATAACATCAGTTTTCCACCAGTTATCAGCTGATATTCTATGACCATAAGTATAAGATAGTAGCATCTGATTTGATGAAGTTTCTGAAGGACTTTCCCATTTAAAATAACTTATAGCTGCACCATTTGTCATCCAGTACCATATGTTCTTACTACGAATTGCTGAAGTCCAGAATTTGTAGTCATCCTGCTTGCCTGTTACTAAAAAAAAAACAAAACATAAATCTTTTATTTATTTTATCTTATTTTTGAATTTTTAAATTTTGGAATTTTGGAATTTTGGAATTTTGGAATTTTGTAATTTTGTAATTTTGGAATTTTGGAATTTTGGAATTTTGGAATTTTGGAATTTTGGAATTTTGAAATTTTGGAATTTTGGAATTTTGGAATTTTGGAATTTTGGAATTTTGGAATTTTGGAATTTTGGAATTTTGGAATTTTGGAATTTTGGAATTTTGGAATTTTGGAATTTTGGAATTTTGGAATTTTGGAATTTTGGAATTTTGTAATTTTGGAATTTTGGAATTTTGGAATTTTGGAATTTTGGAATTTTGGAATTTTGGAATTTTGGAATTTTGGAATTTTGGAATTTTGGAATTTTGGAATTTTTGAATTTTGGAATTTTGGAATTTTGGAATTTTGGAATTTTGGAATTTAGGAATTTAGGAATTTTGGAATTTTGGAATTTTGGAATTTTGGAATTTTGGAATTTTGGAATTTTGGAATTTTGGAATTTTGGAATTTTGGAATTTTGGAATTTTGGAATTTTGGAATTTTGGAATTTTGGAATTTTGGAATTTTGGAATTTTGAAATTTTGAAATTTTGGAATTTTGGAATTTTGGAATTTTGGAATTTTGGAATTTTGGAATTTTGGAATTTTGGAATTTTGGAATTTTGGAATTTTGGAATTTTGGAATTTTGGAATTTTGGAATTTTGGAATTTTGGAATTTTGGAATTTTTGCATTATATATACTCTTCACAGTTTAACTGTGGTTTAACATACTTCCTTAACTCTCGTTTTTAATCAGATTTTTTCAGAATCAATTTGATATGGGTTTTTGTTTCTAATTTGGGATTTTTTCAATATTTCAACCCTCTTATCTCCCCGTTTTTAGTTATTTATTCATTCATTCCCTTGATTTTTACTAAACTTTTCATGTTCATAACGCTTTCGGTTTTTGATTTGTTTTTTTTTTTTTCAACCCCTTCCTTGACCCCTATTTTATTTAGTTTTTTAAAAATTAATAGGCTTTGTCCCCTTTTTGACAAAAATTTCAATTTCATATTATTGTTCGTTTTTGAGTTATTTTTATTTTTTAAACAATTCAACCTCACTTAACCCTCCCATCTTTATTCAATTTTTTTTTCAAAATGGGCTTTATCTTTTCCTATAGCTTGATTTTTACTAAAAATATTGATATCGCTAGTCTTTGAACCTTGTCTAATTTTCTGTTAGCTGTTATACTTTTAGTCTTGTACCACCATATGGCTGATGAGTAAGTTACAAAAGGTACTACAACCATAGTATAAAGCCAGTGCACATAATTTCCTTAAAATTGACCGTATTCGGGATATTTAAGAAAAAGTGCAAATTTCGAATTTTGAAAATAACTCAAAAACAGATAAAGAGAAAAACATCAAATTTAAACTTAAACTTTAATCCATCCTGCGGTGAGCTGATTAAAATTTGGGCCTAGTCGAAGCATCTGGTAAATATTTTATAGGGTGTCGTTTTTTTACTTTAAGAAAATAAATAGTTTTGACAGTATTTTCTTAGGCAACCCATTTCCAGTATAATTATTAATTATTATTTTCTTTAATAAAAAAAAACTTTCATCCATTAAACAGATCGGTGAAGGTCGACCTTACTTCGGATCTTAGAATAATATGTGTTCCTCAAATTTTCATTAACGATTATAGCCGAATTTGGACCTCTGAACGAATACTAGTTATATACTCTTTAAATAGTAGTCTGTGAAGAGTATTATGCGTTTGGTTCCATCCGTCCGATCGATGTCACGTTTTTGTCCGCACGATATAGTCTAGTTAACAAGTGCTTTTTGGGTCAAACTTTTTTCTCCAAATCCGAAAAATATGAACGAAGTAAAGTAAAGTAGTAAAGTAAAGTAAATTTTATTTGACTACGTTACATATTACAATATATGTTTGTAGCAAATCACAAAACGTACATATTAAAATAACAGCTTATTTTTAAACATAAAATACAGAACTACACAATGAAATAACTACATACATATAATTGTTAAGTAGAATAAAATTACTCAAATTAAGTTAGGTGAGTATATATAAAAGAGAAGAGAAAACAAATAGACTAGAAGGTTTAAGAACTATGTAAGTTTACACCTATCGATATATTCCTCTACGGAATAAAAACAATGTGTCAACATAAATGCTTTTAATTTTTTCTTAAATGAATTGAACTCCAGCAGCCCAAACTCGGATGGCAATACATTATAAAGACCAAGGTCGAGGGAATTGTTTTTTGATTTATTTAGACGATATCTATTTATTCTTAAGTTGTTAGCTTGTCTGGTAGGATATTTGTGAATGTCGGACTGCCTAGAAAGACATGATAATTTCTTATGAATTTCCAAAAGGACACTAAATATATAAATCGTTGGTAGAGGCATTATTCCTTGCTGAATAAACAAGGGCTGACAATGTTCTCTAAATTTGGAACCAGTTATGATTCTAACAGCCTTCTTCTGCAGCCGAAAAATCAAAATTGCATCCGAACTTTTACCCCAAAGTGCAGTGGCATAATTTATGTGGGAATGGAATAGGGAAAAGTAAATCGTTCTTAATATGTTACGATCTGTTATAGTTTTAAGCTAAGTTAAATTACTATCTAACATAACTCCAAGTAACTTAGCACTATTGCAATTTTGAGAATCGGTAACCGAAGAAAACTGCAATTCCTGAGATTTACTTTGATTTAGCATGAGATTGTTAGCTAAGAACCAATTTTCAGCTTTAGCGATAATAGTTTCTGCAGTATTTTTCAATTCAATTTCATTTTTTGCAGAGTACACAAAAGTGGTATCGTCTGCAAATAGAACAGATTTAAAAGGACCCATATAATTACTTAAATCGTTGGTATATATAATAAATAATAATGGTCCTAAGACAGAGCCCTGTTGAACTCCATGCTTAACCGAACTAAAATTTGACCTTTGGTTCTGAAATGTGACAGCCTGAAAGCGTCCAGATAAATAAGATTCTAAAAGTTTTAAGGCCAAGTTCAATGACAAGTGACGGCTCTGAACGATAATATTTTCAAAAACTGTTTTCATAAATGGGTTCAAAAAACTGTAAAAAATGATGGAAAGTCTATGGTTTGTTTTACTTTCAATACATAATATTTTAATGAGTGATATTTAACAAATATTTAAAAGTTATGGACTTTCCATCATTTTTTATAGTATTTAAAAGTTAAAACGCAACATACATTCTTTTATTTTTGCCTAATTATTTCAGGATTCTTGTGATAAGATTTAAAAATGTAGGGCCCATAAGATGCTGCCATCTGAACAGACGGAATAGACACTAAAAATTGAAAAATTGCAACATCGCTCCCTATGCAGACGAATGTAAAATGGCTTAGCCCAATTTGACCATGTTTCTGGGTGAGGGGCGAGGTGGTGTGCGGGGAAGGTTGCAAGTAAATAAATTATTCTATTCTATAAATGCTATTTTCTGTCTGGAACACAAGCATGTTTGTTTTGAAAGTTTGACGTTTATGGTTTGACGTGTCATTTCAATTTAATGGACTTTAATAATTTAAAAGATGCAATGTACTTATATTATTGTAGATCAAGGTATGTTTTCGGTTTTTATTTTATTTTTATTTTCTTTATTTGGCTAGTTTGCTAATATCACAATATTCAAATTTAGTAAAAAATATGTAATAATATAACAATTATTTTAATAACATTCTAAATAGGAAATGTAATTTAACTGCAATTGTTTTGATAACAGTATTTGCATATGGTCTGTGAATTTCATCTGTTTCCGAATAATTACCCTTAAATATTTAAATTTTTCTACTAACTATATAGATTTTCTTCCAATTTCCTATATTGTTTGTCCACAAACTGCATATAGTTATTACTTATCAGCTTATATTTTGTTTTAGGTATTTGTGTTGATTTTTAACAAATGATTGCAACATCATTTATAAACATTTTGCAGAGTTTCATTGACAATTAACTCTTAGTTATCTGAATCCTTACAAGAAACATAGATAAGGACATCATAGGCAAACAGGTAAATGTCATATTAATTATTGCAACATTAACAGTCATTAATATAAATTAAAAATAACAGGGGACCTAATTTTCTTCCTTTGATGTGGTTAATTTCTTCTGAACAGCGATTCTTTTGTGCCAACTCGACACATTACATACAGAATAGAGACATTACATCAAAATCGCTGTCTGTCCAACAAAGATAGGAGTCTCGATAGGAGACGTACTCAAAAGATGAGAATCCCACTACATATGTTATTTAATTTTAATCTCTCTGACCTGATACTTAGATAATCTACATGCTACCCCAATGCATGCTTTATAGCATAGATATGAAAACCACCTTTATACCAATACTTTTTAATTTTTTTATCGAATGATTTTGATCAACAGAATCAAGTGCATTTTAAAGAAATACAATTAATTTTGAATTGTACATATGGCGGATTGTACAATAGGCAGTTAAAATGTAGACTTAGTTTAAACTGTGAACCTTGTTGTATACTCATCGGTTATTGTTAAACATAGTTTTAAAAATGACATTTGTTTTTGAATATAACTAGTTAAAAATAAAACTCTTGTTAGTTAAAATATGTTTAGAATATTTTTTGTACAACCTGCCCATGATGTATTTTGTAATAATTGAAAATCATAATATTCTTGTAAGGAAGTTGGAATGCTTAGGGTTTGATCAGTCGCTGTTGAGATTATTTTCATCTTACCTAAATCATCGTTTTACAACGGATTTTCATCTTCACCCTTCACAGCAACATCTGGAGTTCCACAGAGCTCCAATCTGAGGCCACTATTATTTAGTATATTTATAAATGACTTGGCAATAAATTTAACCTGCTGTTCGCTTCTGACTTAAAAATATTTACCTCAATCTCATCAATTCAAGACTGTTACTTTTTACAGGCCCAACTTGGGAATCGTTGAAAATTGGTGTAATGAAAACAAGCTGTTTATGAATGTGTCTAAATGTGAAGTATGTTCCTACACTAGAAGTATTAACAAGGTGGAGTTTGATTATTTATTTAACAGCCTACATTTATCGGACTTGTGCACAAATTGAAGATTAAGGTATATTATTCAACCAAAAAGTTACTTTTTCGGATTATATTGAAAATACAGTTGCTTCTGCGTTTAAAAGCTTAGGGTTCTTAGTTCGTTCCAGGCTAGAATATGCATCTCTTATCTGGAACCTTATTTACAATATTCATAAAGATCATTGGAAAATGTTCAGCGGCGATCTCTCAAGTACCTTTCTTTTAAAATAGATGAGCTGTATCCCATTCGAGGTATTGAAGAATCTCTGCTTCCTTCGAAAATAGAAGGGTAGTTTCCAGTGTTACATTTTTTTATAAAATATTACATAACACTATTGATGTACTATTTTTGATAAATTAAATAAATTTTAATGTTCCCAAAACAGCCATTAGATATCATTAAACATTTTATACAGCAAGTATTTGAACGAACTTGGGAAGAAATTCACCTATAACGCTAATGTGCTCAAATTTTAATTAATTTTGTTCTGATTGGGATATTTATTCCGATCATTAGTTGTACTAATTTGTAGCTAATGTATTTAGGATTCTTTCTTTTCTTTTTTTTTTGCTTGCTGTTGCTAAAATTATTTTCTGTCAAAATATTATGTTTAACATTTATTTCATGTATTTTGTTCTGTAAATGGATTAATTTGTTGGGCAATAAAATTATTTTTATTTTATTAAGCAAAAACATGTTTATTTTGATGCAACTACCACCTTTAAAAGTTTGTCAGTATATTAACGAGAAATCGTATATAATTCCCAAAGAAAAATATTTTTGGAATAAATTCCGAATTCTATTTATTGATATTTGTTATTTTTTAGGTGCGATGACTCGAAACATGATGATCAGCTACACCAAGAATATCCTTGATACTTAAAAAAAAAATGGTACGAGATTTAGCAGATTTGATGCTGTCACATTGTGGTGCGAAGACGTGGCTTGTATAAATTTGGGGTATCAGTTGATAGAAAACGGTATGCAAAAATAAATTTAAATCTGCATATGCATCAGAGATAGCCATATTCCATACCACAATACGTCATGCGTGAGCTCGATGAGATTTCATCGGCTCAGTATCATTCCTCTGTAATGTTTTGTATCATTAGGAACACCAACATTGTAAACAATTATGACCAGGGTTTTCTAACCTTTTCCCTAGGTCAGAGAGAATAAATGAAATCTAAATAATGTATAGTAATAAAGATTGAAAATATATATACTTTTAAGAGTTTTATTATGTCAGCCATAGTTTTATACCAAAAGTGAAAATAAACTGAAATTATATATTAAAAATACATTCATAAATAACTATATTTATAACACTCATCGACTCTCTCCTGGCTAAAATATTACTTATCTATCTATTCAGCTCTGTTCCGTCTATTTTTTGCCGTTAGCCTCCTTCTGACACTTCCATTCGTTCTTATTCAGTGTAGTATGCATAGTTTTCAGTATATCAAGTGTTATACCTATCTGATGCTTAGTCCTGCAAAGTTCATTTTCAGTACACCTGCTTATGTGATATCTATCTCGATGTCAAGTTTGCATGAACACCCGTTTCTTGCCTATTACGAGTACTCTTATACTTAACCAGAACTAGCTTAGACTCGAACGCATATGTTTAATTCGGCCAAAACACCGCCTTGGTACACAAATATCTATTTTACCACTGGTTTCATTACAAAAAACTGGAGTAAAGGGTAAAATTATCTCTTGTCCAGTACACTCGTATAGACTTGAGTATTAGCCTATATTATTTTTGAATGAAGACGTATACATTTAAAAATGTCGCTTACTTAAAAATAAACATTTAATTTTGATATTTTATTTAACTCAATCAAAACATTAAATTATTATTTTTTATTTATATATGGCTTATACCGGACCTGTATGTACTCTTGTAGCCATGGAGTAGCTGACAGTGTTGCCGTCAGTTGCCGCCACATATTCATTAGTAACATACGTTTTATAAATGCATCGTGTTACATATTTGTTGACATAAAGAGATAGAAGTTTAAAGTGACGTCTTGTATTACTTCGGATGAAAAAAATCGATAATGCAATTTTCTAACCTAAAAAAAATCGTGATTATATGTCAAACGAAATTGAACTTGGCCTTAACGCACTTCCTCGGACGCCGTAGTAATTTAACTTCTCAATCAAGATGTCATGAGAAATGCAGTCAAAAGCTTTCGACAGGTCGCAAAGAGTAACTGCTGTGTGACTACCTTGCTCAAGGCCAGACACCACTCCATGAACAACATCTATTACAGCTTGAACCGTTGATTTGTTGGTTCGAAAACCATATTGAGTGACACTAAAGTAGTTTTTTGACTCAAAATAACTATAAAGACGTGATTTAATGATTTTTTCAACGATCTTGCTAAATACAGATAAAATTGAAATTGGACGATAGTTTTCCACGATATTCTTATCGCCATTTATATGTAATGGTATAACTTTCGAATATTTAAAACAATCTGGAAAGACTCCAGTACTAAATATAACATTTATCAGATTGGTCAAAGGATCTAACAACAAATCAGTAGTTTGTTTTATAATTTTAACGTTTAGTTCATGAACGTCAAGAGAATTAGAGTTTTTTAAGCATTATATTGTATTCAAAACTTCATTTTGTGTGACCGGATTTAAAAAAAATGATCCAACTGGTGCAGGAAAGTTTTTAAAAGATAAAAGGCTTTTATTAGATACTTTTGGAAGCGATTTAATTATTTCAAGAGAAATATTTGTAAAAAAATCATTAAATGCGTCAGGATTAAGATTAATATTACTGTTCTTAGAGACAACTCTGTTTCCTTCGTAATTAATTATTCGCCAGCAGGCCTTCGACTTATTGCTAGATGTTGTTATGTAATTACTATAAGCAGTTTTTTTGGTATTTTTTAGGGTAAGATAATATTGATTTCTAAATTGTTTATAAGTGTTTGAATCACTCGACTGTTTGCTTACTTCTGCTTTAACTTTAAGAGCTGATAGAGTATTTCTCATAGATTTTATATTTTCATTGAACCAAACTACCGGTGATTTTTTTGCTTGTTCTACGCATTTTTTAAGTGGGCAAAATTTGACAACCAAATCACTATAGGTTTTTATTAAAAAATTTGCAAGATACTCTGCATCATAAATTGTTTCAAAGATAACCCAGTCAATAGAGTTTAGGGAATATTTGATTTTATCAATAGATTTTTTTGAGAAAATCCTGTTGTAAAAAATTTGTCGTTGATTTTCAATATTATTTTTCACAGTTATAAATTGGCCTCGATGGTCTGAAATACATTATTCAAAAACACCCGAATGTATTGAAGAATCGTCTAAGTTTGTAATTATGTTATCTAAACATGAGGAAGATGTAGCCGTGACTCTAGTATATTCATTAATCGCAGTTTTGAAACCAAAAGACATTAAAATAGAATTGAGCTCGGTATTACCTCTCGAAGTAACTTTAAAATCAATATTAAAATCACCCAAGATAATAATATTTCGTTCAAGTGTTACAATTATATCTAAAAACTTTTCAAAATTTTTCAAAAAATAAACGAGGTGTCATTCGATTCGGAATAGCGTGTAGATGATTTTTGAAAAAATTTAAGAGCCGCTTGCAAAAATTGCAAAAGTTATAAACAATTAACTGAAAAAAAAAAATTGGGTTTGGCTTTTTGAAAATATCTCAAAAACGGTTTGACATTTTCTAAATTTAAAAAAAGATTCGAAAAGAGGAGGAAATTTCCCAAGAAAAGTTCTATCACCCGGAACTGTAGGACTAATATTTATAATTTTCCCAGAGGGTTGAAAATACGGCCGAAAACGGACACTCTGGTTTGGGTAAGCTTCGCCCACTGTAGATCTTTAATGAATAAATATTATTTAAACTTATTAAATATAAAAATTACAAATTGAAAAAATTCTGGAATATAGTGGATAGATGAATGAAGAGAAATCCGCGTCAAAAAATTTTTATCCCAAATTTTCTATTAATTATGCATTAATTAATTAACAATTTTTTCCTACTTAAACATTAACATTGCAAGTGCGATAATTGTTAAATAACAAATCTAAGAATTTTTTTTTTGAGCAATTTTTGAACGGTCTCATAAGAGATTCCCGTTGGAAAAATTAAAAAAATAATTTTTCTTTTTGTTATTAACAATTTACTTGTGTTAAAAATTAAAAAGCTCGAATAATCATTGAAAAAAGCCCCATGAAATTGTTTAAAAAATTGTTATAAACAAATGCGTTGTTTATAAGAAAATTTAATTTTTTTTTTTGGAAACGTAATCTTTGATGCAAATTGTTTATAATAAAACCTGGTGATAATCACAGATTATTTATTATATAGAAACCAAGTTGGACTGTAATTAACATATTAAAAAAAAACATTATAAATTGTCTACAACGGCTATCGGCTAACCTCACACATGGGTTGTCTTTTAAGTAATGTCACTTGTCGCGCGATTGACAGTATTGACAGAGTAAGTAGTTTTTTCGTGAACACAAATTATGATTGAAAAAATTTTTATTGCTTAACGAATTTGTTAATTACACTCCTATGCACCGTACACGTTTAATCCAGATCAAGGGTTTAATCGCGTTTAGTACCATAGCTAAAAATGGTACTAAACGCGATTAAACCCTTGGTCTGGATTAAACGTGTACGGTGCATACAGGCGATAACAATTTTTTTTACCACTTTACCATTTTTTTTTAATAATAATTTATCTTGCTCTTTGATAACTAAAAAAATTATTTTTATTTAAATTTTCATTGTTTATTTAATAAACAATTTGTTGTATACAATTACATTTTGGACTTAATTTGTTCTTAAATTAATAATTAATAAATAAGTCTTAAGTTTTTTTATCGTATCTTAATTAGTTTTTCAGTTATATTAATTTAAAAGACAAAAAACCAGGTGAGAATGGTAGAGTTACATCTAAAAATAATAGAACTTGATAAAAAATATAAATAAAGTTTTTCTCAAAAAATAATACACGGTTGGTTTTGTTTCATCATGAAGAAAACTAAAAAAACAAATTGTTTATTAAATAAATAATGAAAATTTAAATAAAAACATTTTTTTTAATTATTAATCAAGCTATTTCATTTTTAACCTAAGTAAATTGTTAATAACAAAGTGAAAAATAACAATTTTTTAATTTTTCCAACGGGGATCTCTTATGAGACCGTTCAACAATTGCTCTAAGAAAGAAACAAATCTCAAATTTGTTATTTAACAATTATCTCATTTGCAATCTTAATGTTCAAGTAAGAAAAAATTGTTAATTATCTAATGAGTAATTAATAGAAAAATCGCGATAAAAATTGTATGACCGCGGATTATTGTTCATTCATCTCTCCAGCAGATGCTTGAATTTTTTAAATTCGTAATTTTTATATTTAATGAGTTTAAATGTCCACAGTCGGCGAAGCTTACGCAAACCAGAATCTCCGTTTTCGGCCGTATTTTCAACCCTCTGGGAAAATTATAAATATTGGTCCTACAGTTCCAGGTGGTAAAACATTTTATTGGGCAAATTTCCTTCTCTTTTCGAATCTTTTTTCAAATTAAGAAAATGTCAAACAGATTTTGAGATATTTTCAAAAAGCCAAACCCAATTTTTTTTTTTTTTTCAGTTAATTGTTTATAACTTTTACAATTTTTTCAAAAATCACCTACACGCTATTCTGAATCGAATGACACCTCGGAGAAAAAAGTTTGACCCAAAAAGCATTGGTTAACTAGACTAATATATCAAAAACAAAAATCAATATCATTTTAAAAATTTCAGAAAAATCGAGCTCTATAAAAAAAAAAGATAAATCAAAAACGAAAAGTGATATCAACATGAACTTTCTAGTAAAAAACAAACTCTATAAGGGAACAAAGCCTATTGATTCTAAAAAAATCTGAATTAAAATGCGGGGGGTTGAGAGGGGTTGAAATATTAAAAAAATCATAAATCAAAAATGAAAAGCGATATCAACATTAAATTGTTAGTAAAAATCAAGATAAGGGAATGAAATATATCCAAATAAAAATGGGGTATAAGGGGGTTGAAATATTGAAAAAAATCCTAACTCAAAAACAGAAAACAATATAAAATTAAAATCTTTACGAAAAATAAAGCTTTATAAGGGGATATCTCCTATTGATTCTAAAAAAAATCTGAATAAAAATGGGAGTTAAAAATATTTTTAAAAATCCTTACTTAAAAATAAAAAATAATATAGCCATGTTCTATAAGGGGAAACGCCCTTTTATTTAAAAAAAATCCAATTAAAAATTGGGCGTTTAAGAGGGTTGGAATAAAAAAATAATAAATAAAAAATTAAAATTGATAGCAACATCAATTTTTTTGAAAAATCAAGCTCTATAAGAAGTTGAATCCTATTGATTCTGAAATTAATCTGAATAAATATGGGGATCAAAAAAAGGCTTGAAATATTGAAAAAAATCGTAACTCAGAAACTAAGAACGATATTAAATTGAAATCTTCACGAAAAATTAAGCTTTATAAGAGGATAAAGCGTATTGATTTTGAAAAAATATAAATAAAAATGGAGGTGTAAGGGAAGTTGAAATATTTAAAAAAATCCTAACTCAAAAAAGAAAAAATAATAACAACTTAAAATTTTTAGTAAAAATCAAGCTCTGTAAGAAAACAAAGCTAATTAATTTTAAAACAATTTGTTAATAAATAGAGAGGTTAAGGGGGTGTTGAAATAAAACAAAATGAAACATCAAAAACGATATCAACATGAAAATTAAGCTCTATAAGGAAATTAAGCCTATTTATTCTGAAACCAATCTGAATAAAAATGGGCGGGATAAGGGGGAGGGATACTAAAAAAAATCCTAATTCAGAAACAAAACACGATAACAAATTAAAATCTTAACTGTATAAGGGGATGAAGCCTATTGATTCTGAAAAAAATCTGATTGAAAATGAGGATTAAATGGGGTCTGTCAAACTGTGAAAAGTATAATATAGAATGCCAAGCATTATATATATCTTCATTCTAGTTATCAATATTATGTTAGTACTGGTATCTCGTCTGTCCCATATTATTGGATCACCATAATCATTTTTATTATAGGAAATAATTCCCAATATCTACTCAAATATGACCAATGTAAAATAAAGTAAAATCATTTTCTATATACCCTCTTTCGCTTTAGATAAATTTAATGCCTGTTGTGGTATTAGCAAAAAATGTAGTTGTTTTTCGGAGAAAAACCGTTGCTCGATATTTCAGTATCACTGTCTTTGGGTTTATTTCATTTCCCTTTGTTTTTGTTCTTTCAATGAAAACTTACATAACTTATCTAGAATGTTAAACACGGCATTGTTTTCGGCCTCAGTCTCCAAAGAAAGCATTTCCATATGTTTGCTATGGCAGTAGAGTAAAGTATCCAGGTAATTTAACTAAAATACAAAATAAAAATCAGTAAACAAAATAGAGCCTAAAAAATAGTACACTTACCTTCAATTCAAGATTAAGAGTATACTCTTTTGATCCAACTTTGAAGGATAATTGTCCAGTTGTATTTCCAGTGATATCTACAAATAATTATTTACAGATATTAAAATTTAAAAATAATTTTAACAGATAATTAATGTAATTGCAATGTAGAGCAAAAAATGTTTGTATAGTTTTGTCCAAAAATTAACCGCTTTTTTTATTCTCTAAAACATTCAACTTCTTAACAAAATTCGCTCGTACCTCGCTAAATAAAAAATTAATTGAAATCAATTTAATGAAAAATGATCAATAGGAACATAAAAAACAAACAAATCAGATTTACTTAAAAAAATATGAGTTCAGATATGTTTGTGACCTTAACTATATAAACCTTTTTAGCTTTATTATTGTTGTCAACCTGTATATTAATAAAAATAAAGAACCCTATACTGAAGTCACGAGGGTAATTTTAATGTATATAATGATGGTAAATCAACTATAGTTTTCTTCTTTGACAAATAAAATATTATCAAAGGTACATTCCATTATAAATTAAAGTCACATGGGAAATTTTAAAGTATGCAGTAGTTCTAAGACAACTACTTTCTCTCCTAGAGGACTTGCATAAAACCATAGACAAACAAAATGGTAAACTATCATAAGGGGTCCGTACTATTTCATAGGTATTGCTATTTCTTAAAAAAATAACACAGAAAGTTGGTTAAAGTAGGAAATATCTAAGGCGGGAATCGATCATCATTAATTTCCTATTAAAAGTTGTCGAGTTCTATAGCCTGAGAAAATAATTTTTTTTTATTTTTTACCTAGTACCATTTTGCAATTTCTGAAGTTTCATAAGATAAACAAGGTCAGTATGCCCACAATCTTGTTTCGATGACTAAATTTCTCAAATCCGGAATTTGAATAATTTCATAGCCCGAGGAAATTTGTTTTCCAATTTTTGTACGGAATAGGGAATTCAGGGATTTATAAAATTTTGTAAGAACAGCAAGGCCAGTAAGCTCACATTTTTGTTTCGACAAATAAATTTCTCAACATCTGAAGTATGGTGTACTGGGGTTACGGTAATACCGGCGGTTGACTTTGTTTACAAGTTCATTTCTGGAGTTATTTACTTCTATCATTTTAATTTTCAAGAATACCGGTATGTTATGTTGGGAATGGGGTGTTAATACACTTCAACCTGAAAGATCTATTGTGCTCCCTTCTATCGCAAATGCAACAAGAGAATGTCTCGATGCATATAACGACTCTACCAATCCTATCTTCTCAAGAAAGTGTAAGATTTGGAGTGTCTTCAAGCTAGATAAATATATCTCTTCTATTTGATATGCTCCTAGGTATAGTGCCCTTGGATTCTGGAGTGCTTCCCATTCAGTCAGAATGTGAATGGAGGTTTCGTCGTCCTCCTCCTTACAGAATCTGCACTCACTCTTTTCTACTACTCTCATTTTACTAAGGTGTTCTTTGAGTCGGCAATTCCTGGTAAGGTTCGTTCTTACAATGCGTAGCCTGTTCTGGTTCAGACAGATACAGGCTTTAGATCTTTTTTGATTATATTCACTTAGAAATATCTTAGCCTATCTTAGTCCCAAGAGATTGTTCCAATTATCGGTTATTCTTTTTTAATCACTCCTAATAATGTGTTACTGCTGATAGCGCAGAACGGCTCAGGTCTCACAAAAAGTGTTTGAACCCTTTTCCTTGCGAGACTATCTGCAATTTCGTTACCCTTTACCCCGTTATGTCCCGGGGCCCAAGTGAGAATAACTAGTCTACCGATATAACCACATTTAGTCTAATAAGTTTTTCGTGGTCATACCGGTAGACTTAAAAAATTAAAACGATTGGGGTGGATAACTGCATAAGTAAATTTGTGAACCCCTGTATCAAAGTAACCTTAGTGGACGGTAGATTCTTTAATTAAGTTTTTAATAAGCTAAAATAAATCATAATGACCATATTCTTGAATACGTAAGCTTATTTTCTTAAAAAAATTAATTGCAATCTTTGCCTTGTCTCTGTCTTGTTTCTTAAAACATTAGCTTCAGCTACGATTCTCTTTTGTAAATCTTGAATATTATTAACACCTCCTAGAAAAAAGTCACAAGATGTCAAGTCTGGGGATCTTGCATGACCTCATATAGGAGCATTATTTCATTTTTCTTTCCATCGTTCAGAAATAACATTTATTAAATGTTTTCTAATATTTGCTGTAAAATAGAGTGGTTCATCATCGTGCATAAACCACATGTGATGAATTCATAGTGGCACATCTTCAAATAGTAACGTTTATTGTAAGACATTTCAATAATTTTCTTCAAGGATAGATGGGATCTTTCGTTTGAAATTAGGAGTTTATAAAATGTTTTCAGTTTAGATTATAAAAAAATTATTTTGACATGATTTAAATTGCTGTCTCATAGTGTACCATGCCTTGTTCCAGTAAGTACCACTGGGTAGATCGGATGGAGTCGAACTTGGTGCTAGAGCAGTTCCTGTCGACATATTGAGATCAAATTTGGTATAAGACTGTATTATCCTATTAGAATAAAAATTTCAAAAAAAATCGCCCCCATCCCGTAGTTGATGAAGGGGGTGTCACCCTTAAAAAATAGTTACAATGTTTTAAATAAAACAATTGGAACCTACGATTTCTTCTACACACAACATTTTAAATTTTTCTGATTAAATTTTTCCAAAAATTTTCGACCTGAACTCTCATAGTTTGAATGTGGGGGACGCTGATATTTAAAAATAGTTACATAGAAGATACGAAACTCATTTTTGGCACTACTAAAGTAGATCTAATTTAGAACGTTTCTGTATAAAAATCTTACCCATCATTCACTAGAAAAAAATGGAGGGGGTTCCCCCAAAAAATTACGTCACAATGTTTCATGTGAAATTGTTGAAACTACGAATTTTTCTACATACATACAATTTTTCGACAAAAATTTTTCTTCCGAACTCTGACGATTCAGGTCAAACATTTTTCAGTAAAAAAAAATGCTTTGAAAAAATTTAAAATTTTGGGTATATATGTATACAGTGTGTACCAATAAAAACTCCCAGGCCGGATATTTTGAAAAGTAATAGAGATATTTTAATTCTGAAAAAGCCAGATCAGAGAGCACTAAGAGAGCTTTATTTTCAGATGTAAATTAATTTTAAATAGGTCAATATATAGATGGCGCTGCGCTCAATAAATGTTTTTCGATGGGAGGATCTTTCTTATGTAGCGCATCTTGTAAAAAAATGCATTTTTAAGTAGATTTTGTTCTATGAACTAATTCGATAAATCCATTAATTTTTGATATACCGAGTGGGTCACTCAAAACAGTTTCATCCTGTTTTTCAGCATTAATCATAGGATTTAAAGAAAATGCTAAAACAGGTCGATTTTTATTTCAAATTAAAAACATTTTTACAATACAGACATCTGTCATGTGTCAACCCCCTCCCTTGCACTTCACTGACACCATAATTTTAAATAGGTAATGTACAATGTATGGTACATCATTAAAAAGGTAATTAAATGGGAAATTCAGAAATATTTCTGTTTTGTCCCCTTCTAGCGGAAAAAAAACTATTACGTATTATAGAGTGTGATACTACAATGTGTAGTACATCAATCAAAAGGTAATTTTATGGGGAATTTATAAATATGTTTGTTTATTGCGATAGTTTTAATTGTACCGCCCTCTATCGGGATAAAAAAACTACGTATTATAAAGTGACACCTTATTTGAAAGTAAATTTAATTACTAATTTAATGCACTGCATAACACTAATATAAATATCCTCCAAATTGCACTTGCAATAGTTTGAAAAATAGTCATGCATTATTTTAAACATTATTATTGCTAACTTTATTTTATTACAAGTGCAATATGGAAATATTTATATTCATGACATGTGGTGCATTGAATTAGCTATTAAATTAGCTTTCAAATGAAGTGTTACAGGTTTTTTATCTCGATAGAGGGCGGTAAAATTAAAAGTATCGCAATAAACATTCATATTTTTGACTTCCTCACAAAATTACCTTTTTAATGATGTGCCGTACATGGTACATTCCTTATTTAAAATGAAGGGGTTGGAGAAGTGGAAGAGAGGGGGTTGACACATGACAGATGTTTGCATTGTGAAAATATGTTCAATTTGGAATAAAAATCGATCTGTCTTAGCATTTTCTTAAAATCCAATGATTAATGCCGAAAAACAGAGTGAAACTGTTTTGAGTGACCCACTCTGTATATCAAAAATGATTAGATTTATCGAATTAGTTTATAAAACAAAATCTGCTTAAAATGCATTTTTTACAAGATGCGCTACATAAGAAAGATCCTCCCATCGAAAAAAAATAATTGAGCGCAGCGCCATCTACATATTGACATATTTAAAATTAATTTATATCTAAAATTAAAGCTCTCTTAGCGCTCTATGAACTGGTTTTTACAGAACTAAAATAGCTCTATTACCTACCAAAATATCTGGCCTGGGAGTTTTTATTGGTACACCCTGTATACAGAAACGTTGTATTATAAATGTGCCAAAAATAAGATTTTAATCTTGTCTGTAACTATTTTTAAATACCAGCCCCTACATCCAAACTATGACGGTTCAGATTTAAAAACAGTTTTAGAAAATTATTAACAAAAAAATAAAAAAATTTGAAATGTATGTAGAGATAGCAATTGTTTTCTTGAAAAACTTGTAACTTTATTTTTGAGAGTAGCACCCCCTCCATATAAGCTACAGGGCAGGAGAGGAATTTTTTTACTCTATTTTCATATTTATTGCAGTATACCAAGTTTGTACTCAATATCTCGACCCATACTCTCCTAGCTCTTAGAGCCAAAATACAACCAAAATAAAGCCCAAAGAAAAATCGTCCCAATATATACTATCTGCCCTAATTTATTTTTTATTTCTGTCGGACTTTCAGCTATTCCTTTTTTATAATTTTAGGTCTATTTTATTTTTAGTTTTTATTATTATTTATGCGAATTTTTTTGACTCACTTGGTCCCGAAAAATATTTTGCACAGAGGTCACATGTGTAAAGCTACTCTACTGGCGTAGATAAGCTAATATCCATGTGGGAGTAAAAAAAATTATTGTTTCTATAGGTACCCACATGGATATAAGCTTATCTACGCGCAGACCTCAAAACATAAAAGCATGCCATTGCGTTTAACTACACGAATATATTTCATATCCATTCTACCTAGTAAGAACACTGCAAAAAATGAAATCCATCAGTCACAGCTCCATTTTGGTCACCCGGCTACTATTATTTGTAATTGTCAGTATATTTTTTATTTATTGAGATTAAATATATATTAAAATTAGCAATCCTCGTGTAGAATCGATAAATAATAGCATTTCTATTTTTATTTCGTCTAAATTTAAATCATAAATTTAAACGAAACTATATGAAACCAATTTGATTACGATTATTAAAATTAAATTATCGATAGAGCAGGGACTAGGGCATCTGGCTTTCATGCAAAAGGCCCGGGATCAAATCTCGGCTAGGGACTAATTAAATTAAATCTGTTTTCTTTTTTTCATGTGTATTTTATTTTATAAATTAGTAAAAGTCATACATTATTTTAAAATTAGTAATTTAGTCTTAATAACCTAAAATCATTTTTAAAATTTGTTGATTTTCGTTAGTGGATCGTAGAAAAAATATACTGTACAACTTAAGTGGATTATCCATATCCACAAATTACTAATAAAGTATACTTAAATATATTAAGAAAATATTTAGGAATACATTACTAAACGTTGAAAACAAATCAAAGATTCATTTTAAAAAAATATGCTACAGGTTCATTTGAACCCATATCCCATATCCTGAAATGTTTTATTATGTCAAATAGTTTTATATAAAAATAATAGTTTTATTGACAAATTTGGCTAATTTGGTTTCATTATAACATTGAAGAATTAGCAATAATGGGTATAAAATAGCTTACTCAACAGTTTTGAGTTATTTTTGTATTTTATAATGTTCTAAAACATTTTAGAACCAATGTATTTAATTAGACAAATTTGGTTTGGATCAAATGTATTTAGACTAAATGTATTTTAGATCGTATTTGTTTAGACCATTTGATTTTAGATCAATTGTTTTAGGTGAACATCGCACGAGCCGCGAACCGCGGCTGATGACTGTCGCGCGGATGTTATATAGGCATATATCGCTCACTGGGTGCAATAATGGCACATCTGGCACATCTGCTATTTTTTGTTAATGGCACAATATTAAACGCTTTTTGTGTCTTACCAACCAACAATAATGGCATAGCTGTACTTCTATTTAGTACCGCTAGATGGTGTTAGGTCACTATTGAATTTCGCGCGTTTTTCAAAGGGGACGCGGCAATACCGGCACAATATCTCAGTGTGTCAGTGACCATCGCACAGCGAACAACGTGTAGAGGCACAACAGTGGCATATTTAAAATAGTACGCTAAGGTAGGTTTAATATTATATTTTTAGGAAAACAATAATGGCACATTTGAGTTATGCCAATATTGTGTGTTGAAAAGTTATTATTAAGTGCAATATTATCGGATCAAAGTAATTTGTGCCAGTATTGCACATTAAATAGTTGCTATTTTTAAAATGTGTCATTATTGCTTGTTTAAAGCACAGTGCTGGAGTTGTTGGTTTAGGTGACATTCCATAATGTGTCACTGTTGTTTCTTAAATATTGTTTGCTTATCTTAATTTTTTTGTATTATTGCTTCAATTTGTTTTTGATTCAATGCATTACTATAGTAAAGATAGCAGAACTACAATTTTCCATCCCTTTGAACTATGAAGCTTTTATTTAGTAATATAAATGTAATAATCGGTTTTCAGCATCACAAATCCTGCAAAATGAGTCGATTATTGAATAACCTTATTTGTTTTAGTTCACCAAATTAAACTGGAATATATAGTTGGGCATTATGGAACGTCAAAATGCCAATCCAAGAGGCAAAAAATTCTAGGAATGTTGGGCATTAAATTGATAAAAAAACCCGTCTGATTCTAACTCTGCAAGCTGGAAAATCGCAACTGAGTCATCTGTGATTCGCGATGTTATAGAAACCATTATAAGCAATGTGGAAGCAAACATAGGAAAAGGAAAGTTTAAAGAAGTTAGTCGTGATTCACTTGCAGAAATAGAAGTTGATGTAATATCAGAAGAACTGGCTTCTCTAAGGAAAGATTTAGAACCCGAAGAACAGGAGCGATGTTTAGAAAAAGGTGAAATATCGCATAATGAAACTTCCGAACATCCACAAACTGAAGAAAAAATGGTTCTAGACAGAAAAAATTAGGAAGTATCCGATAATTTCGATTTAGAATCTGAACCATTCTCAGACGATTCTATCGTGGATCCCAATTACGAAACTGATTCAACCACAACAACAGACCGTGAAAATGAAGTGCTGTTGCAACAGGAAGCGCCCTTGCAACAAGAAGAGCTGTTGCAACAAGAAGTGCCGTTACAACAAGATGAAGAGGAAGCGAATGCAACAAAGAAGAAAACCAGAAAAAGGAAGAAGGAGCCTAAGGACTGGAGGAGAAATAAAACAAAAAACTCAGAAATAGCGGACAGGCCTATGTCACACTTAACAAACGTAGACCTGTAGCACCTAGACAAATGAAACCTCCTTGTGGTGATAATTATAAACTTAAGTGTGCACTTAAATTTTCCGATGAGGAAAGAATAACCGTATTTCATAAATATTGGAACTTGGCTGATATTACCAAACAGCGCTCATTTATTATAACACTGATGCACGAAATACCTCGAACAGGTGATAACTGTGGCAGAAACAAACGAACCAATAATATTGTTTTTTATATATAAGGACGATACGAAAATACGGGTTTGTAAGGTGTTCTTTATTTCAACCTTGGCAATTACTACTCACTGTATTCGGAGCGTGATAGCTAAGAGAAAAGAAGGAAATTTTGAAGATAAAAAGGGGAAAGCATGGAAGGCAGAAACAGATACCGGATGCAATGAACGATATACGTTCTCACATTTCATCCATTCCCAAGATTGATAGCCATTACACCAGAGCACATAGCGAAAAAGAGTATATTGAAGGTGGCAAGAGCATTACCGATCTATACAGAGATTATAAAAGCCTTTGTGAGCAGGACGACAAACCCGTTGCAAGTTTAACCACATACAGGGACATTTTTAACTACGAGTTTAACTTGGCATTTTTTATCCCCAAGAAAGATCAGTGTCAAAAATGAGTTGCATACGAAAATGCGGATATTAATGAGAGACAGAAAATGGAAGAAGATTATTTGAAACAGAAAAGAAACTGGGCAGAAAAGAAAAAGAAGCAGATAAAGAAAAATGCAGTGAAAATTAGCGGGTCAGTTGCTTCGATTTGCAGGCTACATTGCCAACACCAAAGGGCGACGTTTCATCATTTTACTACAAATCCAAGCTTTCAACTTATAATTTTACTGTGTGTGGCCTTACTAAAAAGGGTCAAGGCTCTGTTACGTGTTTCATGTGGCATGAAGGACAAGGTAACGAAATTGGCTCCTACTTAATAAATTATTTACAACAACAGAGTGAAAGTTATGATGGTAATGATTTAGAGATTGTATTTTTGTAAATTCATTTTAGCAGCCTATTTTTACGCTGTAGCTAATTACAATATTAAATCAATAACACATAAATACTTGGTAACAGGTCACACACAGAATGAAGGTGATAACATTCATGCAGTTATAGAGAAGAACATTAAGAGGTCACTAAGATCGGGTCCAATTTGCACACCAGACCATTACGTAACGTTGGTCAAAAGCGCAAAGAAGACGGGAGCTCCATACAAAGTTATAGAGATGAGTTATGATGATTTTTTTGATTCAAAAAAGTTAACTACTCAAACTTCTTTTAATTTTTATGAGGACAGTTCAAGTGATATTGTAATATTTAATAATGTCTGTGTTTTTAAAGTTGAGAAAGATGCTCCTGACGTTTTTTTCTATAAAACTTCGTTTATTCAAGCTGACTACAAAAGCATAAGCATTAGACAGAGAAATACGCTGACAGGAACGGCCTTCCATTCTTTCGATACTGTTGATCTAGAACGTGCTTACCAAGATATAATACCAATTCCAAAGAAAAAATTTGACGACCTGATGGATTTGTTAAAAACGAATGCCATTAAAAAATGTCACAGTCACTTTCATAACAGTCTGAAACGCGCCAAAGACTAATTTTAATATCAGTTGTTTTTTTAGTTTTAGGATTATTGTAGTTTTTGTTCAATTTGCAAATTCTGGAATTATCAGTTGTTTTCTTAGTTTTAGAATTGTAGTTTTTGTTCAATTTGCGAATTGTGGAATTGTCAGTTGATTTCTTCCGTTTTAGAATTGTAGTTTCTGTTCAATTTGCAAATTGTGGAATTGTCAGTTGATTTCTTCCGTTTTAAAATTGTAGTTTTTGTTCAATTTGCAAATTGTGGAATTGTCAGTTGATTTATTCCGTTTTAGAATTGTAGTTTTTGTTCAATTTGCAAATTGTGGAATTTTTTATTTTTTTGAGTTTGGTAAATTCAGGGTCTTACCTCGTAGATAATTAAATAAACTTTTACAGCTACCAAAATATATTTTGATTCCCATTTTTTTGTAATAAAATGTTAAAACTATAAACTGCAGTTTTATTAAGAATTTCTCAACAGGTTATTCCACTTTATGCAGAAAAAGTATGTGTGTTAAAAAAGTCAATACCGGCACAATTATTTGTTTTTCCCAAAATAAAAATCAAAGAGACTTTTTTTGAAAAAAATAGCAATATAACAATTGGATATCTAAATTTGAAACACATATCAATGCAAGACTTCTCATTAAGTAATAGGGTTGTTGTGAAATATTTAAATATTTCAATTCAATTTTACAAATCGGTGATTTTCTAAAAACTCATATTTTGTTGATGTGCCACTATTGCACCCAGTGAGCGATATGTATGTTAGACCGTCAGATAGTAACCGATTTAAGTGCCCCATTTTCGCATACAAGCCTCGAAAAGGATTAAATAGTACATCAATGTTGAGTAGAATAAAAGAAAATTTACGACTGGCTCTTGGGGATAACACATGGAAAATTCGATTTTCCTTATCAGAAAAATTTTCCGATTCCAAAATGCTCTTATACATACGGGTCATTCAAGAAAATATGTTTTTCATACAAGTGAAGATGTAAGTTTTCATACATTCGATGGGCTTGTCCGGAAAATCTTGCAAAATCTCGATTTTTCCTTAGAAGATTACGCCCTTATTTCAACCCTTTAGCCACTTGCAAAATTAAAGCCTTTGGTTTTCTGAAGCCTAGTTCTATTAATTAATCATATAGTGAAAACGGCTTGTTTGGAAAAATGGGCAACAAATAACTTTTTATTTTTTTAGGGAAAATCGAATTTTCCATGTGTTATCTCCAGCAACCACTCGTAAATGTCTTTTCATTCTACTTAAAATCGATGTACTTTTCAACCCTCTTCGAGGCTTGTATGCGAAAATGGGGCACCTAAACCTGTCACTATCTGACGGACTATGTAGACAACGCACTGACATTCGCGCGGCTCGTGTGTTGTTCACCTTAGACCAATTTTCTGAAAATCTGTTTACGTTGACATTTCCCATAATCTAATAATAATGTGTGACTTAGATTTTCTTTCTGCCCATGAATAAAAAATCTACTTACCATTGTTGATATTGTTCGGTGGTTTCGCCAAACATACATAAGTACACGAAAAAATTATAGCAAATATAATGTAGATGTTAATCATGTTTAATTAATTGAAACTATTACAGAGCAAATAATCAGATGCATTTATTTATAGCAGTATTTATAGCTATCTAATATCTTATCACTATTTAGAGAAATGTGGCATAAATACACCTTTAATTAATAGGGGGAGATTTCTTATCTGTAAAACGAAATAAATGGTGCAGCGGCGTACGTGTTTCAGTTATAATTATTATAAGGTTATTTACGAATGGTAATCTATGGCCAGTTTTCTCCTGCCGTGGCACTTTTAATAATAAACATGCGGGTTTCTATCTTCCTTAGAAAACCACAGGGAAAATGTAGTCTATGTTAACAACCGAAAATGGTGTGCAGTTGCGTCCAACAAGAGGGTACAAAAAATAATAATTGTTTTAATAAATTTTAAACTAAAATTTGAGAAAATATATAAAAATAGGTATGTTCTTAAATTTATTTTATTATCAAACAATAAAAATCAGCTACCTATATACACTCACCGACTTCAAATTCGATCCATTCAAAATAATGATTTGTTTAAAAATGCTCTAACTTTCAAATGCGGAGGCTGATTTATTTGAAGATTATTATTTATTGTTTCGGACTTTACTTGACGAAAATCCATTTTATCTTGAATGAGTAAAACCAAATTTGGTAAATTTTCACAAAACTTTTATTTTAAAAAATAAAAAATAAAAATTAAAAACACTACACATGACATGTTTCGAAGTACAACTTCTTTTTCAAATGTGACTAATTTACAATTCGGTATCCAATATATATGCGAAATAATTGAACAAAACAAAGTACTTAAGAAAACATCAATAACATAACAAAATAAACTAATTATTTAAAGTAAATAAGGGTACTTAGGTAATTATGATATCAATCAAATAACAATAAGATAGTAATATTACCGGGATTATCTCACAGAAAACTAGGAAAGAGATTTAATAAGGGTGAGTTATTAATATCTAATTGATCATTGAGTAGGTTATCTGCATTTTTAAATCTATTTATTTCAAGTGTTTCTAAATGGTTTAGTTTATTGCCCTTATTTTCTATATGTAAAATTTCAAAGTTGTCTGTAAAAGAATGATTTTCAGCTAAAATATGATTTAAGTAAGTAGAATTATTTTTGTTTTTTGTATAGCTATTATAATGTTGGTCAAACAGGCCGTACTTTCAAAAAGCGCTTCCGAAGTTGTACTTCGAAGCATGTCATGTGTAGTGTTTTTAATTTTTATTTTTTAAAATAAAAGGTTTGTGAAAATCTTCCAAATTTGGTTTTACTCATTCAAGGTGAAGATTATTATTCGGCCATCTAAAAGTAATTTAGTACTCGCCGGATATACCGAGGGGAAAAGAAAACAATTTTTTCCTCTACTTTTGACACACCCTGTAGGTTAATTCTGCTAGTAGATCTGCATACAATTAACTTTATCAAGAAAGCTGATTTGTTTCCAACATTTTTTTCTTTTATTTACCCCGATATCTTAATTTGTTTGTAAAATGTAATGGTTTAAAGAAAATGCAACATTCTTAATTTTTTATTCAGTTTTAGCAGAGTAATACATAATTTTATAAACAAATCAAACAACAAATAAACTAATAATTATTACAAATTAATAACGGGTATTTTCCCCATGAGCGCGAATAACTGCCTCAATGCGTGGTGGCATACCCTCTATTAGATGTCGAATCTTCATCTGGCCAATCTGATCCCAATTCTTGGACCAAAGCATCTCTAAAAAAAATTAAATTACTTGGAGAAGGAACTCGGTTATAAACTCGTCTGCCCATTATGTCTCAGACGTGCTTAATTGGATTGAGGTCTGGGCTACGTGATGGCCAAATCATCCTTTGAATTTCTGTTTCGTCCAAATATGTGGTCGAGTGTTGTCATGCATAAACATGAATTCCTTTCCTATAAACGGTGAAAATGGAATTACATGTGGATCTAGCACATCACGAATATATCGGTTAGCTGTCATTGCTCCGCCGCCAACAATGACTAAATCAGTACGAGCTTCTTGTGGAAAAATTTGCTTGGTCAAACCTTTCGCCTCTTCTTTCGTATATTTTTTCACGGCCATCAGGAGAACGTAAACAAAACCTTGACTCGTCAGAAAATAAAATCTTACTCCAGTCATCGACATTCCAATGTTGATGCTCCCTGGCAAATCGAAAACGTGCTGTTCTGTGATTCCTAAGTAACTCCGGACCAGTTGCAGGTCTTCTGGAGCGTAATCCATGTTCTCGTAATCGCCTTCGAATCGTTATTTCGTTAACAGCTACTTGACGTACTTCTTCTAAACGATTTCGAGCCATGACAGTAGTAGTATTTCTTTCTCGCAAAACATTTAATGTTACAAAACGATCATCTCGAACATTTGTAGAACGTCGTCTGCCAGATCCTCTTCGTCTCGAAAAACTACCAGTTTCATTAAAACGTTGTACAGCTCTCTGGACGCTACACCTTGTAACACCCAATATTCTAGAAGCATAATACTTGTACCAGAGCAACTGCTCGTGCTGCATCTGTAGGCGTTGGCCACAGCACTCTACTTATTTTGTAGTTTATTCTCTACCTTCATTTAAATTATGAACGTTTCTAAAATGTAGCATTTTTTTAAACAGTCAGATTTCACAAACAAATTAAGATATCGGGGTAAATAGAAAAACAAAGTGTTGGAAACAAATCAGTCTTTTTGATAAAGTTAATTGTGTGCAGATCTACTAGCAGAATTAACCTAAAGGGTGTGTCAAAATTAGAGGAAAAAATTATTTTCTCTTCTCCCCTGTATATGCGGCGAGTACTAAATTACTTTAAGATGTCCGAATAATAATCTTAAAACTATAGTATTTTATCTTAAAGTTGCTAAAAAATTCAAATAAATCAGCCTCCGCATTTGAAAGTTAGAGCATTTTTAAATAAATCCATTATTTTGAATGGATCGAATTTTAAGTCGGTGAGTGTAGATAGAATAAAATAAAAGTATGTTTTCAATGTATTAGCAGCCGTTTTACAAGGTTTAGCTTAATTGCAAAATGTAAGTAGTGATAAGTTGTTGTATGTAACCATTTTTCGAATCAAATTGCAAGCAGTAGCGCACTTATTAAAATAACGAAGAAAATTAGGTAATCTTCAAAAATGTAAGAACAAAAAAATATCCATTACATTCCAAGTAAATGATTTTACTTATTAAATTCTCCTGGCATTTTTTCCTCTTCTTCACAAAGACACATTTAGGAGCATGTCATTTTATGTTGGGTATATGTACATGGCGGTCGACAGTGCCCTTTAATACAAGAGCACGATATTAATTCTACGACGTTTTCTGGCATACTTACAAGATATCCATAGGATGGGAAAAAAACATTGTCTAACCATAATTGTAAGGCGATAGCTAATAGTGCAACGTTTTCAAATCATGGCATACAAATGTGCTATTTGAATAACTGCTTTAAGAGCATTCTAGGTATGTGGTAAATTATCCCAGGAAGGTTGTTGCTTTTTGAAAAATAATAGTCATCTTAATTCCACGATATTTAAAGTAACCTTTTATTTTATGAAGAACGACTCAGTACTGTCTGTACCTGAAATAGAATGCAATTTATAAAGAACGGAGGCTTTTTCCCTTCTAACAATGGCGTAGCTGGGTACACTTTTTAAACTGCGCATGCGCGGCCATAGCTACGAAGTTGGCTAACCTAACCTAATGGCAGATGTCAAAAATCGATCACACATCCGATTGCTACACATACTTTGATTTTCTTTTACTATACAGAGAATTGTCGCACTGCGCAGCTTTCTGAGTGCCTTTTAAAAGGAGATAGAAAACTCCGCCATTTTGATCCCTTATTACGTGTTGCCTACATCTTGGAGCAATATTTTTAATAGGTGGGTTTTAATCATCTGCTTCTGCTTTGGAATTGTCGGTTTTCTTTTTTCAACCTGACAGGTTAAAACGACTAAACTGACAATTCCGGAAGCAGAAGTGGATGATTAAAACGCACCTAATATTTTGCTTGCTGCTGTCAGTGTCAGTGAATATTATTTTTGGAGTCACAGTTTATTGCTAAAGAATCAGTTAGCTCACTCGGACCAGTTGAAAGGTCCAAAATAACATCCACTCCAGGGATACAAATTCAGGATACGCAGAAGACTGCTGTTTTATAATAGACGGTCGTCATATATTGTATTATCCGAGTTGCGCAGTGTATAAACTGGAACATTGAGATCAAAAGTGCCGACTCAGAGTGAGCGATCTGATTCTTTAGCTATAAACTGTGGCATAGGAATCTCTCTTGTACCGTATAGTAAAGAAAATCAAAGTATGTGGGTTAGGCCGATTTTTGACATCTGTCATCAGGTTAAGTTAGGCAACTTTGTATCTATCAATTCTCAGGTTAGGTTGGCAACACTGTTGACCGATGCCATAGGTTAGATCGATTTTTGACATCTGCCATTAGGTTAGGTCAACCAACTTCATAGATATGGCCGCGAATGAGCAGTTTAAAAAGTGTACCCAACATACCCATTAACTAGTCCGGAGCGCGTATTGGCATTGTTTACTATGCTGCAACGCATACATATTGTTGCAACGCAGTAAAGAATGACTGAGCAGTCGCCTCTCTATACCCAGACAAATCTTACTGCAACTCAGCACTGGCAGGTGTTCAGACGTAGTAACTATTGTATTATGGATACGCTGCTATTCTCGAGGCATTGTTTACCGCATTCCAACTCAACATCGAGCAAAGCGCATTTAAGCTGGGAGCCCATTCAAGAAAGAGATACCAAACAACCCTAAAAGACAAAGATCTTCAAAGAAAAATATTGATCTTAACAAATGCGAAATCACATGGAAATGCCCACTAGGATTAAACTTCGTATGCTTACCATTTTATGACAGTTGTTTTTTTTAATAAATATAAATGTAATATGACCAGTGGATTTTGTATTTATTGTGCCCTTTGTATTTTAGTGAGGTTTAATAAACTATTTTTGACGATAGTATATTATTATTATTATTATGATATTTTTATGATTTAGTCCTACAAAATCACAAAAGAAAGCAAATTTGCGTGGTTTGGGTATAGAGAGGCGACTGTTCAGTCTTTCTTTACTGCGTTGCAACAATATGTATGCGTTGCAGCATAGTAAACAATGCCAATACGCGTCCGGAGCATATGAAGCAGCAAGTGCTATCCATCGCCAGCAAGGTTTAGACGGCGCCTTTAGAATAATACAACATTGCGCCTTTATTTTCTATAAATCCTTTATTTTCTAAAATATAAAACATTGTTTGTATTTATTTTTCAATTATATTTGTTGTCCAAGTAATTAAGTTATTCGGGGCGAATAACTAGAGAGGAGGGAGCAATGTTACGCAGCACCCTGCAGCGAGCTGCGGTCGTCATAAGTAAAAGTACGAGTAAATGAAGAAGATGAAATATTCCAGAAATGTCTCGAAATGTCATTCCTTGTCAAATAAAAATCTGGATTGTTCGAGAAGATTCTAGAAGGTGGAGGTGATATATCCTAGTTAGTTAGTTAGTTAGTTAGTTAGGAATACTAGGTAGTGGAGGATTATTATGTGTATGTCATGTTTTGTCATATAATTATTATTATTTGTCAGATATATAAAATAAAGAGTTTGGCAAAGAGATAATTTGTATATAATAATGGCGACGATAAAGGAAGAATTACACGCGCTGAAACGGGTGCGAAGCACAATAATGGGGCAATTGACCCACGTCAAAAATTATTTAGATAGATTGGCTTCAATATCTTGTACCGAAGCAAAAATACGTCTAACTGCTTTAGACAATATTTTAAAGAAATTTACCACAAACCAAGATAAAATTGAACTTAGAAGCAGCGACTCGGAACTCCTAGATGAAATAATGATGCGTAATGAAATAGAAGAAAAATTTATAAAATTGCAAATATATCTAAATGAAATAATCGAAATGAGAAATGAAGTTACAGAAGTAGGAACAAATACAAAAAATCTAGAAATAGCTGGAAGTTCAAGAAATACATCAAACTTTATACGATTTATGCTCCCCCGAGGAACCAATACAAAAGAATTACGAAGACTTAATAAAAAGTTTAAGTGACTTCCTAGATCCAAAACCAAGTATTTGGGCAAGACCACATAAATTCATAAACAGGATGTAACAAAAAGAAGAGCCAATTGCAGAATTTAACAAAGAACTAAAGAAACTTTCAAAAGATTGTAATTTTTTCTGTGAATGTGGTAAATCAAATGCGAAAAATTTCTTACAATTACAGTTTATACGGGGTTTATATGATGACCAAATCAGAATGAGAATTATTTAAGAGAAAAATAAGTTATCCTACAAAGAAACTGTAAAATTGGCAATAAATACTGCTATGGCAAAACAAGAAGCAGTAGTCGATAAAGATGGAGTATTACAAATTAGAGAACAAAGTAATTTTAAACAAATTGAGAAAAATACTTATCGAAATAGAGATAAGACTACTTTCAAACCTAAATCTGACCAATGCTACAGATGCGGTGATACAAGACATCGAGCCTTTAACTGTCTTCGGAAAAATCTAGTTTGTTCTTACTGCAAGATTAAAGGTCACATTGCTAAAGTATGCCTCAAACGAATAAATGGTCAAGACAGGCAGAATATATTAAATACCACAGATTTTATAAATGATAATTCAATTATAGGTGAAGTGGTTTCCGAAATTGAAAACAATGGTGAAATTAATTTAATACAGTCAATAAATAATGACAAATTCATGGTAACAGTTATAATTGAGAACAAAAGACTCAAAATGGAATTCGATACCGGGGGAGCGTTGAGTACAATATCCTACAAGGATTATTTAAAACTGGAAATTCCAAATAAGATATCATCAACCTCAGTAAATTTACAAACGTATATAGGAAAAACTCTAAATGTGTGTGGTGTTATTTACGTGGGTTTTACAATTAAAGAAAATACTATGGAAAATTATACATAATACAAGGGAAAGTAGACCCAATTTTCGGAAGAGAATGGATACGCGAAGAAAACCTCGATTTAAAGGAAATTAATATTGTGGAATTATCTACTAATAGTAATTTAGTGACGTTTTTGACGAAAACATGGGAGAAATTCCGAACTACAGGGGACACATTGAATTAAAAGATGGAGTGCAACCAATTTATATAAAGCCTAGACGTGTACCATATGCGATATTAGGAAAAGTAGAAAGAGAACTTGAACGATTAGAAAAATTAAAAATAATAACCAAAATTGATAGTTCTGAGTGGGGTACACCGATTGTACCAGTTGTAAAACCAAATGGTGATATAAGATTATGCGCAGACTATAAGGTAACATTAAACAAATGTATTAAGGAAGAAAATCATCCTATACCAAGACTCAAAGATATTTTTGTAAAAATGAATGGTGGGAAGTACTTTTGCACATTGGATCTAACACAAGCCTATTTACACATGGTAATGGACGAAGAAAGTGCCAAATTACAAACCATAAGGGCATGTATAAAGTTAATAGGCGTATGTTTGGGGTAAAAGTAGCCCCAGGACTATGGCAAAAATATATGGATATAATTTTAGGTGAACATGATGGTGTTCAGTGTTTCCTAGATGACATCGTTATACAGAGAAACACATTTGAGATAACCATGGAACGATTACGTAAAGTGTTGAAGATTTTAAAAGAACATAACTTAAGACTCAACAAAAGAAAGTGTAATTTTTTTCAACGGAGTATTGTATATCTAGGCCACATGATTGATGAAAGTGGACTACATAAAACGAAGGAAAAGTGTAGTAAAATAACGAATGCTAAACGACCAGAAAATATAACACAACTGAGAACATTTTTAGGATTAACAAATTATTACAATAAATTTATTCCAAACCTCGCAATGATTTTAAGCCCTCTAAACAAACTTTTACAAAAGAATACAAAGTATATATGGAAAGAACAATGTGAAGAGTGTTTTAAGAAGATAAAACAAGAGATAGCCAGTGAACGTACTCTTGTCCACTATAATCCAGAATTACCGTTAACATTAGCAACCGATGCATCACCAATTGGGTTAGGTGCTGTATTGTCTCATACGATGCGGGACGGCACTGAAAGGCCAATAGCATTTGCTTCACGATCATTAACAAAAAGCGAGAAGAATTACAGACAGATAGATAAAGAAGCCACTGGTATATACTGGGCGTTAAAAAAAAATTTCCCATACTGCTACGGCAGAAAATTTATGCTAATTACTGACCATATGCCTTTGGTTTCAATTTTCAACCCCTCAAAAAAATTTACCACCCATGACTGCAACAAGAATGTTTCACTATGCTTACTTTTTATCAGGATTCAATTATGACATTAAATACAGAAAAACTACAGAACACGCAAATGCTGATTTTTTATCACGTTTTCCACTAAACGAAAAGTTGGGCAATTACAAAGATCAATCGAATTGATGTATTACCAGTCACCAAGGAGGAAATTAGAAAAGAAACAGTTAAAGATCAAAAATTTAAAGAAGTATTACAAAAGTTAAAGAATGGAGAAAAATTGAACATATTAGGATACGAAAATAATGAATATACATTACAAGACGACTGCATATTTCGAGGTTCAAGAGTGGTCATACCAATAGCATTACAACAAAAGGTATTAACTGAATTACACATAGGACATATGGGAATGACAAAAATGAAAGCATTGGCTCGTAGTTATTGCTATTGGAAACAAATAGATAAAGATATAGAAAGGATGGTGAGTGAATGTAGAGAATGATGCCTTAAGCGAAACGGACCACCCAAAAATGAACTCCATCCATGGGAATTATCGCAGGAACCTTGGCAACGAATTCACATCGACTTTGCGGGGCCCATGAATAATACGTATTTTTTTATTGTAGTAGATGCATACACTAAGTGGATAGAGGCCATACCAACAAAAGTAACAACCTCTGAATGGACCATACAGCAATTAAGGAAACTTTTCACAACGTTTGGACTGCCGCTGACAGAGGTTTCGGATAATGGACCCCAATTTACCTCACATTGGTTCGAGTAATTTTTGACAACTAACGGAATTAGGCACAAAACATCAGCACCATATCACCCATCTACAAATGGACAGGCAGAACGCTTTGTACAAACTATTAAAAGAGCTCTAGGAGAGAAAGTTTCAGAACCTACAAGATTAAACTTACAACTAAGTAGAATATTAATGCAAATTCGAAAAGCACCTAACTCTTCAGGAGAAAATGCGTACCAGTTAATGTTTGGCAGGAATATCAGAACACGTCTAGATCTTATGAAGGGTAGACCAACAGAATCAAGCACACCTAAACAGAACGCCGAACGACGATGTTTTAATGTAGGAGACCGGGTACAAATAAGAAATTACGGAAATAAAGCAGAAAAATGGATGTTTGGAAAAATTAAGGAAAGGCTAGGAATACTACATTATAATGTAGAGACAGATGATGGGCGAGTACATAAACGTCATGTAGAACAAATACTTAAGTCGAATTACCAGAAAAGGATTTATGGTGGAGGTGATATATCCTAGTTAGTTAGTTAGTTAGTTAGTTAGTTAGTTAGTTAGTTAGTTAGTTAGTTAGTTAGGAATACTAGGTAGTGGAGGATTATTATGTGTATGTCATGTTTTGTCATATAATTATTATTATTTGTCAGTTATATAAAATAAAGAGTTTGGCAAAGATATAATTTGTATATAATAAGAGGCAAGCTATATAAGTCGACGACCTGATGTCAGTTGGCAGTTTTATGATAGACGTTACATGTTAATGTTATCAGTTGAATAGTTGTAAAAGTTGAGTTTAAATAAATTGCGATACCAAAAACCTGCGTAACAATATTTTCTTTATTAGGTTTATGTTTGATATGCTTTATTTGATAGTGGCTTTTAGGTTTCAACGTTAAGAGGATTGTTGGATTCGACGATTTTAGTAGAGAACCTTGAAAGAAGTTCCTTTTTTACTATTTTTCTTGAATATATTTTGGAAAAGGGTTTACAGGCTATGGGACCTCTTGTTTTTCGTTACTTTTATCGATGATTTTTATTTTAAGATCTTGAATTTTTCTGTTTATTTCATTATATATTTCTCTATGGCCATCGGGGTAGTTATTTAGTAGAGTTCTTTGAATACAAATTTCGATGGAATTTTAGCTTTTAGAACATTTATGGATTGTAGTTGTTCCTTAGAATGTATGAAATTATTTTAGCCAACTTTAGCACATAACAATTGTTCTTTAATGTTCAATATTTTCTGCTTTTCCCGAATGATCCTTAGATGTTCCAGAATAGTGGAATGAAAGCGTTCTATCATTCCATTATACTGTGGGCTGTCTGGGGTAGCATAGTGAATGGAGATTTTATGCATGTCCACAAATTCTTGCATTAGTCTATATTTCAACTCGGTACCGCTATCTGCTACTATTAGTGTGGAAGTCCATGATGTGTGGTAAAAATGAGGAGATCGTTCAAGATGTTGATTGCGTTGGCTTCTTCTATAGGATATGCTTGTCCATGTTTAGAGAAGGCATTCATGAGTGTCAGGAATTGTTGGTTGCTGGCCTAAAATACTTTCAGATGAATTATTTCCATGGGCTTGGATGCGGTAGACATAAATTTAGTTTTCGGTGCATTTCGGTCATATTTATTAACCTGGCAAGTATCGCACATGTTGATGGTCTACTCTATGTCTGTTTTAATAGTTGGCCAATAATAGAGTCTGCGTACTTCTACTTCTGTTTCATTTATACCTTTGTAGTTGGTTTTGCCTTCATGATATCTCGATAATATTTGGTTTTGCCTGTCAGTCGAGATGACGTATTCTAATAGGACGTTACAATTGCAGAGGTTATATGAAGAGTTTTTGAAATATTTCTTTATTGTGTTGCATAAGACAGGATATAAATTTTATCTTCAAAAAGTAAATCGTATTTTACTTAGGATCCAGGAAATGTTTAAAAAATTTGAAAATATCATCTTTGATGTTGTCTTTTCCAAATTGAGTATGGGATCTTCTCTTCTTGACAAATATTTCTTCTTGATAAATGTGTTTTCTTCTGTGACGATAGGGCTGGGTTATAATTAACTACTTGGAGGACCATTTGTTTGTTTTAGTAATTTAATGCTCGCTCGCTTATGGCTATTGCAAGTATAGGGTCTTCTGTAGAAATGTGTCTAGTTATGTCTTTATTTTTATCCTGTTATTTATGTTCTGTGACTTTTTATTCCTGGATTAGTTTGTTGACGACATTTAGTTGTTCTTATTGATATCTTCTAGTGGGTCATACGTCGATACAGGGAGGTTATAAAGGGATACTTCATCGAAATCTTTTGATTCGGCTTCCTAAAGAGTTTATTCGAAATTTTGCGTCTCCTTGGTGCTTAACACCATTCTGGACAAAGCGTCTGCGTTCGTGTTGAATTTGCCCTTTTTATAAATGATTTCGTAATAAAATTCTTCCAATTTTAGACGCCATCTTACGAGCTTAGAATTTGGGTCTTTTAAGGATAAGAGCCATTAAAGAGGTCAGTGATCTAATAGGATCTTGAATTTTCTGCCAAACAGGTATGGGTGGAAGTATTTCGTAGCCCATAATTTAACCAACATTTCCTTTCCATAGTCGAATATTTATTTTATGTCTCGTTTAATGTCCTGGAGGTATAGGTAATGGGTTTTACATTACTCACGGGACCTTGTACTAGCACAGCACCAATTACAAGGTTGCTTGCATCCGTTGTCAAATTTAATGGTATGCAGATGTCTGGATATTGTAGTAGAGGTTAGTTGTAAGAAGATTCTTGCGGGTGTTCACGCATCTCAAAAACTGGTGTGTGCTGGATCTTAGCATCTTTCTAAGGCATGACGTCAGCGGTTTGGGGATTCTGGCAAATTCCCTTAGACATTTTCTGTAGTATCCCATCAATTCTAGGAAGCCTTTAATATCATTTTCTGTCTTTGGTATGGGGTAGTCCATTATGGCTTTGAATATGTTTGAATTGAGTTTTATTCCATCTCGATAAATGATATGTTTTCAAATAAAACATGTGTGTGATATATTGCTCTATAATTTTTGCTTTCAGCATGATTTCTCTAAAATGGACCGTAACGGAAAAATTTGAGGAAAAATGTAAAAGTTTAATTTTTCAATGTTTTTGTTGGTAATAAAAACTAAAGGTATTATTTTTCTACGTTAAAATCACTTAATTGGATATTGTATCATAGTTTAGAATCCATTAAAAAATATGGATTTGAACAATATAAAAACCTTCACCGTCAAGTACAGATAAGAAACTAAACAAGTCACTGATTAAGTGCCAGTTTATCGCATATTTGAATCGATAAAAAATAATACAATTCTTCAATGTCATGTTTAGATTACAGATACCCTGTATCAAAAATAAAAGACGTCTACAAAGCAATTAAATTATCTAAGTGTGCTCTTTAAACTTTTCGATAAGTTTTTACTAAAAAGATTGAAATTCATCATAGTCAGTAAAAATATAATACCAGACTACCAATTTAGATTTAGGAAGAAGAGAGAAAAAACATCGCAAAAAATACACAAAAATAGGTTACATAAACACGTCAATATTGAAGATCTACAGCTCCTGGACTACTAAATGTTCCTAACATGCATTTATTATTTATTGTGGAGCCTATTTTCAGGTCTATTCGATATTAGTTCCTCATCTATTTTTGACGATCTTCAGACGGCAATCGGATAGTCAGTTTATGCATGCACGTAATGCACGTGATTACTGCGCGTCCCTTCGGCGTGGCGAATATAGTTGCTGAGAAATAAATATGGTTTTACACCCTTCGGATCCACCGTGCTATCATCCTAATTCGTCTGTAGCCTAGCGGCATTGCAGCCTGCATCTTATTTTACTGCCTTTTGAAGGTCCTACTACTTTCTCATTTACCGATTCACTCTCTCGTTCACTGTCATTCATTTTACGTCGTCGATGGTTAAACGCTAATTGGCTGAGTCCCATAACGACGTGACTGAAGAGATCACGGCTTAACTATTGCGGCTAGCCTATCCGACATTATAGGGAACTTTAGATTGGATACTAAATATTTTAATAGACCAAAAAATTAATGGTAGGTATTTTTATTGATAATATAAGATTATCAGAACTAAATTGGTGTATACAATAATTGTTCTATTGGTTTGTTTTAGGAATGAAATAAGACTTCAACAGGATACTATTTCTTGTTTGCGATCTGTATTTCTAAGGTAGGGAGGATGGGTTTCCCCTCCACATCACTTAGGTCTCAATAGGGCTATTTTGCACCATCCAGGGGCATATAGAAGTTGCTGCCTAATCTGGCGCTGTGAGCGCTACTGGTGATATGATCTTGAAGAAGCCTTTATAAACAGTGCTTGCCGACTAAAAACGAGATACTTCCCCTTACAGGCAAGTACATGTATTCCCTCGGTTGGGAGTAGGCCACTATAGGTTTTCCTAGCCTCTGCAGCTGCACTGAAAGGATCAGGGATCTAGGGTTTAAAAGAATAGGGAGGAAGGAATGATGGTAGGTATCTCTGTATTTGTAACGTGTGGGAGATGGGTTAACCCACAGCACTTAAGTCTCACAAGTCCCATTGTGCATCCTCCTAAGTAGATAGGCACCTTCTAGCTCGTAAGCTAGATGATGTGAGGTATATGAGAGGATGTACCTGATCCAGTATTTATCTATGATAAAACCTCTGAAAAACTCATAGCAGGTCAACGCGACAATGTGGATCGAATCAACTACCTTATAAATGCGAGACAGATGCGTTGTCGCAGAACCACCTCGCTCGGTGAGTAGATCTTAAAAATACAATGTAGCATGGGACAGAGGTTAAGACCCTCTCTAGATAAGTATTTGCTGGGAGATATTCATTAATATAATTATTTTTTCGATAATATGTGGTTGTAACTTGTCATTTTTATCATTTGAAGTAGCGTTGTCTTATCTGTCATAATTTAAAAGCATAATTAATTGTAAAATACTCATTTTTAAAATGCAATGATCAAATATACAGTTGAAATTATTTTTTAAAAATTTAGTCAGAAAATGATTTTTTATTATGTTTGCTTGATAGATAGTTTGTTAATCATTCATTTTTATTATATTTTATTATAATATTAAAGAAGATATTCAACTGAAAAATATCTTCTAGCCTAATTATTATAATATTTTCTTGCAATAATTTTGGTCCATAATTTTTATAATATAAATAAGCTTTCATTATAAAAATTATTTGGTCATTACTTCCCATTGCCAGGTACAATTCCATAATTCCAAAAGTACTAGTACGTTTTAAATTGGTTTCTAATTTAAAATGGGTTGTTTGTACCTCAGTTAACTGTACACTTTCCCAAGTTAACATATTTGATCACAATGACCTGATACCTTAGGTATGTTCCACCACACGCGAAAACCATAATATTACGATACAAATCATGCGCTGTATAAAGATTTTAAGTAGGGAGCAAAATTTGTATCGTAATAATATGATTTTTGCTTGTGTTGGAACAAACCTATCATTTTCTGTAATTTCACAACACGTTATGCAAAAAAAATTGTAAACCTACTCCTAAAACATGTTTTCACTTTTTATAAACGACTTTTGCAACAGGACAGGATTGATAGAAAATGGCTCGCATGACAATATTAATTTTTTCTACAGCCATATGGATATTAGCTATTCTACGCACAGACTACAAAACGAAAAAATATGCCATTGCGCTCAACTAAACGAATATATTTCCTATCCATTCTACAGCGCAAGAACACTTCACAAATATGAAATCCACCAATAACAATTCATATATTGGTCACCCTGCTACTATTATTTTTTTTTAATTATAAATAACAACTCTGTCTACTTAATTTTCAGTATATTTTTTAGTTATTGAGATTAAAGTGATCCTTCTCCAGATATTCTACTTTTTGTTTTATTATTTTCAACTATTTGATTTTTTAAACATCGATCTCTTTTTTAATTTCTATATTTTCCAGGATTACACGTTTTTTGTATTTGTATTCTTCGTCATACTTTCTAATTTCCTTAATTTAATTACACATTACTTGCATTATTTCTTTTAATTTCTCCATTTCTCAGTTTCGCTGCTCCTGTTTTTGTTTTTTATTGGGTGTTCTTATAGTTTTCCAACTTCTTTTAAATACCTTTCATCACAGAATCTTGGGAATATTTTAAGGTATTTTTCTCAGTATCAACCAAACATATTATTATTATCTATTATAAACGTTTATGTTGGTTTATGCCGCGAAAAGCTATTTGTGTATTAAGAGCGAAAAGTGATACTTTGCCACTTGAGACAAAAAGCGCGGCAATTTCTCGAAAGCAGCAACGAACTTTTCGCTCAAAATGCACACAAGATTTTTTCTACGATTACATTATTTTAAGAAATAGATTTAAAAACTGAAAAATTTTCATAAGTAGTGTATAATGTGTGGCCTATATCTACGTTATTCATGAAAAGGGGAGTTGATATTCAAAGTCAATGTTAACTTGGATTATAAAAGAAAAAACATCAAACTTCAAAATTATTTTTTAAAACGAAATATTATTATCTAATTAAAATTATGGGGAAAATGCCAACTTTGCGGTTGAATTTCGAAGCGCAAAAGCCTACTTTAAATAGTGATCGTAGAAAAATACCAACGGGGCGAAGAATGAGAGATAATCATTTAAGATAGCCCAACCCTTCAGTGACATCAAGCATATTTGTGTAAGATGTGAGTCTAGCCGTCAGAAGTGTCATTTACCCTAATTAGCTGCGCAATTAATTTAGTAGTTATTAGCGAGGGTGTATCGACATTTCGGTAGACCAAATTCTTAAATAGTTTTACTTGTATAATAAAACAGCAAATGCATACTGGGACGTGTCCATCCAGCGGTCCACATGTGACGTTAATGAACAATACCTTTTTATAATAATGAATAATATAATAATAAACCTATTTTAAATTATTGACTCACCATCTATTTCTGACGTTTTTATATTGTTGTTGATACGTGGAAGTATTGCTGATTTGGAAATATTGAAGGGGCATCGGGACGTAGAGCACAGGGACGCATAGCATTGGGACGTTTAGTATCGGAATGTAGAGCGACGGAGCGTAGAGGGGGCTTTGGGATGCAGAGCGTCGTATAACACAGAGCGTCGTGACGTAGAAAGGTAGGGAAGTAGAGACATAGAGCGTCGAATGGGATATAGGACATCGGGAGGTAGAGCGTCGGCTAACAGAGATGACATCGGGGCGTTGAGCGTAGAGACGTGACAATGGGAGATAGGTCCTGAATTAATCCATTATTAGGGATGATATATCCCTTATGTTAACATCAGAAGTGGGATCACTATGCGTACCGTTAGTTAGTGCTAGTGATAATGGCGGACGAGTGACAGGGCGCCAGCCGAACACAATCACGGTCAATGTTAAAGACAATGTGAACGTACATAGTCCAAAGCGTGCTAAATTTTAATGACAGAAAACATTAATGAACTTGGTAGCAACCCAATAGCAACAACTTGCTGATTTAACCCGACATTCCAAGATGGTTACGTAACCGTTCGCTATGCAAGCGCCCAGTAATTTTCTAAACGAGTAACTCGATTTTCAAAAACTCAGCAGCGTTGTATATTAAACGACAAGACCCTTTTAATGAGGTATCACTTGATCCCCCTTCCCTTTTAAAAAAATTTAGAGGATGACACCCTTACTGACGGGGTTGAAGGTTTTACTATGCTTTTGCGTCAAAAGGCATCCACTTGACAAACAAACTTAATGTGTTTTTGGATTACACCGAAAAGCGCTCTTCCACCATGTAATGCGTTGAGGTACATTTTCGATGGACCACCCTGTATATAATATAATCAAACACAATAGTAATTATTTGGGGTAAAATGTAGTTAGCATGTTGCAGCTGTCACTGGATTAAATTTATCTTATCGTTTACAACGATTTATCAATTCTTTCTTAATTGTATTTGAAACTAAATCGTTTGTTTTCGCGAAGGAATGAAACATATTTATTACACCTTCTTTCATAAGAGTTACAAGAAGCAACAGCACAAATCTGCTCAGGTATTGCTATCTAAAACAACAAACAATAATTTAGAACACATTTTTCTATGTTATATTCAGAAAACTAACCAAATTTATTCAAATATTTCAGAAAAAAATTAGTAGCAAAAAATGTCAACAATACTAATAACAAAAATAAATTTAAAAACACAATGTTTTTTAAAGTTTCTTGACTCAAAAACTGTTGAAAAACATAAAATATTATTGATTCGATGTTTTTACAAGTTCTTTTATCACAAAAAAAAAATAAATAATCTCTAGAAACTGTTAAAAAACCCAAAACTACAACGTAAACACAATACTTTTTTTAGTGACAAACCAAATTCTGTACTGATGCATACGTAATCAACCGCACAGAAAATATCGCCAATGTGTTTCTTTTGAAACTAGTTCCTGTAGAGTATATAGTCATTGTGTATGATCTACAAGAGATTGTATTTGGTGTTGCCCACTTTTTGGCGCCAACAACCTTATCCCAATCCAACTATATAGTTTTAGTGCAGGGCATAGTGGCGCATTCGTTTGCAAAATTGTTTTAATTCGTAATTTTTTTTTAATGTTCGGAAGGCTTTCCTGATTATAAAAGTGTAAGATGACACTCGATATCTGTTAAAAAAATCGCTTTTTGAGATATCCTTGTCCGAAAATTATAAGGGGGTGCTGTAATCACCTTAATGTTATTGTTTAAACAACGAAAAATTAATTAAGCCAGATAAAATGCATTTTTTGCAATGAATTAATTTTTTTATATTCTTAAGGATATTTCGAATAAAAAAAGTCCTTACGCCCATCATCGTATCTTTAACCTTTTGTATGTATGTTGATAATGGGGTGTTAATACACTGCGACCTAAAAGATCTATTGTGCCCCCTTCTGTCGCCACTGCACTAAGGAAATGTCTCAATGCCTATAGCGACCCTTCCAATCCTATTTTCTCAAGGAAGTGTAGGATTTGAAGTGGCTTCAAGTTAGGTTAGTCTCCCTCTTCTATTTGATATCCTCCTAGATATAGTGCCCTTGGATTCTGGAGTGCTACACATTCAGTTAGGATGTGAATGGAGGTTTCGTCCTCCTCCTCACAGAATCTGCACTCACTATCCTCTACTACTCTCAGTTTACTTAGGTGTCCTTTTAGTCGGCAGTGCCCGGTAAGGATCCCTGTTACAATACGTAGCCTGTTCTTGCTCAGGCAGATGCAGGCTTCCGATCTTTTTTGGTTATATTCACCCAGAAGTATCTTGGCCTGTCTCAGCCCCAAGAGATTGTTCCAATTATCGGTTCTTCTACTACCCAATTCTTTTTTAATCTCTTCTAATATTATGTTACTGCTGATACCGCAGAACGGCTCAGGTCCTACAAAGGGTGTTTGAGCCCCTTTCCTTGCAAGACTATCTGCAATCTCGTTACCCTGTACCCCGTTATGTCCCGGGACCCAAGTGAGAGTAACTCTATTTTTCTCGCCTAGCTCATTCAATTGTTCTAGGTATCTCCATACCATTTTTGAGCTGATTACGTAAGAACTCAGCGCTTTGATGGCTGCTTGACTATCGGACATGATGATAATCTCTTGTCTATGATAGTTTCTCTCGATGTTAAACTGGATACACTTCTCGATGGCGTGAATTTCCGCCTGGAAGATGCTTGGGTATTTTTCCAAGCTTTCGGAGTGCTTGGTTCTCGGCCCATACACTCCTATTCCAGTTCCTTCTATGGTTTTGGAACCGTCCGTGTACCACTGAATAGCACGTCTTTCGGTTGCAAGCGCGATGGATTCTTGGCTCCATTCTTTCTTGCAGCCCAGCTCTGTGGTTTTGAAGTTTTTCACAAAAATGTACTTCTTTTGCATTTCATCCTGGGGCATGTCCCAGGTATCTTTAGTCCTGAAGCAAGTAGACTTTCGTCTGATTACTCCGCTCCTGATCATTCTATATCGTGTCCTTTTTGCCACATTCTCTATCATCAAATGTAGAGGGGTGAGGTTTAAGATCACCTCCATTGCGGCCGTAGGACAGGTTCTCATTGCACCAGTAATGCAAACACAGGCTAGTCTTTGTACTTTTGAGATATTAGCTCTCGTAGTAACTAAACTAGTTCTGTTACTCCAGGCTATAGCCCCGTAAGTGATGATTGGTCTCACTATTGCAGTATACATCCATCGCAGTATGTTTGGGTTACATCCCCATCGTTTACCCGCCATGTTTCTGCATACCATTAGGGCTTTTGTGGCCTTATTTACTACTTCCTTCTCATGTGTGTTCCAGAGAAGTTTGTTGTCCAGGGTTAGGCCTAGATATTTGACTTCATTTTTCCATTCTATATCTTTAACCCTTTAATTGTTATGAATTTTTTAAAATCCGAAATTGACGAAAATTCTAATTTTCTTGAATTAAATAATATACCTTAAAATTTAAAATGCTATAATTTTAAATCTTTTACCGAATATTCAAACTATAATAAACAAAATAACCTAAATAAATTTTCAAAATTTTGTTTGTTGTTTTTTTTACGTTATAACAATATGCTTCCTACGCGCGTGTACTTTTAGATAGAAGTACTTCTCTCTCCATGTGAAACGTAATATCTGGTTATTTCTTGTCGATACGACTTTTACACTGTTACGCAGCACCCTGCAGTAGCCTGCGGCTATAATAGGAAACGTACAGATATAAAAAGAAGTGGAATGTTATTCATCACTCTACAGTGTGCTGCGGTCGTCATAAGTAAAAGTACAAGTAAAAGAAAATAGAATATTCCAGAAATATCATTACCCGTCAAGACTATTCTCTCCGAGCAATTACTAATAGAGGGAGCGTGAAAACGAGTTTGTAGGCGATTGTTGTGTTAGCAACATCTGTAGAGGAAGTGAGGAAGCGGGCACAAGGGGGAAGGTAAACATCCTTCTTATTCAGTGGCGTATCATTTATCTATAAAAACACACATTGTCCAAACGTTTTAATTGTAAAAAAAAAAACTAAAAAATTTGCTAATTTTACAATATTTAAAAAGAATACCGTCTTATATGTGTCTAATGCAGGAAATGAAACAAAATCACTGTAACGGTCTAATTTTTTCAATTGAAGAATAAAACCTTAAAATCAATTTAATTATAAATCAATACAGTAGCGACTAGTTTCGGCCTTACAGAAACATCTTCAGGCCTGTATACAATAATCTTTAATTATTATAATAGGTTGGTCACTTACGAATAACATTAAATAGTATAAACCACAAAAATGGATCCATATTGTAGCGTTACAGCATTATAGAATTAAAGCTGTGAAAATAAAAGAGCAGTGCAAACGTAACTAAAAATAAGAAAACTGAGTACGGAATCTACAAGAGATGAGAATGAACAATTACGAATGCATTTAAATTGCTCGGGATAACAAATAAAGCTGATAATGTAGTAGTATAGTCCCCGTCAAAGAAGGTCTAGATATGTTAAAGAGGACGGCGTTTTCTCTGTAAATCTGGAGAATGTAAGGATGAAGGGAAGACGAATCTTGCTGGCTCAGGTGTAGATGAAAGCTCCAGTAAATGTCGTCACTTTCGTCTAATTTTTTATTCTCTCTCACCGGCACCGTTTCGGCTTTATCTTCGAAGTTTATTTTTAAAAGGAAATAAAAGTAATCATTCATACAAGCATATAATAAAACAATATGAATTCATTATATTTAATAAGCTAATAAACGTTTGTTTCAATGAACAAAAACATATATGGGAATATAAGAAATATATAAATAGATAAGATTAATATCAAAATCAATTTGAAAATACAACAGATAATGAAATGAAATAAATTAATACAAGTACAAATGGAAAGTTAATAACATACCTTCTAAAAGTAACACATTTTAAGTAGATATATGTTTAAAGAGTTTATTCCTGAACATAACTAATCTAACGTTTTTTCCTCTTTTAGTATTATGAGGGTTTTTGTAGTTGAAATGAAAATTATAATTTATTTTGGTGCTAATAAAAATTTAAACATAGGTTATCAAAGAGTGAAATACATAATAAAACTTCATAATCTTAAATCGTTATTAAAAATTATTAATGGTAAAACTTCAAACAATAATTAGATTCTTAAACAAATTTCTAGTTTTGCAAAAGACTTTTTTGCCTTCATCGGTTGCCTCTGCCACTTTTCTTTTAGTAGTTTCGAGGAGAATTTTCCTATGAAAACTAGTAGAACCATCAATTGATTGGTAAAATTTTGATATTTTGAGTCTGGTAAGTCTTGTTAAACTTTCTTCTTAGGAAGCTGTAACCTAATGGAGAACAAAAATTTATTGTTAGATCAAAAGCTCTTAATTGAGAATTATATTTGCAAAGGCCGTTTTAATAATATATTCAAAAGTTCTTGGAATCGTTGTTAACAGAAACCTGCAAAAAATATATCATTTTATTCCTAAAATATAAGATATCACATAATGCACATTCATATAATATCATTGGGCTAGAAAAATACTAGGTAGGTACTGAGACAATTTAAAAAAATTATTTCGAGAAACTCAACTTTTAATGTCATCATTGCACTTAACTTTTTTATTGCTAAATTATTAATACTGTCGTTTTGTGTAGTTCATTGTAATTTGTATAATATATATTGTAAAAAACCTATCGTCAAAGTTAATGTGCCAAGTTTTTTTAATAATTATGTCCTTGTTATAGTAAAAACACATTTTTAAAGTTTTCTGGATTTATGCTTTAAATTATTGTACAATTGAACTGACTAATTTTGTGTTTAAGTAAAGGTATATCTCTTTTTTGTTATAACAGTCTTTGTATATTATTCTAACTTTTAAGATAATCAGAGAAAACAATAAGACATCTTAATATATCCTATTTCACCAACAAAAATGTAGAATAATTAATCTCATATCAAACGAAAAAAGTCATTTTAGGATATCCTAATAGGTTTTACCTTAAAAACTAAATAAAATGTATATTGCAACTGTGTTTAAATAAATGAATGTTTTTATACCTGACTATAGTACCAGACAAACATTTTTTTTAGATCATAATGATCTGCATAACTCAAAATAGTCAAAATCCACATTATTTAAGTTGTTCTAGTATTGTTTTAGCATAACGATGAAATTAAAAAAAAACATGAATAATGTGATATTCTTGTTTAGTATTGTACTATATAATATAGTTAATTAGGTAGTGATTTAGAAGCAAATTATGTTCTATTTATAGAATAAAAAATCACTCATAATATCTAAATATTTATACTTATTTATATTTTGGACAGGAAGACTATTTTATGTTTTTGGCTCTGAATAGTTTTCTTAAGAATTTTAAAACCTTCCTTAGCTCTTTTGGGATATTCCATGCATATCTTAGAAGTTCATTTTGTTTAAACCTAAAACAAATTAAGTACAAAAAATGAAAATTTAAACAATACAAAAAATTAGTCTTTTAGATTATTTAAAAAAAGTGTCAACAAAAAAATGGCTATGCCTTTTTCCTTAAACATTCTTTTTGAAATAAACTTACTTGCTGTTTTAGTATTTTAGTAGCAGATGAATATAGTGTAGAAGTAGTGACAGGATTGATTATTATACTTCTTTCGTCGAAGTTGCATTTTTCTTTAATATTTTCCTCCCCTGAGATCTATAATAAAAATGTTCATTAGCATAAAAAGTTATTCAGGTGGTCACTTGTTGAATTCCTATATTTTGGAACCATGTATTTCTTTCTCATATCAAGAAAAGGAAACCTAAAAAAATAATAAACTTTACAAAGATGCGATATTAAAATAATAAGTAATTAACCTTTACTATAATCATTATGAGACATACGGATGAAGACGAACTTAGCTGGAGTTTACTTGCTCTTAATTTTAATTTTTCGATAAGCAAATAAGAAAGTTTAATTACAAATTAAAGGCGATTGCCTAATGCACCGCCTCTGATAATTAGGTTGTGTCTGTACTTACTTATGATATTATCTTGAAGAAGCATTTTCAACAGGCCTTTTACACATAACGCATGTTTTTACCATATTATTAGAGATAATAAATCTTAAATATACATTTACAACCCTTACAACGTTATAAATAATAATATTTTTGGTAAAATACAAATAAGAAATTGACATGTGTGAGAAAGTGTCAGAACTGGCGTTCACAGAACACTTCTGGCGCTGTCAAACTTGGCAACGCTGATTAAATAAGCCAATTACAGAAGAGGTATTTTCCCCCTCGGGGGGAGTAGATGTTGCTAACAAAATTTGGCGCGGGGAAGGGGGGAAGACTCCCTCTAGTACTTCTAGTAGTAATTGCTCGGAGACTATTCTAGACGTCAGTTCGCGAAGGTTCGAAAAGGGTCAAGCAAGCTATATAAGGATGATCCTGACGTCAGTTTTGAAGTTTTATGATAGACGTTACATGTTAATGTTATCAGTTGTATCGTTATTGTTAAAGTTGAATTGAGTTACTGTAAAGTTGAAATGAAATAAATTGTGATACCAAAAACCAGTGTAACAACACTTATATCCAACACAATAAACCATTGTAACAAACTAATTATAAAATGTCGTTTAATTCAAAAATCACAACTAAACATAAATAAAAAGCCTTGTTGCCGCCGAAATGCTAAGCACTAAAATAATGGCGGCCGATAGATAATCGGCATAAAATACTACGAGTGCTTGATATACTTGTTATGCGTTCTCTCTCTTTCCTTGTCTAAGCTGAAAATAATTATAAACCTCTGTTTTGATCATGTAAAATACACTGAAATGGCGCCTTAACGTTGGCGATGGCTGATGGCGATTCGTAAAAGCACTTGCTTAAACTACACTCACCGGCATGAAAAATGGCACCTCGTTAATTTTTGATAAAAATGATTTAATTTTTTAATTCGGTTTTAAACATTTGGCAAGACGGAAGAAGTCAAATTTACGTGGCTAACAGATTCTGAGTAGTACGCAGTACCGTGCAACATGGATTTACACGTTTGATAGAGACTATGATCGATGTCCTGGAATTAAACCCAAGGAAAGGACTATTCATCGAAATTACCGTTTTTATATCTTTAGCACTAAGAAATCGTCAAACAACTGCTCTAGATATTAGAAATAACATATCAGGAACGTAAATGTTAGTAAACGAACAGTAAAAAGAACTTTTCAGAGAACATTATGTAGCCAGATTACACCACGCTAGGGAGCATCAAAATCGGAATGCAGACAACTAGAGCTTTGTGTTGTTTACCGATGAATCCAGACAGTGCACTTTTAGCCCTAGGGTAACTTTTCAAGGAAGTTTAGTTATGGTGTGGGCTGGAATATCTTCGGAGTCGCGTAGATAACTGTACATGGTCCGCAGGGGATCTGTGACTGCGGATAGGTACATAAATGAGCCGTCATGCCGCCTGCATTGCCACTGAATATTTAAACGAAGTTGGTATTACCCAAATGACATGGCCAGCGCGCAGTCCCGATCTAAATGCTATCGAGCATACTTGAGACACGCTCGGTAGAAGGATTCGAAGCCGGGTACCTGCTCCTCTTATCTTGAATCAGCTCAGAGTGGCTCTTTTAGAGGAATTGAAAGTACAGAATTAAGTATTCAACTTGATTAACAGTATACCTAGAAGAATTAATGCCATTATATAGGCTCGTGGAGGTAATATGAGGTATTAATTAAACAGACAAGTGATAAATACTGGTTCTTTTAAATTGTTATTTGTGGTTTTGATGATAATTGTGTAACTGTTAAAAAATTTCTTTTCTTTCTGTTAACGTTTACAGACGTAATTCTCTTGAAATAAAAGCTTTCCGAAAATATTTCTTGAAGAAAGCACATTTTAAAGGCATGTACCAATCCGTGCCTATCGTTGACAGAAGTTACAATAAAACAAATATGAAATTTAGGCATTTTAATCAAAAATTATAAAGGTGTTCGTTTTTCCTGCCAGTGAGTGTATATTTTGTACTTGCCGTTACGTCATTTTAAAAGTAGCAGTAACGTTAGCGGAGATCTTATGTAAATTTGCTAAAACTCTCTATTAAACTAACTCAATTTTTTAGTTCTTAATTTGTTAAAAATGTACTGGCTTGTCTTTCGTATTTTTAACACGAACCATACATATACTGTTGATAAGAGCGCATCATGGGATTAAAAATAAAATCGGCCTCTTTGATTACGTCTAATGAAATCCAAAGGGACCCGCTGTTTGTTCTACTTCCCGAAAGCCATATTGTTGAGAAATTTCATCAGCCGAGGATTAAATTTCTTATTTGATTCGGTAGATTTTTCAAAGAAACAATTATCTAAGGTGTAGTAGCGCTTACGGTATATAAAATAAAACACGAAGAATGAAGAGATGCCCCATTGCGTGTATTTAACAGAAGCTGTGGCTCTGTGTCGGGTAAATATTGAGAAAATAATTTGATCGTGTACCGAAAGTATGGGAGGAGTTCAAAAGCGGTTTTCTATGTGAGATTTTACAGGCACTCTTTCTGTTTATCTAAGCAGTGGCGTTACAATTTTTTTCGTGGCCGATTTAACCAAAAACTTATAAAATTTTCTAATAACTGGCTTTTATTAAAAATTATAATTTTAACTTACCTTAGGCGCGAAAATAGGAAGAATAGATTATCATCAATGGTTATTATTAAATAGTTTGCTAGTTTTTAAAATTAAAAAAAATATTATTTTATTGTATCCAATCTCAAACTTGATTATTTTACTCTACCCATAGATTAGGGTAATGTGATTAAATGGGAAACTCAATAGTAAAATTCTGAGGCGAGGTGCTGCCATCTATCAAATTGGAGTGGTATTAAATTCAATATAGCCGCCGTTGGCGGGCTTTTTGAAATTTAACTTTCTGCCAGCTGGACAAAAATGTAATGAAGAAAATCACACAAAAAAATAAATTGGTTTATTTTAACTAGTTTCAAATTATAAAACAACCATATTAACTATTTTATGATTTAAAACTAGTCAAATATATTACCAATTTATATTTTTATTTGATTTTACTTTATTAGATTTTTGCATTAATTTCAAATTTGAAATAAAATGAAATTTATTTTTATTTTTAATTTTTTTAATACAGTAAATTAATGCCGCATCATATAATTTGTCTATTTAAACATGAAAATGCTCAGACAAATATGTAGGTACTTACTACATCATTTAAATATTTATATAACAAACCTTTCAAAAAGGTTTTCTATAACAGAATGTATATTTATTAGAGTTTTGCGACTTTTAGTGGCACATAGGTGTGAAAAATTTGAAGTTGAAGCGTCGTCCTTTTAGTGTCCTACTATCAAGGCGAATTTGAATGTGGATAAAATTTGCCATATGCTTATCGAATCCACTATAGGTTGAAGAACATTTCTGCATTAGTTAATTTTTTTATCATTTCATCTGTACACCATTTGTAGTTTTTCAAATTCTTATTCATCCTCTGGGCATTGTGATAAATGAATCTAGCTTTTGAGCTTAAATTAAACTTACAGAAGTTTGGACGCTTGAAAATGTTAATGTATATAGGTACATTCTTCTTGTTTTATGTTAATGTTATTGAATCAATTTTTGGTGCCGATGGCAGAGGTTCACAGATTTACAGGGCATTGTGGGGAGCCAATATTTTCTTTACAATAACAGTGATCATTAAAAACTGAAAACAAAAAGAAATTCAAATAACAAACCAATTATTTTAATACTGTATCAAAAATAAGTTTGTAAATATTATTTACCATTGGTGCAAAACAGATCAAGAACTGTATTTTTCTTAAACGCTTGCTCCTAATTTTTTGATTATCCTTTAAATGACGATCGCATATTTAATATGATGTATAAATTGCATCACTACCAGTAGGTATCTGTGAGTGCTTTATTGTTCGCTGCTAAAAACCCATCTTCTAAAAAGATGCTTTAATTTCGAAGGTATTGAAAAATATACCCAGATTATTCAAAATCCAATGCACCTTCAACAGTCATTTTAAATTTTCTGACAAGTGACAAAAAATGAAAAATTACTCTAGGAACTGACATTTCGAAAAAAGCACCATTCCGTTAATTGAAGTGGTACTAAATTACCTTTCTCATGTTTTTCCAGGAAGTTCCATGCAGAGCCTCCTTTAATAGACTGTGATAGGATGCATTATCTAAAACAATAATGGAGTTGGCTGGATTTTTTTATAACTTTCTGAAACCAATGTTCAAACATAGGGCAATACATTTCCTCATGGTACTCTTCTGTTTTCTTTGACTCGAAAAATAATAAACCATCTGGTTGTTAAAATCCATCGGTGCTTCCAATGTGGATTATTGTTAAACTATTTCCTTTTCCTGTTGGATTTTTTAATCCAAAAGAGACCCCTTCCATAAGGGCTTGTTTTTTAGTTTTGATGGAGGTATCTTGCCAAATTTTTGTTACTGTATATCCAGAACTAACCCATGTTTGATCTAAATAAAATATCTGTTTATGCTGATTCCTTGTGTACGCTATTTACCTTAAATAATGATTTCGTCTTTGTTAAAAAGCATGACACATTTTCTATTTCTAAGTGTAATTTTTAAGTGTAGGAATTTAATTTCGAATGAAAAAAGAATGTACCATTTGTCTTATTATATTCTTTACCCAATTTTCAAAAAAGGTTTTGTTTCTAAGTACAATGTTTTTTTCACCTAAAGATAATGCTTTGTGTCCACTAGATCGTTTAAGCTTACTTGTGCTTGCAAATTTTCTAATGTACTCGCTATTCTTATATAACTGTAAAATTGTAAATATAATGATACAAAATAAAGTCTGTCGTAACTGTCAAAAGAAAACGTTTATTACCATCAAGATAGAATAAATTACAGACGACATAGCACTATTTTGCGATATGATAGATGGACGTACATCGAGTAGCGTAAAAGTGTATTGAAAATGGCGACTTGAGTCGTACTTTGATTTATTTGTCAATAATTATATATTTCAAGGCTGACGAAATGAAAATGATTTTATAAAGTTTAAATACCTAAAGCTTTTTAAAAAAATTGGCATTTATTCTCACCAAAACTGACTAACTCTACTATCTCGTGTTTGACATATGACGTAAAAGTGTAATGCAAAGGTGCGGACACTTTTTCATCGTCATCTCCTCATTATTTTATATCAAAGGTTATTACAGTAAAAGCCATGTAAATATAATTAACTCTATAAGCAAACTTTTATCAAGCCGATCGGATGTATTAAAATTTTCATTTTGGATGAGCAATAACTAAAATGTCTACCTCTTGAACCTGTAGGGGAAGGTTGTCTATATTGGTCCAGTTTTCGGTTTTAGGGCTCTAATATTAACAAAAAAATAAAACCGCTTTCAAATTTAGACACCAAATACTTTCGTATGTTGTCCACTTCCAGTAATTTTTTCAGAATTTTTTGTTGAATAGTTTTTCATAGAAAAATTTAATATGGAACCCTTGTAGCTGGTCCATTATCGAAAACTGATTCCCCAAATTGAACCAGTGGGTTTCTATATTGGGCCATTTATTTTAGTTACGTAAAATAAAGTATACAATAAATGAATAAAAGAAAATAATTTTTATTTAAAAACCAAATGTCAAAAAACTAAAATATATTAAATGAACATTAAAAAAAGGCAAATCTTACCATAAACAATCAAAAACAACATAATAAAAAGAACAAAATAAAAAACACAAACAAAGAACGACTAAAACTAAGATCTCTGAAATAAAAAGTTATTTTCAGAAACTAAGTAACAGAACTGATACAGTAAGACTAAAATAAAAACGCTTTTTTTAATTAGAGCTAGGAACAAATATCACAGAGAAATTTATCTCTTGACTTTATGTTTGCACATGATTCGTACACTCACTGTCTGCACTTTAAGCACTGATTCATGTCTTCAACAATGCTTTCAGAGCAAAGTTTGCAGTACCATTCTTTGACATTAATGCTTTTTTCTTAGAAGTGTCGAAATCAAATTTCACTTTGCGCTTGACAGTTTTCATTTTCAAATATCAGATGATGTCTTTTTAACTTCGAGGTCATCTTTGTAGGGTGTGGATGTAATGATTTGTATATTTTGGATACTTTCAGTTGGTTTTAAGTTCTTGTGATCAAGAACTTGACTTTTTAATATTTGCTCTATAGGTTCTCCTTTTTTTGTTGTGGATGGATCAACTTCAGCTGATGCAGTTGCTATTTGTTCCATAGCTGATCTTGATATAGATGTTAAAGCTCTTTGATCTAAGAGATTCATTTCTTTTGTTGCAACTGGTTCTTTAATGTAGCGACTCAATGGCACATCTTCATCACTGGAATCGAACTACTTCCAGTATTATTATGTTCAACCATGGTTGAACATAATGGTCTACACTTGTTTTTGGGATGAGTACTTCTGAAGGTGCGAAATCAACATCGCTGAAAATATTACAATCTACCGGGCAAATTCCCATTTTCTTGAAACCATTTTAAGCATTTGCTAACACAGCTGTCCTCGCCTAAGCTTTTCCAAGGAGTTGAGCTACTTGGTATTGAGAACCTGTCAATCAGGGATTAGTCCTAAGCCATTTCTCGTTTGCTTCAGAGTAATAGAGCTTCAATGGCTTAAATACCGCCACGTCTAGAGGTTGAAGCCGGTGGTTAATGTGTCCCGGAAGCTGTAACATAATCACTCCATTATTTCGTGCCAGCTCTATTGCCTCAAGATTTTTCGAGTGAGTACTGTGGCCGTCTAAAACAAGCAAAACTTTATTGGTCTTTGTTGGTTTTACTGCATTGAAAAAAGATTTAAGCCAGGCAACATATAGTTCTTTGTTGATGTATCCGGTGTCAGTTATCTCTGCCAGGCAGTCAGGAGGTGCTCCAACTCTGAGATCTGGATTAACTATTTTTTGATTGAATATTATCATCAGTGCAACAAATTGACCGGCTGCACTGGCGCATACGACCATCGTGGTATTCACCCCACGTTCGCCGCTAGCAACCGAACCTACTTAGCTCTTGCCCTATAGGGCTAGAATTTTTTAGCACTTCTTGGCAACAGTTGAAAAACCAGACTCGTTTACATTGAAAATTTTTATTGCATTAAGCTGGAATTCAACGACAATTTTCTAGAAGTTCGAAGAAGTGGGTAACATTTTATCTATTAAATCCATTGCTATGGAGGTAGATTCCGGTTGCCTCAATGAAAGGTTGAGATGCCTGCGCATAAATGCATAAAACCACTTTTTACCAGCCTATCTTTTTTCTTTATTGAAGTTGTATTTGATGTTATTTTTCTCCGCCAGTTCATACGCTGCATTACAGAAATCTTTTATGGTGACCCCATAAAACATCTTCTCTAGGTTAAGGATTTGCTCCGCCAACTTTTCGTCAAGCTCCGGTGAAAAGACGGTGCTTCGTCCAAAGATTTTAGACTCTTGGTTAGCCACTTTATTTTTTGAGTCCAAATGTCATTTGAAAGTCGCTTCTGGGACACTGTACATGCAGCATATTTCATTACACTAGGTGAATTTCCAACGTTTGCTACACAAACACGAATTATTCATAAAAAGTACATCGAAATAGCAAAAACCGCCAAAAACGTCGTAGGGAGGCGAAACGTACATTAACGACGGCGAATTTTCTTGCAATAATGACTTTAAAACAAAAGTCAAAGAGGATTTCAAAGATGTCGCTACCGTCGCGCTTGTTTGATCAAATATGACGGTGGTCCAATTTAGGAGGCGGTTCAATATAGACAACCTTCTCTTAGGTCCTATAAATTAAATTATTGCACTCCTTTCTTCTCTAGACTATAGCCTATTTAGTTAAAGTTCACGGTGACATAAAAAATTGTAATATTGTGAAACAGAGTTATTGTGATCGGCGGGTGAGTCAAAATATAATAGCTCTGTGGAATCGGAAGACCTAGAGACAGCTCACAGCATAGCGGACCCCCGCCGGCCTACTCTCGCTACAACTGATTGTGTAGCCCGCCATGTTTCTACGTATTCTCAGCTGTTTCACCAATAATTGGTCAAGATCAAAACTGTAGCAATTCACAAAGAAATTACGGTTCTTTATCAAACTGTTTTAGTGCTTAATTAGCACACTCATTTTAGTAGAACATGAAGAGTAGGTAAGAAAATATATTACAATATGTGGGGGGTCTTTGCCAGTCTTTTACCCCGGGGCCCACTCCACCATGGCTCTTGTCGACCCTGATTATTGAATGAATGATTTGTACCTAATGATCATAAGAAATAGAACAAAATTAAAGCTAATAATTCATAATTACCTATATACAAGTCCCGAAACAGAACACTGTACATATTAAACTAATTGAAAATAGAATGAATCGGGATAAATATCCTCAAATTTTACTTTTTAAGCATCGATACCAGGAAAGAAAATGTATAACAGATGGTCTACAATAACTGATCTGTATTATTTTACTGGATATGACTATATTTGACATACTAAAATCTGTTCCACCAAGGAGACCGATTTGGACAAATTATGGTGGGATAATTTGACATACCTAAGCTTTAATTTGATTTGTTCTTTTTCTTCTTCTATTCATCTTGCAGGAAATGTCCTTCGGGGCAATTCACCCATAATTTGATTTTTTATAAAAGAAAATATAAAAATGAAAACGTGAAGTATATTGTGTCTTCACGAATAAACGTTTATTTCATAGTAATTCTATTCAATACTACCTACGTAAATAGCAGATAAAGGATCAGTTCCAAAGTACCTATAGTGGAAAGGAAAATTCTTAAAACTGCACTGGGGATTTTTTTATCACCTACGGGACTACAAGTAAAAGGAGATATTGATAATAGAAATAACAGCCTCTAGCTGGAACTACATTCCTAGATGGTCGAATCACTTTAGGGAACAAGTATGAAACGAGAATCAGTGAGTTTACCATTGTTACAATAAAAATAGGAAGAACATGGATATAAATATGGTTAAAAGATGTAGAAGAAGATCTAAACAATAGCTGTAAAATTATTTAACTGATAGAACAAAATGGATACATGCAACTAAAGTGGTTAGAATTGGAACTGATCTAGTGGTGTTTTCAAGCACATGATTTATATTACGAATTTTGCTAGATAATGTAGGTAGGTAGTTTATAATTGCAAAGTTAATTTTAGGAATATAGATGATGAAATATATTTTAAATTATCTACACTTGTCTAGGAAAGCTAACAAAATTTACTGATTATTACCACTGTTTAAAATTTTAATTAACATTTCTAACTCTTCCAGGTTAATACATGGAGATTTGTTGTCTCGCTAACCATCTTTACACTATACAAATCATATTAAATTTTGTACAACTCATATATATATAAAAAAAAACTAACCAATTATTGAGGAATTCAGCAAATAATATGTGAAAGAAAACTCTTTTTACTTCAGCCAAGCTTTCGAAAATTTATTAATTCATTTCCATCATTAGGGTAGACTACAAATAATGTTGAAAAATAGTTACAATGGACCAAAATAACTAAAGTTACTACTTACAATAAGTTGAGATTGTACACTAGATGTTCTAACAAATTTGTGTATATTTTTCATTAAATAGTCAACCAAATTTATGAATTAAAAATTAAAATTACTAAAATTAAAGTTATTTCCTTTTTAATTCAGTTTCAATATACTCCGTTCTTCAATGTGTAGTTTATTTGTCATTAATTTGACATTGTCAAAAATGGCATTTAACTTATAAATATAAAATGTAAATTTATAAAAAAATTAGAACATGGATTCCAAAATAACCTATTAATTAATGAACAATAAATTATCGTTATCATTATTATGAAATAAGCCGTTTAAATAAACTCACCTTTATAAATCCAATAATCAAATTTCAATAATGTAACTAAACTGTCAAAATTTTTATTGGCTAATTTCTTTTTTCATCCAACTTGATGGGAAATTGAAATCGGAATTTGTTGATAAAACAAAAAAGAGGATATTAAGTAACAAAGAAGGAAGGACATGTAAAATTTTTCCTTCTGATCCCTTTCCAAAATTCTTTTTTCCTAAAATATAAAGAGACAGGAAAATTAATTCTTTAATGTTTATTTATAAGTACCTAATTAGCGTATAAATGTCAAAGGTAATATAAAATTTAACTTACCCACGGTAAATCATGTAAAACTGCCCGAAGACGAGTCCCCCAGGAAAACATCTTCACCGTTGTGTGCACAGGCACGAATGATTTATAGTACAACCATTTGATATAGTACATTACTTATTTATGAATTTTCAAAGTATTAGATATGAAATATTATTCACATCAATTTAATCAGCCAAAAAATGTACCTATTAAATATTAAAAAAAAAAAATAATCAATTTTAAGATTTTATAAAGATTACTTTAAGTTTGCCAAATAGCCACCTACCACCTGTCTAATTACAAAGCCATTAAGATTATGATTGTTCAGTTATAAGCGTGGAATAATTTATAAGCCAATTTTGTCATATAGAAAGTAGTAATAGGGTACCTACTTCCGATCTTTTATAAGGTGTCGTTATTTGTTAAATATTGCATATTACAACATGAACCCAATATTAAATTCACCTGTCCTTAGTCTCTGTATATTACCCAAGTGATAAAATCCATTAGCGAGTCGTGGTCATAATATTCGATGATGAAGAAAAATTATACATTAAATAAACGTTTTTAAAATAATATATTTCTAGAAGGAAATTGTTCTCACGGATTTCTGTCAGATTAATAAATAAAATTAAAATTGTATAATACAGAAATGAGAAGATACCATTAGGTGAACTCTTAGTTTTAAGCCTCTTAAGTTTACTTAAGTTTGTAATCAAGACAAATTGCTGGTTGGCTGAAATATAGCTAGGTGCAATGCAAACTAAAAAAAACTCGAATGATAACAACCGCAAAAAACCGATTTGCTTTAGTAAAAGCTCAAATAATATAGATAAAAGTATTTCTATTAAATTAAATAGTCCAATTTCAGCGAAACATTTCCAAAATTCTAAAAACGAATTGTACAAATTTGAATATTTTAAGAATGAATTTGATGAAGTTAAAAATTCAAAAAGCAAAATTGATATTTCAAAACTAATTAAAACAAATCATATGAATTCCGAAAAAAAAAAATAACAAAATTATGTAAGGAATATTCAGATATATTCTTTAAACCAGGTGACAAATTCACATTTACCTCACAGGTTAAATATAAAATTAATACAGGCGAAGTACAACTACCGATTCATCCATCGTACTAGGAACATGGTAAACATGATGACCAATTGACGCTTGTCCGCAACTGTCACATTCAAATTTTGTGCTTTTATCGCGGGCGAAAAGTATTTCTTTAGATTTAAAATGAATGTTTAATAAATTGCTAAGAAAGTACAAATTGTGAAATGGCATTTTCAATGCAACACAATTCGACAAATAAGCGGTTTGTTTGAGGCGACATTTCAAAATAGGCCCATACCATCACTCTCAACAGTACTTGTTTATTGACATCACATAACATTTACTCTCATTGAAATTAAGTTTGTTTTCGACACTCCATAGATGAATGTTTTCTGTCTCTTTGAAGCATTACACAGTCTCTAATCGTTTGAACCTTTTTAAAAATTTTGAAGTCGTCTGCAAACATTAAACAGTCTGAAAATTTAACACAAGAAGGAAGATCGTTAATGAATATTAAAAAGAGCAGCGGTCCCAGGTTAGAACCTTGTGGTACTCCAGAGTTTGAATATTTTCTGTTCGAAATATTTCCATTCTGTTTTACTACAAACTCCCTATTTTGCAAATAACTTTTTAACAATTGTATTAAGTTTCCTGCAATTCCCATATTATATAATTTTTGAAGTAAAATATCATGGTTAACGAGGTCGAAAGCTTTTGAAAAATCTATGAAAATTGTATCTAATTGTAATTTTTCATGAATAGTTCTAGATGCGACTTCTGTGAATATTAATAAATTGGTATTTATTGATTTTCCAGTAACAAAACCATATTGTTCATCAACTAATATATTTTTAATATGATTATAGATTTTATTATATATTATATGTTCCAACAATTTGGAAGGAGCACAAAGTATGGCCACTCCCCTATAATTTTCTATATCCCTTTTATTTCCTGACTTGTGAATAGGGGTATAAGTCGCTAATTTCCATTGATTTGGATAAGTTGAATGTTTAATAATTAAATTAAATATATGTATTAATGGTTTTTGAAATAATTCTTGGTAACCTTTTAGAATATATGGGGGTAGATTGTCTCCACCAGCGATTTTTTTGGTTTTAATTTTCTTACCGCAGCTTCATAGTCTATAGATGTTATATTATTTAAATTACAAGTATTATAATAGCTCACAGGGTCATTATTGAATTCTAAATTATATAGTGATTTTTCACCAGAATGAACCGATGCAAAAAGAAATCTGCAAATGTATCAGCAGTATTCTTCTCAGGCACTTTCTGACCTCTAAAATTAAAAGTTTAAAATTGATTTAAATTTTTCCTTTTATGATTTACGTAATTCCAAAAATTATTTATGTCTTCAGCCAAATTTTCTTCTATGTTCTGTAAATATTTCTTGTGCTCCTTCTTTGTTGCCGTTTTTAATTTTTTTCTTGTTTCTATATATATTTTATTGTAATATTCTGAAATGTTCTTCAATTTTCTGTATTACCTTTTTTATTTCAATAGTTCTTTAATTTCAACATTAAACCACACGGAGTATTTATTATAATTGTCATAGGTTTTATATTTTGGTACAGTTAGATCAAATACTTTATGCACATTAAAATAAAAGTTATCTACAGCTCTATTATCATTTAATTCAGTTACATTTTCCCAGTTAATATTCCTCATGTATTCATACATTAAATTAAAATTTGCTTTTTTAAAATTAAATCGGTTATCTGTTAATTTATCCTTAGTAGGTTCTTCACATTTATTTAATGATACAGTAATAACTAAAGCCGGATGAAATATATTTTCACGAACTAGGGGGCAAAATTCCCTAATCACTTCGCATAAATTAAAGTTTTCCTCGGACACAAGAACTAAATCTAATGTTTTTCCTTGTGCATTTTTTACGTTGTTGCAAAGTACCAAAGAATTAAAGTTTAGAAAATCTTGCAAACTATTTGTTTTGGTACTTACAATAACATCCAAACTATTAATACCTTTTATTTCCGGTAAATTAAAGTCCCCAAAAATAAACGTTTTATTGATGTCTTTAATGTAATTTTGTATGAGTTGGAAACAAGTTATATATTCATGTAAATCAACATTGGGCGGAATATATACTCCAATTATAGTACAGGTAGTTTTTCTACAAATCTTTACATCTAAAACTAAAACTTCGAATACAGAAGAATGTTCAACAACATTTAATATTTTAAATTTCTTTTTAATTCCTATAAGAACGCCTCCTCCCCGTGTTTTTCCAGTAATTTCCAAATTTCTGTCTGCTCTAAATATATTTAAATGATTTACATCTGCTAATTCTCCATCCCTTACCCCATCTTTTAGCGAAGATTCGGTAACAACTATATCGTGATTACCTTCTAAAGTGTTTGTGTAAAATTCCACCATTTTAGTGTTTAAACCTCTGCAATTTTGATAACATATAGATACAGTTGACATGTTTTAATATATCCTATCTTATGAGGTCTTCTGATAATTAAAAAGTAAAAGAAAAATAATACACCCTATAATCAATGTGATAAATTCTCATTTCTCATGCATTAAAATTCAAAAAATAAAAAAATTCAAAGATGTTAAAATGTTCGAATTACTTCACATTTATTTTGATAACCTATTTTAATTCTTGATATTTACAATAAAATAATTTACAATTCTTTAATTTCTATTTAATCTTTATATGAGAGACAAAATTTATCATTTATTAGGATTAAAATCCAAGTATACTTCGAGACGTTATTTTTAACCAATTCTAAATAAAAAGAAAAAAGAAGAAAAAAAAAACAACAAAGCACGCTCCATCTTATCAAGAAGTCTTTAGGAGCAAAAACAATACTCTCGCAAAATGTACACTTTAACTATATTATTAATTTTGAATAGGTTTATTTTAAAGCTGTCTATACACTATTTTATAAAATATCCAATTCGTTTTGTTTTGAAGCTTCTGAACTTCAAATATCAGCCTCGTTTTGAATCTTCTTAACTTCATCATTTACTTCAGCAAATATAGTTCCAGCCCAACTCCAAACTTCTTTTCTACCATATTTATGTTTAGCTTTCTTCAATAAATCATACTGTTTGATTGTTAAATTTTCATTTACAAATATGCCTGATTGCTTTAAAGTACCTTTAGCTTTCAGAATTTAATTTCTCTTTAGAAAGGAGATAAATTCTACAATTATAGTTCTTGTATGAATTTTGTCAGAGTTTACTTTGCCGATTCTATATATATTTGAAATATCTGCTATTGTGCACTTTACTTTCATTGACTGGTTTACTAAATTAGTGATGATTTGCAACAAATTTTCATTTTCCTTCTCATGTAATCCATCGAAACGTAGCATATTTCGTTTATGGAAAATTTCATTTTCTTCCTGCTTAGCATATAGTGTACATATGTCTTTTTTATTGATATTTACCGATTTATTTATTTCAGCCATTTTATTACTGATATCATTCATTTGTGACTCGAGTTTATCAAATCTTTCTCCTAGCTTTTCATCTAACTTTACGATAAATTTTATATACCTTAGTAATAAGTTGTTCTATTGCTATTTCATCCGTAACATCTTCAGATTGACTATTGCTTCTCATGTTTTTTGGTGCCATTATAAGTACTTTGTGTATGGTCCACTATACCTGCGTTAATCAAAATCCTTTCAAATGTATTTTATTCACTTGCAAATTATCACAAATTGTGCAAATCACTTTCCTATTTAGTTATTAATTATTTTGATATAACTTAACTGAGGATTTACCACTGATTTAGGAAATTCAACAGGAGCTCTCAAAAATGTGTGTCTACTCAGTCACCATTACTATACATATCTATATATATAGTGTGATATGTGTCACTTTCCTAAGTGGTCGTAGGAAAATACATTTTCTCTGCTCAGATCTAATCACCAGTAATCATACTCATGGAATTTGAATGCGAAGGGATATTTGTGGTAATATGCTGCATTTCAGAACCCCTGCCCATCATTATTAAAAGTTTTTTAATTTTCTTCACTTTTTCTCACTGTTTTGACTATGTTTTGACACACAAACCATAAACAAGAATCACAAAAAAAGCGATGTTATGTCTTTACTCTGTTTTATTTGGTTTGATTCAATGCTCTTTTGTGACGTCATGACTTCTAGGTCACCCTTCGAGCATAATACGCTCGAAGAGGTCACCTCAACGCTCGTTCTCTCGAGTTTCAAATCAAACGACCCTCAATTGAACATCATTGCTTCCACGACGCCACCCGAATTGCTCCTCTATTTCTATTCAACGCTCATCTCCGCCTGAGTTTAAACACCGGTAAATATTTATTAGTGTTTTGACATAAAGCCGCCAATAATTTAGGTTGAATACATAAATTTACAAAAGAAAAAATTTTGAACATTCAATTTAAGAGTAAGGGTGGGTTGGCTCAGTGGTTAGAGTCATGACTTTGAGATCGGAAGGTCTCAGGATCGAATCCCACCGTTGGCCGGGATTTTTTTATTTAATTTAATTATTTAAAATTAATTCTGATGCCTTGGTAGGATTCCCCACTCGACCATTCACTGTTGGGTTCTAATTAACAGTGCTGTTCCTAAAGTGGCGCATGGAAACAGTAACAAGGCCTGTCTGTAGGGGTGTAGGAGTATTAGAGTACTAATACTTCTACACTATGGAGTATTAGACTACTAGTATAATCCATAACCTACATTACATAGAACACTAGGCTAATGACCTTAGATGTTGAAGCCGTACACTAAAGAAAAAAAAAAAAAAAAATTTAAGAGTAAATAGGAATTGCTGCTAACGAAATTTTGTTTTTGAAAAGTAGTTTTATAAAAATATTTACCAGAGGTAGTATCTAGTCCTTTTTGGCGCGTAAACATTATAAAAAGTAATATAAGAATAGTAGACAGATAAAATACAGGATGACCTACTTAAAATTTCAAGGTTCATCTCATGTTCAATATGATCTAGTATTCGCTCCGTGCGCGACAGCAGCGCCAATTCGTTTTGATACTAATGGACTATTTCTGCGTGTACTGACAAATACAACTTTTAATAGAATTCTTAATTAAAAAGTATACATGTTAGTTTTAATAAAAGTGTATGGATTTGTAAAACAAGTAAAACATTAATTTATTATTATTATATATTTTTATCGCTTAAATTAAAGAAAATTATGTATAATCGATATAAATCAATAATAAAATATAGGCAGGCAACAGTATTTACTGGAAAATGTATGAGAAGTTGCCTAAGTCTAATAAGTTTTCATTGAAGAATTAGTCTATTCTGTCAAAATACAAAACGTAAAGTTAAAATGTATAAAAAAAGGATCATTACTTATATTTTCATTTATGTTCGAAAGAAAACATAGAATGAATGATTAAAACTAATTTCCCATCAGTAAGTTACAAAATTGCGTTCCAACCACATATAATAATCAAAGGCAGAAATCTTGAAATCTAGTCCTTGCTGAATGAACATTTAAGAATAAGGGATATTAAAGAACATGGTAAAATGATAATTTATTGTTTATTTAAAACCTTTCAAGTTTCTGATGTCTACTATTTGCAGCATTACGGTTATAATTACAAAAATAAAGGTAATTTTTCTTCTTATTGTATATCTATTCATTTATTTCCTTGATTTAATTTCCACTTTGCTACTGAAATTTTTTATATAAGTTTCACTGTTTTTTGCTAGTATTTGTACAATTTTCAACACAGCAACTCCGGTTGCTTATTGTATTGTTTTTACCTACTTTTTTTGAAAAAAAGTAAAATGTATACGTGTATTTGATATGCCAAAATTACAAAATATCGCCCTAAAATGCACGAATTATCCGCAGCTAGCGCTACTATCGCTTTTGCTTCCCTTTCCATGACTTCGCACGGAGCGAATAAGCAAATAGTATAAGCAAAAGTATAAGGAAATACTTAAGTTACGGAAGTTATTCATAATTTTTGTTAATAAAATGTTACACTATAAATCCCTTACAACTCGTAAACAATTTGTTTACTAAAAACTATATCCTTGCAATATTTATTATGCAATCGAATGCGGTTTTAAAGATCAAAAAATCAGAATCTCTGAGATAAATGTTCGGAAGCGACCATTAGGGTTGCAAAAATAAACGATTATTCGGCTAGTTTTTAGAAAAAATGATTTGTCGATTAATTGGTTATTTTCGATTAATCGATTTTTTTTATTTTTCAAATTTAAGCAAATAATTGATTTTTAAATCCGAAATTTTTTTTAGAAAAATTGAATTTCCCTTTTTGCTTTTTAATTACTTAATCGATTATTTTATATTAATCGATTATTTTCGTTTTTTTTTTAATATAATCGATAGATCAAAAATAATCAATTTTATTAAATAATTGATAATTCGGTAATTTTTTTAGAAAAATCAATTTTTTAAATAGAAACGAATAATCGATTTTAAAGGAAATACAAAAATAAAATCGATAATTTGAAAATAATCAATTGATCGAAAATAAATCGATTCTTTTCGATTCTTTTCGATTCTTTTCGATTCTTTTCGATTCTTTTCGATTCTTTTCGATTCTTTTCGATACTTTTCGATTCTTTTCGATTCTTTTCGATTCTTTTCGATTCTTTTCGATTCTTTTCGATTCTTTCCGATTCTTTTCGATTCTTTTCGATTCTTTTCGATTCTTTTCGATTCTTTTCGATTCTTTTCGATTCTTTTCGATTCTTTTCGATTCTTTTCGATTCTTTTCGATTCTTTTCGATTCTTTTCGATTCTTTTCGATTCTTTTCGATTCTTTTCGATTCTTTTCGATTCTTTTCGATTCTTTTCGATTCTTTCCGATTCTTTTCGATTCTTTTCGATTCTTTTCGATTCTTTTCGATTCTTTTCGATTCTTTTCGATTCTTTTCGATTCTTTTCGATTCTTTTCGATTCTTTTCGATTCTTTTCGATTCTTTTCGATTCTTTTCGATTCTTTTCGATTCTTTTCGATTCTTTTCGATTCTTTTCGATTCTTTTCGATTCTTTTCGATTCTTTTCGATTCTTTTCGATTCTTTTCGATTCTTTTCGATTCTTTTCGATTCTTTTCGATTCTTTTCGATTCTTTTCGATTCTTTTCGATTCTTTTCGATTCTTTTCGATTCTTTTCGATTCTTTTCGATTCTTTTCGATTCTTTTCGATTCTTTTCGATTCTTTTCGATTCTTTTCGATTCTTTTCGATTCTTTTCGATTCTTTTCGATTCTTTTCGATTCTTTTCGATTATTTTCGATTCTTTTCGATTCTTTTCGATTCTTTTCGATTCTTTTCGATTCTTTTCGATTCTTTTCGATTCTTTTCGATTCTTTTCGATTCTTTTCGATTCTTTTCGATTCTTTTCGATTCTTTTCGATTCTTTTCGATTCTTTTCGATTCTTTTCGATTCTTTTCGATTCTTTTCGATTCTTTTCGATTCTTTTCGATTCTTTTCGATTCTTTTCGATTCTTTTCGATTCTTTTCGATTCTTTTCGATTCTTTTCGATTCTTTTCGATTCTTTTCGATTCTTTTCGATTCTTTTCGATTCTTTTCGATTCTTTTCGATTCTTTTCGATTCTTTTCGATTCTTTTCGATTCTTTTCGATTCTTTTCGATTCTTTTCGATTCTTTTCGATTCTTTTCGATTCTTTTCGATTCTTTTCGATTCTTTTCGATTCTTTTCGATTCTTTTCGATTCTTTTCGATTCTTTTCGATTCTTTTCGATTCTTTTCGATTCTTTTCGATTCTTTTCGATTCTTTTCGATTCTTTTCGATTCTTTTCGATTCTTTTCGATTCTTTTCGATTCTTTTCGATTCTTTTCGATTCTTGACCTAAAAAAGCACTAGAAAATAAAGGTTTGAATTCTAAAAACGGAATCTATTTTTTGATGATTCATCTTCTGCTATGATTTCTTTAATTTCTTCTGATATGGAAAGTAAGATATACTCTCTAAAAACCGATATGTATTCTGATGTTGCCTCTATAAAAAATGATATATCCTCCTTAGAAACTAAAGTTTCTTCTGACATTTCTTCCTTAGATAGTAAAGTTTCTTTCTTAAAAGAAAAGGTGTCTTCCGATATGTCTTCCGTAAAAAACGAAATTCATTCTTTAAAAGATAAAATTTATTCCGACAAAATAGCTTCTCTTAAAAATTAAATATCTGTTGATATGGAAAACAAGATGTCTTCTGTGGAGGAGAAAATAAAATAGATGGAAAAGAAGATAGAAGAACTGGAACATACAGAACAGACCAAAAACAGTAAAATAAAGGGCCATGAGGTTCCGTAAAAGTTGAAATTGAAAGGAGCTGTAAACTCTGCTCGGTTTAAAACTCCAACTTTCTAATAAAAGATTTCATGGGCCAACTAACTTAAACAGTTCGAAACAGCTATCAGAACAAACGAATAGTATGAACGAGAGAAGGCAGTAAATTTGACCATCGCTCTTCGAGGAGACGCTTTAGATGTTCTTAAAACTATAGCTGTGGAAGAGACCGATAACTCTGAACAACTTAAAAGAGACTAAGTATGCGATATGGCCACGAACACTCAGAACATTCATACCAGTGATAGTTTAAGAAGTGCAAACAGAAACCAGACGAGACTCTTTAAGAGTATGAAGTAGATATTGCCAGATTGGAACGGTTTGCTTACCCATCAGCTCCAGAAAACATGATGATATGATTGGCAGTCCAAACATTTGTTGATGGACTTCGTGACCACGAAATGCAGAAAACACTCCGCTTAGCCCATCACAAAACATTGGTCGATGTCTTGTTCGCTGTTCTAGAGTATGAGGCAGCTACGCAGCCTTCTGAGGGATATAGTAAAGTTAGGAGTATAAAAGAAGAAAACGTAGAATATAAACTCAACCAACTAGTTAACATAATGAAGAGCTCTGCTGACAAAAAATATAAGACCAAGACTATCAGGTGCTGGAATTACAGTGAACTGGGAAATGTAGGCACTTCGTGTAAATCCTCTTGGGTGCCAACAACTTTAGACAACACGACGCAGGAAAGTAGAGCGGGTCGGCCTAGAAGGGGCAACTTCGACGCGAAACCGTTCCAAAGTCGCTTTTATCAAACAATGGCTGCAACCAACTGATAAACAACAAATAAGAAGTTTTCTTACACGTTGTACGTACTACCGAAAGTTCATACGGGGTTCATTAACATGACTTACAGAAGAAGCGAGAGAATTCTACTGGGACAAAGACTACCAAACTGCCTTTGAAATACTAATTAAGAATTTAACAACAGCGCCAATACTAGGCTATCCACTACCACAGGGAGAATTTATTTTGAATACTGATGCCAGTAATGTGGAAATTTGAAGAGTACTTTTACATACTCAAGGCGGGAATGAAAGAGTACTGGGTTATTTTAGTAGAGTGCTCTCGAAACCTGAGCGAAATTACTGCATCACGAGAAGAGAACTCCTGGCAATTATGAAATGCGTGAAACACTTCTACCAATACATATATGGAAGAACATTCCTAATCTGTACTGATGATGTAGCCCACAAAGCATATATCTTCTAGAGACCCCACGCCAATGTTAAACTTTTAAACCAAATTAGCGCCACCTTGTGTTTGGAGCTGGAACTAAAATGACAATTGACAGATGGCGGTAAATTCAAATTGTAATTTTTAGGAGTAGGTAGTAGTTTTAAATTAAATTTTAAATGATTTCCACATAAATTATTTTATAAAATAAAGTATGGAACTAGTAAGTTCGAAACTTTTATTTTACAAAATAATTTAGGTCGATTATACCAAATTTGAAGAATTAATTTGTTATAAGGGGTCTAATGTGGAGAGTTGGTTCTGCATATTTTTATTAAATAAATATAAGATATATCAATAAATAATAAAATAGAACATTCTTAAAATATGTTTATTAATAACTTAAATAAATATTATTAGATAAAAATAAATACAAATAATAAAACATATTTAACGAATACTTACTTGGAGCAAATAGATATATAATCTCAAATCTTTAAAATACCTATCAATAATTTAAATGTGAAGTAGAGACTAGGATATTACATTTTATTAACACTAAAGTTATATATTTTATAAATGTCTTTTTAACTGAGGACAAATGTAATATAGGTATTGTATTAAAAGGTGAATCCTTTTAACTATTCATTCAATGATAAATAGGTATTTTCCTTCCAAATACAGATGGTGATACAGATTTCGGAATCTAGTCCAGTGATAAATTGATTATCAATTAGTTGTTGTCCCCGTTTGTCTTTTTATGATGCAGATGCATGGTGAATATATTGTGAATCAATGAAGTTTTTCTCGAAGTTTTCAACGGAGCACCAAAATTATTGCAAAACACAGTAGGAAATAAAAAAGCGAAACATCACAATTTTGCAAATAACTAAGACGAAACTATAAATAGAAACCGAAAGCCAAAGCCAACAAAAAATCACTAAAATCAGACGGAAAAATGAAACTAACCAAGAACATAAATAAATACACGTCACATCTTTGGAGTCTTTGGTTAAGTTTTTCTCCCATAAGGCTTAAAAATGGAGTAAGAAATCATAATTTCACCAGTAGCCCCATCTAGAGTTTGGAGCAAATAGCATAAAAAATGTCAGTTGTCGGTTTTGACCTTGGTCATTCACGTGGAACCTCTATGTGCTTTGTGATGTAGCCCTTAAGTGGTTGATGCAGTTAAAAAACCCAGAGGGTCAAATCTCCAGATGGATTGAACGACTTCAAGAGTACGGCTTTAAGAACATGGAGCTGGAATATCGATTCTCTTTCTAGAAGACCGTGCCCAGTAGAATGATCTCACTGCAACAGAGCAGAATCCAAAGAAAGTAGATTATTAAAAAAAAATGTAGTCAACGAGGAGTGCGCTTGGGAAATAACAAGGGGTAGATCACGTTTTAAAAAAGATGCGACAATGGAAAAAGGAAAATCGTGGACCTACTTGGCAAGAAATATCAAAACTCTCTCCATTAATCAAGTCATATTGGGCTAAGTGGGACTCTTTTATACTAGAACAAGGCTTATTAAAGCAAGTATTAGAGAATGATAATGGTTCCGAAAACACAAGACAGTTTGTCATTCCAAAAACTAGAGTAGCCGAAGTAGCCATCAGGAGGATAATTTTTTTAATTTAACGATTTATGTTCATTTTAAAATTCTTTGACCTAACAATTCTAAAAACTCTTCCTAAGTTCTAATGACAATTCTCATTAACTTTTAAAATTCCATCGCTCTACAGTGTGCTGCGGTCGTCATAAGTAAAAGTACAAGTAAAAAAAGATAGAATATTCCAGAAATGTCCAGAAATGTCATCACCCGTCAAGAATATTCTAGACGACAGTTCGAGAAGGTTCGAGAAGGTCAAGTAAGCTATATAAGTCGACGACTTGACGTCAGTTTTCAGTTTTATGGTAGACGTTACATGTTAATGTTATCAGTTGTATAATTGTTGTTAAAGTTGAGTTGAAATAAATTGCAATACCAAAAACCTGTGTAACAATATCTTACAAACAAAACCCATCGTCTAAACATATTACGTACGTTCATGTAAAATTTGTATTTATTTTTTAAAGATTTATGTTATTCAACAAAGTGGCATTGGTACCATACGCCAAAGCACCTAAGGATTAACCAAAAAAATAATTCTAAGGTAGTTATGTCGGAGAGAGCTTGAGAAATGAAATCATGATTGTTGGTTACGTTTCACATATGATAAGGGCCTTACGATACGAAGAGGTTTCATAATATTTTATGAAAACTCATATTTACATAAGCACCGCCTGCAAGTAATTCTAACTTATCAGACTCATAAATCCTCTTGAGAGTCTTTGTACCTCCCAACAGCCGATTATTCGCTAAGTCCTGCATCTCACAGTTTCTACAGTGAGTTCCAAAAGTTTGTTTGCATGAAAAATCTCTTTAAATTCCGTTTCTTCTTCAATAACCAAAACTTAATTTCATAATCATATTTTTTAACTACACTGTTATTATAAAATGATCCAAAAAAAGTTTCTAAGGTAGGCCAAGGAAAAAATCACAAATGTCGGAGCGTACAATGCTTTTTCTATAGATAGAATGAAATTAAATTTAATTCAAAATTTGCGTATTTATCACGGATATGGCTCGTATTTCTTTGTCAGTTAAGGCCTACTTTAGAAAACGAACATTAGATATTCATAGCCTAGGAAATAAAATAACAAAAATTATTAATTTACTCTTCTACAGGTTACCTAATTCAAAGAACAGTAATAATAAAAATTAATTTAATAATAATGGTGGATACGTCTTGGTATTTGGCGATAATAGAATGAATACTCGTACATCCACCATTTTTTTAAATTATTTTTCAAAATAAAAATAATGGAAAATAAAAAATTCAAATCCTCATGCTCCTAAACGGTGGTTGTGTGAGGATAAGAAATCACAAATTTACATTTAATAAGAAAATCAAATTTTGCTGCGGTACCTAGTTCATAGAACAAAGCGGGATAATAACCAGACTAGTATTAACAAAAAAAATAAACTTTATTACTTATATAAAAATAAAGAAAATGAAAGAAACTCAAAGAGTGTCACAGCAACGTCGAGCAGCCGTTTCTCCCATGAAAACAACTAGTCCTTTGGATAATACCGCAACAGGCATTGCATTGTATCAAAAGAAAAGCTCGACGTGACTGTGACACAGTCTTTGAGTTTTTTTTTTCATATTTCTTTATTTTTATATTAAATTGGTCACATTAGTCACATTTGTAGATCGCGTTAATTTATGACTTCTTATCCTCACATACGGGAAAATTTAACACATCTTCAGATTCCATTAGAAATTGGAATCGAACATGTCTTTTTGTTGCTGATGTGTCCTAAAGTCAAAAAAGTCCAAGAATGACGTTATTCTTAGTAAGCAAAGTCAAAGTTAAAGTGTTGAAAATAATGTTCTCTCTGTTGTTTTCTTTTGATACAATGCAATGCATATTGTAGTATTAGCCAAAGCAGTGGTTGTTTTCAGGAGATAATTAGTCGTTCGACGATTCTTTGACAGTCTTCGAGTTTTTCTCATTTTTCTTTATTATATATACCCTTTACACAGTAGTCTGTAAAGAGTATTGTAGGTTTACTTTCGAGAAATCAAATTTTCTAATATTGCCCATTGAGGCTGATCCAACAGAATCAGACGACTACCCCACGTTTGTGTTACGTGTTGACACCTTAGTAAAATGGCCATTAAATCCTTTAATAAGGCAAAAACCACAAAATTCAAAGAGGAATGGGACACTTACGAATTTCTCCTCAGATAATACAAAAAGTCGTCAGACAAAAATAGAAGGATGCATTGAGAGCATACTGCGATAAAATCAAATTTCCCACATGTAGTAAGAGATCCACACTACAGTGTTGATGCGTGCATTAAAGAGGATGGCATGAAAATTATAAACCACGAAGATAGCATCAAACTTCTGCTGTCAACACACTTCCCTGACTCGGACATCACAGACGTGGCCGACTGGACAGAAGAAGAATACAACCCATCTGTCTACGATTGACAAACACATTGTAGACAATAAAAAAATTAGATGGGCACTATACCCATTTAAATCATCTGGATCTCATGATATTAATCCAGCCCTACTTCAGTGGGTGTCTGAAAGAACTCGCATGGTACGTGGTAGGTATATTCAGATCTACGTTGGCTCTGAGGTATATCGAAATGGAAAGTGGTCTTCCTACCCAAACCTGGAAGGGTGAATTACACTATCCCAAAAATATACAGGCCAATAGCCTGACATCGTTTTACATAAAGACATTGGAAATACTATGTGAAAGGTATATAAGGGATGTGGTGATTACAACAACACCATTTCATCCAAATCAAATATACATTCACTCGAAAGGACATCTACTGATTCAACCACTCACCTAGTTGCTGGACCGATTGAGAGTCTTCTGGACAATAAAGAGTCCACCTTTGAGTGTTTTCATATACATAAAAAGTGCATTTGAAAAGACCGCCTTCCCCAAGATAATATACCCACTAACCAAAAGGAATGTTCCACAGACGGTTAGTGGGTAAATACATAAAGCTTTCAATAAATAAAAGTATAGACGATGTGAATATAATACTGGTCATCAATCCCAAGAAGACAGAAATGGCCCGTTTACAAGAAAAAGGATAAAAATGGAACTAAAACTTCAGAGATCCTAAACACAAAAATAAACTTTGCATCAGAGGTGAAGTACATAGGTATCACCTTTGACAGCAAGTTATCATGGAACTTACACGGCCATCATAAGACCTATGTTACGTTACGTTGGCAGCTATCCGCAAAATAAAACATTTAAAGAACAACATGTTTTAATATAACAGAAACAACGGAAACCACACTAACCAGAACCATAGTTGTTCATCCTCAGATTCACTCCCCTTTATTTTTGCGGGAGGTTGCTTTGATGATAATGACACGACTCCGTACGGTTTGAAAATAACCTAATGTAGGATCTGTTGAGGCGAGATGACGCTTTTAGTAGTAGGCGCTCGATACGCTTCCACTGCTTCAAGCAAACATGGATTCCATATCTCCGAGATATATCTTTTATTAGCATTATAAACAGAACAAATAGAAGAGCCGCAAGTGGCAGGTACGCTTTAAATCTATGGTTCTAAAACAAAGTAATGCTACGGATGTGGAATATCCTTAAACCTAAACATAAAATGGGCCGTGAGCAATAGTGCCAGTGTAGTTCAAACCGAGTTGATGAGGATTCTCGTAGCAGCAGAAGATGTTACCAGAAACATTATCACTGGATACTTGTCTACACCATGAATTTACTCAGGGTTAAAATGTCATGAAGCTTTGGTCAAAGTATATAACAAAAATGGTCTTTAAGATGGTTTATAGGTCATGCCACATCGAAAGGTAACTTACTGATTCACTAGACAAGAAGGCAGCCAACCAAATACTTTTTGGACCTGGCCCTTCTATACGAATGACAACATTGGTAATGACAAACCTAATTAATTAATATGTTCTTGTGAAATTCAAGGAAGAATGTGATAAAACAAGAAGATGAAGAGTTATCAAAAAGCTTTTAAGTTATCCTGAGGACACTAAAGCAAATAAATACTTAACTATGACTAGACAGATTCTGCGCCTAATCACAGACATTCTGATCGGTCATTGACAAGTACGGAAGCATCTCCACTGCATGAAGCTGACAGAATTAGCATTCTGCAAGGAATGGAAACAAGAGGATGAGCCTATTTAACATATCCTTTACAATTAAACGACGCTTTTATTTATTAAAAGATTTCTGTTTGGTAAGAATTGGCTAATATCGGCCGACATAGGATAAGCACCTCTTGGCGACGTTGGAGGTGCCTATCAACTTGGTATATCACACAATAGGCCTAATTAACTTATCCTCCACACGCTACAGTTACATAACTAAACAATAATTTAAAATTTTTACATACTATTACTGATTATCATTTGTTATCACTTTCAATGTACTTTTTTGAAAGTGTACTCTGAATTTTATGTAATAACATTAATTTTAATAAAACTCTATGAAGTCAATTCAATTACGAGTATTAAAAAAAATTCCCAAATCTGCCGTGGATGGATGGTGAGAGTATCTGCCTTCAACGCGAGAAAACCAAGTTCAAGCCTCGGATGGGGACTTCTAAATTAAATCTTTTTTTTCGTTTATTTTATTTTAAAAATTATTAAAAGTCATAAATTATTAATTTTCTTTTAATAACCAAAAATATTTATGTGTAAATTTTCGTTAGTGGATCGTAGAAAAAATAAACTGTACAACTCGAGTGGATTGTCCATATCGCACTCAAATTTCATCTTTGTATGATATGGCCATCATATCCACTCTTGTTGCACAAACTACTATTGTTTTAGGCAAATGTTCAACAAATTAAGGATTTCTCCTTTGTTTATAATATTGACTTGATGACGATCTAAAAAGTTTTCAACTAGGTTAACTCTTTAGAAGGTATACTATAAAATACGTTTCTTACATCAAATGATACTAATTTGATGTCATTAGGTAATTTAACATTTTTTAATTTTTTATTAATTTACAAGAATTTTTTATACTGTATTTTGAATGGAATTTGCAATAGTTATCTTTGTGTAATTTAATTAAAGAATAAAGTTGTGGTGGTTGAGGGTTGATCTGTGTTAGTTTGAATTTTTTCCTAGAATTAAATACTGCTGTTAAATCCTGAATGTAATCTTTTAGTTCTTTTTGATATTTTTCTGTTGGATCAAATTTAAGGTTGTAGAAATGAAAGAGTTACGGTTAATTATTTATTGCAGACTATTATTGATTAATTATTTTAAATCTATTCATGATAAATATTTTTTAATTTTTGATTGTTATTTGCGATTTTAACATTTCTGTTCTTATTTTCCAAACGAATGGCCAACGATGTCTTGTTCATAAAAAATATTGAGTGCAAACTCAATAATGGAAATTTAGATATTTTTCTTCTTATATTAAATCTTCTCTCCAATGGTTTAAAGATATTTTCTTGCTCTACAACATGTCGCGACCTGCCACACGCGGATTTTTAAATACGATTATAAACAGACGACAAGCAGCGACACTGACGTTCAATTACAAAATAGAGATGGAAAAAGTAACAGCGGAATATGTTATCGGAAAAAAGTGAAACGTAGGTACTGAATTTATCCTCTATTTATAGAACGTCCAGTTAAATTAGGCATTTAATTTACTTTATAATATACTGTTTCATATTTAAGGTTGGTCAGATATACAGGGTGTTGTATGACGTTCTGTACAAATTTAAATAGCATATTCAAGCAAAAGATATCCTACGAACAAATATCCAATTCTCTTTGGTTACCGAGCTACACGTGATCAAATATCATAAGATAAATTAACGCAGTATGTTCGAATATGTCGAAATACAGCACTATTTGTAACGTGTGGAGGGTGGGTTACCCCCACGGTACTTAGATCTCATTAGGCACATTGTGCATCCTCCTGAGATGATAGGCACCTCCTAGCTCGTGAGCCAGCCTACAGATTTTATGTAGTTGACAACGTCGCCAAGAAGTGCTTCTCTTATATCGGCCGATACTCGCCGAACAAAAATCTTCTAATAAATGAGAGCGTCGGGCAATCGTAAAGTATATGCTCGATGGTCTGATCTTCTTGTTCGCACCCTCTGCAGAGTGCGGATTCTGACAGCCCCATAATATGGAGATGCTTTCGTACTTGGCAATGACCAGTCAGAATGCCTGTGACTAGGCGTAGATTCTGCTAGTCATAGTCAAATATTTGTTTGCTGCAGTATTGTCAGGATAACTTAAGACCTCCCTGGCAACTCTGCAGTTTCTTGTTTCACTCCATCTTTCCTTGAATTGGATTAGGTCTGTCACTACCGATTTTGTCAGGCCAATAGAATGGCCAGATCCAAAAAGTATTTGGTTGGCTGCTTTCTTGGCTAGTGAATCAACAAGACGGTTACCTTTCGATGTGGCGTGGCCTCTGATCCATCTTAAGGTGACCACATTGTTGATGGATACTTCAGCCAAAGCTTCGTGACATTCTAGTACTAACCGTGAGTAAATTCGTGGTCTGTTTAGGGTGAGTAGTGCTTGTCTGCTATCTGTATAGATAAGCATGTTCCTTCCAGTGATATTGTTTTTGGTTATTTTATGTTTAGGTTTAAGAGTATATTCCACATCCTGAGCCTTGTTTTGTTTTAGAACCGTCGGTGTAGATATGAATCGAACCTGCCACTTCCGGCTCTTCTATTTGTTCTATTATAACTTTATATTGCTTATGGAAGATATATCTCGGTGAGATGGAGTCCATGTTAGCTTGAAGCAGTGGAAGCGTATCGAGCGCCTCCTGCCCACAGTGACGTCTCGCCTCACCAGATCCTACATCAGGTTCTATTCCAACCGTGCGGAGGCGTGTCATGATCGTCAGAGCAACCTCCTTGATGTAAATATCAAGGGGAGTGACTGAGAACGACTTCTATTACCCTGGTCGGTGTTGTTTTCATGGCTCTTGTTATGTTGAGACATGCTGTTCTTTGAATTTGTTCTATTTTTCGGATAGCTGTTAATTTTTGGGTTTTCGGTACCCAGACAACTGCACCGTATGTTAGCATAGGTCTTATGATAGCCGTGTAAGTCCATGCGACCCACGGTTCTGCGGCATTGTTCATAGGCAATGTTAACTTGCTGTCAAAGGTGAGACCTCTGTTGCAAAGTTTAGTTTTGTGTTTAGGAGTTCTGGAGATTTTAATTCCATTTTCATCGTTTTCCTTGTGAAAAGGACCATTTCTGTTTTCTTAGGATTGATAGACAGTGAATGGTTTTTGCATCACTGTTCGATAGTTTTTAGAGCTAGTTGCATTCGTTCGCAGAGTATGTTCTCAAAATTCCCTGTTTGCAAAATGACCAGGTCATCTGCATAATTATGCTATTGTGTAGTGACTGTCATTATTTAGGCGGCTTATGAGGGTGTCGAGGACCATATTCCATAGTAGAGGTGACCCCTTCCTATGGACATCTGCTCGCAACCAAGCCTCTTATATTCACATCTTCTACACTTATGTTTATTGCTCGGAATTGGATATTTATTCCTATAACATTTTCTGCTTGAAATGAGATTAGGAATATGTTAAGTCTGTACAGTATGTCATGCAAAAAACTGTATATAAATGAATTTAAATCATCGATATCGTCGGAGGTAATTATGGAACTGTGGAATTGTAAGACAACCAACAGGAACACTCTAACTCTATTGACGTGCCACACACGACTGAACGTCTGTAATGAGCATCACTCATACAAACGTCAAGTCGCGTGCGAAACGTCAGTTGAGAGTTGGAGTTTCCTATTAACTTTTCTACTGTTCTAGTGAAAGAATGTCCTACAGTTGTATTGATATGGATAAATTTATATCCGATTCAATTCAATTTTTTCTTTGACGAACAGAATAAATCTACACTGTTGCTACTTCTTCCACCTCTATTCTGATACTGAACGTCTGTGTTGCTGCTTGTCGTCTGTTAAAAATCGCACCAAAAAATCGCATGCGGCAGGTCGCGCGCGACATGTCGCGTTGGGCTTTCCCTCGGGTCATTTAAATACATCTACACTCTTGCTGCGCGCGATGCCTAGCGACAAGTCGCGCGCGACGTGTCGCGCTACTGGGCTTTATCTCTTAACATGGTTAGATCTTACTTTAGTAAATTAAAAAACGCTACATTGGGGTCGTTAATTTATTCATGTGGCACGTGTTACTACTGCAATACATGCTATTGCCGCGTTTGAGAATCCACATCGGATGCATCTGAGATGTTGTGAATTTTTTATCACGTGATAGAGAATTAGATCTGAATGTAGATGTAATAAACAAACGCTCTAGACTTTATTTGGTCACGTGATAAAATGTCAATGACAAGTTAGAAGTTTATACTTATTAAATTTTACTTTTGAGATTACAAATCAACCTAAATTTGAAATATTAACAAAAATTAAACAAACTAATCACTTTTATATTCATGCTAGCATAAACAAAGGATAAATTGACAAAAAAGGCTTCACAGAACACTTACTTTCTGGCATGGAACGAACATCTGATTCACATCTCATTTCAAATCGAGATGTAAAAAATGTAATCTGAACAGGTACATCTGGGATAAACAAACGCAGATGTAGATGTAGTAGATGTGTCCGATGTGGATAAAAAAACGCTCGAGATGTAAAAAATGCATCCGATGTGGATTCTCAAACGCGGCATATGATTCATTATTTTAATATCACAAAATATAATTATTGTCCACACAAAAACAACCATAAAGGTGCGATTTCGGTGGTGCTGCTCAAGCTGCTCGACTAGAGACGCTGGCCGCGGCAACTATAGCCACGATGAAAAGATGTTTTCGGTGACGCAGTTCTGGGTAGCCGTTGACTGCGGACTGTAGCATTTTTGTCATTTTAAATTTTGCGGGGTTTATTAAAAAATATGGATTACGACGATTTGATAACATTAATTTTATTAGAAGAAGAGGAAGATGAAGGAGAATTTTATCAAATGTTATCTAGAAAAAGGTGTAAAGTAGATTAAATGTTTAAAAGGCGACGCGAGGAAGGGTATTTTCAACTAGTATACATTGATCCTCATGCAAAATTTTAGAAGAGCTGGATGTTTTCAAGATTCTGATGGATTTCGCATCAGAGACGAGTTTATGAACTTTAATGAAAATTATTTCCAAAGAAAAATAGACCATAAATTAAAAATAATTTATTATATGTAGGTACTTATTTCAAATCTTGTTTTATTATAGCTAGATTATTCATTTTGCAGATTTTGATTTAACCATTAGTAACCTTCTTTTTGTAATTCTTTAGCGACCTTTTTCCAACAATTTTCTTTAATAACAAAATTTTTGTCTTCATAATCATAAACTACGGGATATTTCATTGATTAAAATTTCATCGTCATTTGACGTAAATGGCGCAATTTTTTGCCCTAATCACTACGATTTCAGCCGCTCGACTGCTTCGCGAGCAGTCGAACAGCAGCCGCTGCAGCGCGGGCTGTCGCCGCTTTCGCCGCTTTAGTCGCGCTGAGCAAGCCAAATTGGTTCCATTTGAAACTGTACAAACCAGTGCAGCGGCTGGAGACGCAGTTGCTAGCCGCCGCAGCCAGCCGCGTCACCGAAATCGCACCTTAGCCATTTTTATTTGTTCACCATAGAGGATAAAACAATCATGAACCCAAAATTTAAAATTCAAATTCAGTATTTTATGATATACATACAACTAATTGACATTTATTTTTACAAACTGTTCGCTGCTGTCCACGCTGTGTACAAACGACGTGTACCTTTAGTTAACATCTGTGACATATAGATGACGCCATCGTTACTGCGGTCGTTGCGTTTCCTATCTTTATGTCCCTCTGATCTCTGCTAAGTAGTTGATGCCGATGACACCAAATTAAAAACTCTGTTTTCTTACTCAATATTTACCTTTTTTAACTAAAATGAATAATATTGATTTAAAAAATTTCTTATATTTTGCAAGTTATGAAGTCAAAAATCAGTTAAATTCACACAACCCATTAAATTACAATATAAAATGTGAAAATAATTACTTAGCAAACTTTCATTTAGAAGCAGATCACTATGTCGCTATTCATTTTAGCCCTATCAAATAATATTCGCTTTTAAACTAAAAATTAAAACTTAAACTTTCAAATTTTCAAAATTGTCTTTCTGTCCATAAATGATTTTCTTTACCTGCGAGAAAAGAAGTTTCGCCAGGTGCTCCTGACTGTGGTACATTTTTTAAGATCAGCTTTTTCAATTTTACTTCGCTTTGTTTTCTCCTGGAGGAGGGGGAATTAAGATGTTCAGTTTCAGATTTCCAAATAGTTATACCTTCGTTTTTGGATGATAACCAATTTTTATATTCCTTTTTCCTAATGAATTTTAATACTTTTCGAAAAATATAAACCATGTAAACACAACATTAACAAGATTAGTAACCAATAGAGATCAGCAAGACGATTACCCACCCTCCACACGTTACAGATACAGACAACCAATGGAGATCAAAGAGTAATATGTTTAAAATACTGTTACATCAATATAGCAGTGGTTTATAGACCAAACCGAATCAAGTTTGAAATGTAAATCTACAAAATTATTTGTTCTAGAAAAAAATTGTCCTACGAGACTGAATTATTTTTAACATGAATTTCTCTTATGCGAATCACAAAAATCATTCACGATCGATGTTTTATAACCAGATCGAGTCGAAATGAAAGTTGAATAACCCGCAGAACCTTCAGAAATCCACAAATTCTTCTCTTATGTTTCGAACTTGACCTTTGGTTCCCATTTTAACCGAACCTCAGCTGCCGGGCTTAATCCGTCCCTATCACGGTGCATGAACCCGGAGCACTGTATATACAAATAAATAAGGAGATGACATGAAAACTCGTTAAGTTCGCTGTTATTATTCTTTGTTGACATACAAATTATACGTTACAGGGCCCAGACACTCCCATCGTAGCCCGAGGATGCATCTTCTCGCTGAGGTAACCAGCACGAACGGCGAAACTAGCGAGACCACACAATAATTTTTACCATCTTTAACAGGCTGAAGAGCTGGATAGCTGAAGACTGCCCGCGATGCCATTGACGTCCTGAGAGGATGGATGGAACGTGTGCATGTTGAAAGAGAATCAATTTTGTTGTCGTTATGGTAATTGCGAATGAAGCACTAAAATGCGTGTCGTTCTCAAAAATTGCATTAAATTTTTTTGACGGAAGATTAACATTAAGATTATTATGAATTATACAGATCATAAATGTATTGGAATAAAAATAAATAAACTAGCAGTTAATTAAGTGTGAAATGTAGATTTTTTAAATATATATATCCTAAGTATTTATGATTATTACAATCTGATTATCAAAATCAATAAGCAATTTTATTCTAACCTATAGTTTAGAGAAGAAAGGAGTGCAGGAATTGAATTTGAAGAACGTAGTACAGGTTCAAGAGGTAGAAATTTTGTTTATACCTCATATTTCAATGCTTATTTGTAGTTAGAATGAAAATTTTAAGACATCTGATCGGCCTAATAAAAGTTTTCATTTAGATTTATTCATTGTTCCATGATTTTTAAACCTTTTCTTTTGACAGATGATAAGTCAGACTTTATTTATAGCCGTATCGTATATATTTTAATTGATTCAGAATTTTGTATTAATATATGTATAATTTTACAGTTATATAAGAACGGAGAGTGCATTAGAAAATATTGCAAGCACAAGTACGCGTAAACGATTTAGTGGACATAAAAGCATTATCTTTAGAAGAAAAAAATATTGAAGTTAATTTATTTAATATTCTTCGAAAAGACTTTTTTTCACTTTCTCTGGATGAAATAGCCATTAAATGTGAGATCTACACTGGATTATCTAAGTAGACAGTGTATAACATTATTAAAGAAGATACAGTTATTGGAGAAGGTTTACAAAAAATCAAGGTTTCTTCACCCTGTTTTATTATTGGTTTTTCCTGAAAAGTTCTCCAAAATAGAACTAAAAATAAAGGCTCAGAATGAATTATAAATTTTCAAGGTGTCCGGTTTGCTCTTAAACAAAGTTTAATCCCATTGACAACATATAATCCTTCTTGTTATTTATTGGTTAAATTTAATTCGTTCAATGTTAAAGTGTAACAATTTTGTCAAAAACAAGGTCTATTTTTATTTTTTGTAAATAATATAACTTTTCGTTCAAAAGTTATTCTACAAAGTGCATATATACCATTTTATATGCCGTGACCATATTTATATTATAGAAACCTATTTTTCAAAGTACCCCTATGGAATGTGACGTTATATCCCCACTTTTATCACAGATTAACCACAACAGATGCGAAACCCGGCAAAAGATCAAAAGATTTGAAATGAGATTTCTATGACCTTGAACTTTAAATAAGTATGGTATAGGTGTTACCAATTTTAATTATTTTCAATTAGTCTTACTAAATATGACTTTCTTCTAAACTGCGTTTTGGATGCCAGAGTTGTTTTAGATAATTAATGATTTAATTAAAGCTGTCGATAGGAAATTCATTTTTAAACATTTTAAAAGAAAAATAATATGATTTGTATTACACATTTTTAGGTAAAAAGTTATAACACTCAACGAATTATAATGTATAGGTTTTAAAAATTTGTAGCCATCAAATCCAGTAAATAGGCCTTCATTTTCCCTTTAATGTGTCGAAATAAATGTATTGGCAATTAATGGCCTATTGATGATAAGTTAATGGGAAATTGCAGGCCTTTTACCATATAATAGTGACTTCTGAAAAAGGCCCATGTGCCAAGCACATGACGAGACAGACAATTCGATGGTGCCTCTTTTACCAGTAGTACCGTTTGAAGTATAAATATAAAACTGAATGCATTTCAATATACCTAGAACATTTTATTTATTTCAGCCATATAATATACAATAAAGAAAAAAAGTCTTCTATAAAATGTATATTCTAAATTAACAACATGAATGAGTAAGAAATTACAATGAATAGTGAATACCAGTTTGGTTTATTTTGGTTCATTATTGACTTTTTCATAAGTGTTTTACATTTTTCTAGGACATTTTATTTTCCTATTTCTCTGCTATATGAGTTATCCTCCTTTTCATGTATACTAGTTGAGTATGTAGCAAGCGATCATCGATGTCTCCATCTAAGAACGTGGGACGAAACACTCCTGGACTGTTGGGGGGGTTGGGTCTGCGGCAGATGAAAGCCTTTTGACTTTTAACTCGCTTTTACCCAATAGTTACTTACCCTTTATGTGGCCATCATCAACCAACATAATGCTATCGAAAGGACAAAAGTAGGCTTTTATCTTTTAATCGTCGCATTCATTTTCCCTTCAATTATTTTTTGGGATACAATACCTAACAAGTATACCAATGCAGCATTTCTGAATAATTGAGATTTGAATACTTATTGCATACAGCCTATTAGCAAGAAAATACACTTCTATCGGCTGTAGCCACAAACCTAATAAAACAAATATTGAACAAATAGTTTGCTAGGTTGGTACTTCTAAACTTTAAAGTATAATTGGATGAAAATGCAAAACAGAACATCTATTCATGAATATTTATTAAATTATTTGGTTTTAGTATTATATCTTTCAAATTCTTCATAAATTAATTAATGAAGAATCAGATGTAATGCACCCATTAGACATTACTTAAAATACATTTTTTTGGCTGATTTCGAAAATCTCTGTTGCTGAATTTTATTAGGTAAAATATTCTAAGACGATAAATAACTCTAAAAGGTAGTCATAAGAAAAATATTGACAAGGGTGTTTAAATCCTTGAACTATATTAAACAAAATATAAGAATTATTACCAGGTGTGGGACAAGGTAAGCAATTTTCTATATTTTTCAAAAAATAAATATTCCAACTGAAAAATGTACTGATAAAAACATTCGATTGGCGTTTTTAAAATTCCAAATAATGATTTGATATAAGCTTTCAAATGAATAAAAATATTGCTGCTACCTAAAACGGAAGTTGTACTACAAAAGTGTTCATAAATTTAGAGCTATAGGGACCGTGCGTCATGACTTTAACGCTAACTGGTGACAAAAATGTGAACTTTTTGGGGGGTATTTATTAATGTTTTATACGGCATTTATTGTTTAATAATTATTAATAAAATGAAGTCGAATTATTTTCGTAATATCAATATCGAAAAAACTTGTTGCATCCGTGGATGTACAAACACATCACTTTAGAAACCTGGATTTCATTCGATAGTAAAGAAATTTTATAAATTTCCACAGAGCACAATTATGCCTCACACCCAATGATATACATAATTACAAAGATTGCTTATCCATATGTAAATCAGACGACGAAAAGCGTATTTCACTTGGCAATGTTTTCTTTTTATCTAGCTTGTATCAATTTTGAGCACTTAGTTGTAAAGAAATCATTTACAGAACCGGTTTAGAAATTAGAATCTTTAGTGTTTTCTTGTCATTAAGATTTTTACATATTTAAATGAACATTTTATATAAATATAATTTTACAGATAATGGTTTATTCTGTTGATTAAAACTAATGTAGAATGTTATGAATGTCCAATTTGACAAAAATATCACGGCCCTCTTTACAATTTTATTAACTATTTCTCATTTATTATTAAAATAAACAAATCATAAATAATACATTGCAATTATACTGTCAAAAGAGATTGTAACAAACTTTAAAATATTAAAAATCCAGTGATTTTTTGTAAATTTTTTTAGTGACATTACCATTAAACATTATTCAGAATAATAGATAAGTGTCCAATTACAACTCTTACCAAAGTTGTTTATACCTCATATCAAAATTGTTTACATTACCTTTTCAAAATTGTATTACATATTGCAATTATGTATTTTATGTAGAATTGTTTCTGAAATAGTAGTCTAAAATTATTTATATCCATCTGTTATAAAAATTGTTTAGATCTCTTAATATTATTTAACTACATGAAAACTCAACTTTCCAAATACATAATGACATGTCTTGAAGTAAAACTTTAATTATTTTCTTTTTCTAAAGATTAAAATGCTGAAATTTTATTTTAAAACACATTTGGGCTAGAACGGCTCTATTTAGTGAGCACTAGGAAAGGCACATTGCAACCCGCTTTTCATAATTTTTTTATAGTTGGGTGAGCAATCTATAATATATGTATCATTGAACATCTCATAAACGCCAGTGGATGAATGACATTTCGATTAACATTATTATTATTATTATAATTATTATTATCAATCTTTTTTATTAATTTACATTTTTTAAATGTTTTTGTAATACTTTTAAATTCAGTGTTACTAAATACCGATATTTTAACATTGGATACACTTTTGTTTAAGGTACAACTTTACAATTTATTGTCACTTAGCCATTTAAATATTTTTGCTTAAAATGTATATGCATGTCCAGATTTTAATAATGTTTCACATTTTACGTCATTTTGACCATGTACACGATTGTTTGGTACGGGCCGGTATCTATTTTTAACTATATTTAATATTTAAAAAAATACCCTTCATTATTTACTTGCAATGTTTACCCCATTTAATTCTAAAATTAAACACTAGAGAGGGCTAAGTTCGGCAGTAGTGCTGCCTCTATATTTCACGCACGGTCCCTATGAATTTGAAGACATTTTATTCGTGTCGTAAATGCCACCACGACGTTTATTCTTCGTTTCACTCATGACTTATCTACAGAAGAAGACTAGACACAAATACACACAACGCAAAGCGCCATGACAGGTCCTGATTGTCCTGAATGTCACAGAAATGTCACCTTACTTACAGAATCCTAAGCAAGGTTGTCACATAAAAAATTAAAATTTCAGGCGTTTTTTAAAGTGTCATTGATTGTCATTAATAAATGTAAACAAAATTTTAAATGATTTTTATTATTTTATCTTTAGCAGATTTTAATTATTCGTTATTTGTATGTAACGTCTGTGGTAACTAATGTATGTAAATTTTTATTTGACTTAAATTCCAATGTCAGATAACATCAGAAAACCTAAGAGCATCGACAACTTCGCAAAATGCAACAACTTTTGCCTTCGGAACTGCCATTTATCTCTCTCTAAATTTTGATGTTCTTTGTCAACTTTCGCATCTGGGTAATCTGTGCTTTTACTACACTCCTCTTTCATTCAGACTATATCTAGGGTTGAAAAACTAAGGTCTAGTGTACCTTGGAGTCTAATTGCTTATTTACACTACCGTTAATGTTTAATACTAAACCACACGTTACTCTGTTTTTAGCTGAACAAACTGAAGCAACTTAAAAATCTTGGTTCTTTTGAGCTTTTTGACTAGATTGGCATTATTGCGCTGGCTAATCTCAACGTTCCCATGTCTAGACATCTCTAGAGAAGTCGTTGTTCGTGACTTCTGGCAAATTTTGCTAATGTCTTTTCAACAGTCTTCACCCGAAGGTTGAAGTTCCCTATGAAGATCAGTGTTGAGGCAGTACCAGAATGCATCGATGATGTTCCTTAATACTTTATTTTTAATGTTGAATAACTTGGAGGTTACTTATACTGGCACAATCCCAAAGCTGGATAAAATATTTTGATAAAGATTTCAATATATGCCTGTAGAGCCTCAGTTTGTTATGTGTGGACAATTTAAAGTTTTTGTAGTAACCAATACATTCTTTTGTATTGTATTGTATAGCTCTTTACGTTTCTTTTCGGCTTTCCAACGAATTCTTGCCTTAAGACTTGCCTGCCTCGGAATAACGGAGGCAATGAAAACAACCCCCACAGCTGCAATGGAAGCACTAATAGGACTCTTCACTATGTGATACAAGGGAAGGCAAGATTAGGTGCTTATAGATTAGGGAATGCACTGGGAAATCTTGACACTAGGCCAGATCACATAAATATCTCAAGATTAGTGACAGGAGACGTGCTAGACATGAGATCAGACCACATAACCAAGAGGTACCTACTCTTTTAATACTCCATTTGAGGTTTTAATACAGGAAAGAGCGGAGATCACCATAAGGGAGCCCAATGCCCAACGACAAGAACAAACCTGGTATACAGACGGGTCTAAGAATGCGGAAGGCACTGGGGCGGGAGTATTCTCCAAAAATTCTAATACTTACCATAGCTATGCTATAGGAATACATACCTCGGTATTTCAGGTCGAGGTATATGCAATTTTGTAATGTGCAAAAACGAACAATAAAAGAGCTGTCAAAAATCAGCATATTCAAATGTCAGACAGCCAAGCGGCAATTAAGGCCATATCGAATCAGAAAGTACGTCGAGGCTGGCAGACCGAAATAGAGTAAACCTATTTTAGGTGCCAGGTCACCAAGGGATCGAAGGTAATGAAAAGGCTGACGAACTTGCAAAGAAAGGGTCAGAAGAAACACCGGAACCAGACACAAAGCCAGGAGTACCAAAAAGTACAGTCCGGGGTTTCATAAACGACTGGATTCGGGAACAACATATTAACTATTGGGGAAGCACCCCAAAACAGGCACATGGAAAGTCATTCATAGGCAGACCATGTCCCAAAAGAACTGGAGGACTACTCTTTATGAATAGGAACCAGTTGAAAGTGATAACAGGGACAGTAAAGGGACACCTAAACAAAATTGGCATGTACAATGGGGAACTCATGTGCCGAATATGTCACAAGAAACCAGAAATGGCCAAACACATACTGTGCGAATGCGAAGCTCTAGATCGCAGAAGACAGGCTCTTTTTGGACAACCCCAGGTTGATCCAACCCCAGGTTGATCCAACAACGTGTAGAACCCACTCACCCAAGGATCTGTACAAACTTGTACAAGGTACAAAGGTGACAGAGTGGGTGCTATGAACTAACATGGGGTGAAACACAATAAGCCAATAGGCTTCAGTGTTATTCGGAGACATAGTCAGACGAGCCCAGGAGAAAAAAAAAGTAGGGTATTGGACCTTGATTTATTTTAGATCAGAATGGGATTCTTCCTGTTTTATTTAAAAATACCTTTCTGATAACTAGGATTTTAATAGTTTTAAGTGAAAATAATCTAAATGACATTGTGGTTCTGAAAGGAACTTAAAATTCTACGTCAATTTGATTATTTGAAAGAAGACAGATTATACAAGACTTATAGGGACCATCATCAAAGAGTAGCGCCTCATTAGTAGGTCCTTATATTGACAATCATCTAAGAAGTGCAAAAATATAATTAAGGAAAATGTGTGTGAATAATAAAAGGCTTTTTAATATGTTAGAATACACCTAATCTTACAATAATATTCAATATTTTTGTAATAACCTAATTTAATACTAATTTTAAACGTAGATTTCACTTGTGTTCAATACTAGATTCTAACATATTCTACACATTTTAATATTGTGGCTTATCTTACATCACTAACTCTGCTTTATCAGCATCAATTTACTTACAAAATCTCAAAGGTTTGGCTATTTTAAGTCACTAGGTCCTGATTGTCTATAAGCTGGAGTACATACTTCAATATTGTTCTTTAACATTATTGGTATATAGTCATTTATTGGTGAAGTTAGTGCTGATTTTTGTGAGCCCTGTTTAAACCAAATTTATATACTACTGATTCCGTTTTAAAGATTAGCTGTGTTAAGTCAGCTGTTAAATCAGCAAATATCGCTAATTTGATATAACTTTTTCCTGGAATATCGTAGGTGTATAATAAATATTCGTTGTCCATTTTAACTTTAAATATTCGCTATGATAGATATGATTCTAGTAGTTGGACATATTGCACCAGGAAAAATTCCTATATTTTAAATAGTAGGCCTTAATGCTACACTTTATTGAAGGCTTTTGAGATAATAAAAGATGATTCTTTAAAAATTATCTATTTCTATTTTCCTACATATGGCACAGAATTTTTGGCGAGTGAATTTTGACCTCAAAAGCGCTGAGCTTGTCCGGGGAAGGGGCTATTATTATTTGCCGTGAAGCTCCAGGACGACTTAAAGATAATTGATGTTGCCGTTTGACTTACAGGTGAGGAAAACTCGAAAAACCCAACCACCATCATCGAAACGGTAAAGCATGGCGATTTTTATAATATGGATGTCATATCAACAGAAAACAAATTTCTATTAATACAGCATCCATCAAATCCTATAGAGAACCATGCAAATAAATCACATGGTCTTTGATAGGATTAGGAGCCAGTGTTTATTTTACCACAAAATTGCTTGCAAATGAATGTGAACGCCTTAGACACCTACTATCCGATAAATGTATAAACTGAATAAATTACTTCGAAACCAAATATTTACAATAACAAAGCCTCAGGATCTGATAACAGTCCAACAATATTCCTTCAAAAATGTGCAGGAATCTTGTTCCTATTTTCATCTATATTAGTTGTATCTTTCAAAATATAAAGAAGTTAAAATAATCCCTTTTAATGATAAAAACAACAGACTTTTTCAAACAACTGCATCCAATATTGGGGTCTTTAATAATAGCTATCGACTAAGTTTGGCATGCCTCTTTGAAATAAGTGTTGCGAACAAAAATCCGAAGCAAAATCATCTGAGATTAGATATGGTGGAACATTCCTCCAAAATGTATCCGATAGTCTAGCTTCTAGCTATATTAGATGTCATATTAGGAAGATGTTAGCTTATCGGAGTAGACCACGTTTTATATACCGCTAAGTCCAAACAATAAATTTTGGGCATATTATTTGGAAGCTTGATAAAATTATTCTGTTAATTCGTAAGTTAAAATCTTTCAACCATCAATCATTCTGATGATGCTTTTTTGTTATACAGGGTGTACCAATAAAAACTCCCAGGCCGAATATTTTGGTAAGTAATAGAGATATTTTAATTCTATAAAAGCCAGTTCATAGAGCGCTAAAACATCTTCAGTTTTAGATATAAATTAATTTTAAATAGGTCAATATGTAGATGGCGCTGCGCTAAATATTTTTTTTTTTTTTCGATGGGAGGATCTTTCTTATATAGCGCATCTGGTAAAAAATGCATTTTTAGGCACATTTTGTTCCATAAACTAATTCGATAAAACTAGCCATTTTTAATATGCAGAGTGGGTCACTCATTCTGCTTTTCGGCATTAATCATTGGATTTTTAGAAAATGCTTAAACAGGTCGGTTTTTATTCCAAATTGAACACATTTTTACAATACAGACATCTGTCATGTGTCAACCCCCTCCCTTCCACTTCTCCAACCTCTTATTTTTAAATAAGGAATGCATGATTTACGGCACAGTATTGAAAAGGTATTTTTATGGGGAAGTCAGAAATATGACTTTTATTGCGATACTTTTAATTTTAGCGCCCTCTAACGGGATAAAAAACCTGTAACGTATTATAAAGTGTAACACTTCATTTGAAAGCTAATTTAATTACTAATTCAATACATCACATAACATTAATATAAAATATTTCCATATTGCACTTGCAACAAAATAAAGTTAGCAATAATGTTTAAAATAATGCATGACTAATTTTCAAACTATTGCAAGTGTGCATTGAATTAGTAATTAAATTTGCTTTCAAATAAGGTGTCACACTTTATAATACGTAGTAGTTTTTTATCCCGCTAGAGGGCAATAAAATTTAAGTAACGGAATATACAGAAATATTTTTGAATCCCCCAATAAATTACCATACATGGTACATTACCTCTTTAAAATTAAGGTGTTGGAGAAGTGCAAGGGAAGGGGTTGACACATGAGAGTTGTCTGTACTGTAAAAATGTTTTTAATTTAGAATAAAAATTGACCTGTTTTAGCATTTTCTTAAAATTCAATGATTAATGCTGAAAAACAGGATGAAACTGTTTTGATTGACCCACTCTGTATATCAAAAATAGCTTGATTTATCGAATTAGTTCATGGAACAAAATCTGCCTTAAAATTCATTTTTTAGAAGATGCGGTACACAAGAAAGATCTTCCCATCGAAAAAAAATTATTGAGCGCAGCGCCATCTATATAATGACCTATTTAAAATCAATTTATATCTAAAACTGAAGCTCTCTTAGCGCTCTATGAACTGGCTTTTACAGAATTAAAATATCTCTATTACTTATCAAAATATCTGGCCTGTGAGTTTTTTTGGTACACCCTGTATATGGATTATTTAACCAGGCAATATTCAGCAATAGAGAAAACAAAACCCAAAGTAGAAGCACGAAATGTTGAAGCTGAATACCTCCATAGTATCATATTTTTGTATTATACTATTTCCTGTCTTTAACTTTTAGTTGTTATATGTTCTTAGAATGATAATGTTCTGTCAAGTGTTATTCGCAGGTATTTTCATGTTGGATTACGGCAAAAAAGAATGTTAGCGCTATTTTTAATTATATGTTGACTTTTTTTGGTTAACTTTGTTATGAAGATGGCAGCTGTAATCTCTGTTTGAAGACGATGAATCATTCATTAGGAACAGTACGAAGATAGTTCACGAACGATTGTTCCCATACATGGTTGGCGTTGAATGACAAATGCAAATGCAGTGTCAGACAAAAGCTTATTGAGGTGTGCGTGATTTTATAAAAATGGACAAAATTGAGATAAGAGGTGCGATAAAGTATCTCTATAAAAAGAGGTTATCACCACAAGAAATTTATAAAGACATGGTTGAAGTATTAGGTAACTCTGCCCTTTTATACCAGATAATTAACAACTGGTCTCAAGATTTCAAACTGAGAGGAGAGTCATGTCAACATGCACCAAGTGCAGGAGCCCCCAAAACTGTGGTGACCAAAGACAATGTGTATTTAGTTCATGATATGGTATTAAATGGCAGAAGAATTACAGACAAGGCTATAGCAGAGACATGTAATTTTTCTGTTGGACGCGTTAAAAAGTTTTACATGAGGAATTGGGTTGTAAAAAAACTCTGCATGTTGGGTTCCAGGTTGCAGCGGAGACAAATTTGGAGATCATTAACAGGAATCCCGATGAATTTAAAGGAAAATATTTTACAGTTGACGAAACATGGGTTCATCACTTTGATTCAGAATTCAAAAAACAAAACATGGAATGGCGGCATAGGGGTTCCCCTCTCCTCAAAAATTTCGTGTTGTCCCATCAGCTGGTAAGTTCATGGCTACAGTTTTTTGGGATTTTGAAGGTGTTATTTTCGTGGATTATTTACCACGCACTATAACAGGTGAATATTATGAGAATTTAATACCAAAAGTATGCCAGGCGATCAAATAAAAGAGAAGTGGAAAATTGAGTCGAGGTGTGCTCTTTCGCCAGGTACAACGCTCTGGGGGTTAATTTTTGAAACCATTCGCTAAAAGTAGTATGCGTCAATCGGCGCATGGCATTTATCGCATGCGTTAAGGAAGGTATATTTTTGAATGCTCTTTGATAAATATTTTGCGAACAGATCAATCTAACGAAGAGTTGTAGAATATTTCAGCAAAATTCGATAATCTACCAATACAAACCTAGTATGAAACTGCTTTACCAAAATGGATAAACCTATTAAATGTCTATTCGCAAGTGACGTCAATTTCGTATGCGAAAACGAATCGAGTAAGTCAAAAATACAGTTTTGGTAAAAGTATACGTTTTCGCATACGTCAGGTGGCGAATTATTTCAAAAATTAACCCCCTGGCCCACAGAAGTTGTGTTGCAATGGCTGCCATACACAATGTGGAATTTGAAATTTTTGAACAACCCCTTATTCTGGAAATAAACGGTAGTATACCGTTTATTTCCAAAATTAAAAGAACATCTTCGTGGAATCCGCTTTGCTGATGATAACGAAGAAATGTCGGCAGTAGATGACTGGCTGGAGACTCAATTTCAAAAGGGTTTGAAACACCTCAACACCGATATACCAAGTGTATAGACGTTGCAGATGACTATGTTGAATTATAATTTATTTTAATTATTCTCATATGTCATCTTGCTTCTTTCTTATCAATAAAACTTACGATCTTAGTTTTTATCTATTCAAATGTTACTTCATTCTTTTATATGTTTTTTATTCCATTGTTTGAAATTTTTTCTCAGTATTATATAATTTTTCTTCGATTTCGATGATATTATTTATTTATTCTGAAATATACTTGTTTAAAATTTAAAATAGTAGAATTTCCATTGTACCGCACTGGCTAGTTAGCGTTGATAAGCACGAAATTGTAAATACACGAAGAAGGCCTATTATTTGAATATTCGTTTTTTTACATTAAACTAAAATTGCCATGCCATCGTTCGTGTCTTGATTTAAATCATAACGAATTTTTAACATCAGACTGAAATAAAGTAGTTCATTAAATGAATCATTAAATGTTTCACTGCAACCGCACGTTGTAATTAGAACCTTATTAGAAGAAATTGAAATTGTTACGAGAAAGAATTAATATTCATTGAATTTCACAAAATAAACGTAATGAATGAAGCACATAATAATTACGACGTGTAGCGTGATTTTAATTAATTTAATGTTTGTACTTCTTGCACCACTTCCTCACTATTAGATATAGTAACATGAGAATAAATACTTATTCCGGTAATGAATATAAAAAAGATTAATTATTTATTAGGTAATTATCTTATTTAAAAAATTTATTGTAATTAAGTAAATATAAAAATCCGGTTATTTTGTACAACCTATTGCAGCACCTCCATAAATGTTTAGAGGATAAAATAAATGTATACATTTTCCAGATACATCTACCTCGAAACATTTTTCTATAGATATTCATTGAAAATGAAAATATTGAAAAATTTAAATTTAGCACTTTTCCTACAATTTTTCCATTACGGTCCATTTTAGAAAAATCATGTATAAACAAAAATTATAGAGATCGATATCGCAAACAACTTTTATTTCAACAATTTTCATAAAAATCGGAATTTTGCACATTTTGTCAAATTTCTCGAATACGGACCATTTCAGGAAATTTTGACATTTAGTAAAAATTATAGATAATAATATTAGAAATAACTTTTATTTGAACAATTTTTTTCTCCACACATAAATAACATATATTCCATAAAATATAAAAACGGCCTCCCATAAAGTACCCTCCCAGATGTTTCGACTTTGTCCAAAATCTAATCATTTCACGTCAGGCCGAAATAAAACTTAAGTTTAAAATTTAATGTTTTTTTCTTTATCCGTTTTTGAGTTTTCTTCAAATTTTGAAATTTACACATTTTCTCAAATATCTTGAATACGGTCTATTTTAGAGAAATTATGTATAGAATAAAAATTATAGAGAATTATATTACAAACAACTTTTGTTTTAACAATTTTTATAAAAAAATATTTTTTTACATTTTGTCAAATTTCTCGAATACGGACCATTTTAGGAAAATTTTGTATAAAACAAAAATTTTAGATAATAATATAAAAAGTAACTTTTATTTGAAGAATTTTCTTCCCCAAACGTAAATAACAGATATATTCCATAAAATATAAAAATGACCACCTATAAAGTACCCCCCAGATGTTCCGACACTGCCCAAAATCTAATTAGCCCATTGGACGCTGGAATAAAGCTTAAGTTTGAAATTTGGTGTTTTTCTGTGTATCGGTTCATGAGTTATGCGACACACAGACACACACACACACACAGACACACACACAGACAGACACACACAGACAGACACACACACACAGACAAACACACAGACACACACACAGACATCATCGCGAAAATAGTCAAAACGGATTCAGGGGACCTCAGAACGTAAAAATCCGTCGAAAACTCGAGGTCGAAAAAATCATGATTCCTATACTTTCCTTATATCTGTATACAGATAGGAAAGTAAAAAACTGAGAACACTCCAAATTGTAACAACTATAGAGCTATATAAATAATGTCTGGCTTCTGTAACGTTCAAACTGTATACATTGTTAGAGGTGGGGGTAGTGTTAGGGGTGTAATGGAAGGTCCTTTATTTCTCACAAAGTCAACTTATTGGCGACCGGTTTCGAAGTGATTACTTCATCACAACCTTAGATAGCCCAATCGGATTAGTATTTTAGATTCTGAAAAATTCGAAGCAGCAATTTTCCTTCGGAATTCGTTGGAGGGGGTCTCTGGTAGTCTAAATTCAAAAAGTTGGGATTCCAAAGTTGTCGTTACCTCCGCCATCTTGATTTAAAGGGTTATTTTTTGTATCTTGAATAACTCATTTATTTTCAATTTTACACGGAAAATAGTTTTTACAAAAGTTATTTAAAATTAAATTTCCTACAATTCTGCTTTTTTTTTGTACGATCGATTTTTTTCGATTTATACCCGAAAAGAGGGGGTGAATTTTTGGTTATAGAATAACTCGTTTCTTTTCAATTTTACGAGAAAAATTGTTATAAACAAAGTTGTTTAAAATTAAATTTCCTAAAATTCTGCTTTTTTTTTGTACGATCGATTTTTTTCGATTTATACCAGAAAAGAGGGGGTGAATTTTTGGTTATAGAATAACTCGTTTATTTTCAATTTTACGAGAAAAATTGTTATAAACAAAGTTGTTTAAAATTAAATTTCCTACAATTCTGTTTTTCTTTTGTACGATCGATTTTTTTGTATTTATCCCTGAGAAGAGTGGGGGTGAACCTAAGTATTGTATTGTCACGTTTATTATTGATGTTGTACCATTATTTTTTCTTTGTTTTTTTTTGCTGATTTTCAAAAATGTTATTTGGTACAATTATGATTCCGATTTTTTCTAAGAGTTTACCCCCACTCTTCTCAGGGATAAATACAAAAAAATCGAGCGTACAAAAAAAAACAGAATTGTAGGAAATTTAATTTTAAACAACTTTGTTTATAACAATTTTTCTCGTAAAATTGAAAATAAACGAGTTATTCTATAACCAAAAATTCACCCCCTCTTTTAGGGTATAAATCGAAAAAAATCGATCGTACAAGAAAAAAGCAAAATTGTAGGAAATTTAATTTTAAATAACTTTTGTAAAAACTATTTTCCGTGTAAAATTGAAAATAAATAAGTTATTCAAGATACAAAAAATAACCCTTTAAATCAAGCTGGCGGAGGTAACGACAACTTTGGAATCCCAACTTTTTGAATTTAGACTACCACAGACCCCCTCCAACGAATTCCGAAGGAAAATTGCTGCTTCGAATTTTTCAGAATCTCAAGCCTGTTCTTCACCTAATCCGATTGGGCTAAGATTATTCAAACCTTAGATGAAACATAAGACACTGCGCATAATCCCACTTCGAAATTATTCACACCCACCAATCACAGTTTGTGGACATCACATGTCAGAACGTTTTTCGTCCAAATTTAATGTGTCAACAAGAATTAATTTGGTATTTTAGTGACTTAAATTTTAGAAATTAACGTTGAAAATGCCAAGATGTGTTGTAAAAAGCTTTATTTATAATAAAAGTGCGAAGTGTGACGGCGATAAAGGAAACTTTCGATTAATTTTTAAAGATTCTATCGACGGCCATAAATGTTTATTTGAAAATAAACAGAACCGGACTTGGTCATTGGTACATGTTATAAGTAGCAAATAAAAGTTATTATTATAAACTGTTTAACTATTTCTTGTTATATGGGAAATCTTTTTTCAGGAAGTGGAAAGAGTAATAAACAATCAAATATAAAAATATCAATTTCATTACCAATTTATTCGTTTCAAACTTTTAAAACTATTTATTTATAATAATATGGAACCGATTCATTTAATTTATATTTTGTTTAAAGGTTATTATTTATAAGTTAATTTTCTTTAATATAAATACTCTCTTTATACAAGATGACCCAACGAACACTTGATGGAGGTTTTGGGTATTAATATCATGGATGTTAAAAAAAGCTCGGACAGATCGATTTTAGTTTGAAGGAGGACATCTTTTTATTTTATTAACTGTCATACGTCATTCCCCTACACTCCATTACTCTAACAAATGCAAATTAAATAGGGAAAGTGCCAAGTATGACACGTCATTGAAAAGATAATTTTACGGATAATTCGGCAATATAACTATTCATTGGATTACTTTCATAATATGTATAATATTTGTCAGCGTATTGGCCAACGTGAAGAAGAGCCTCAAGAATTAGTATAAATTGTATAAATTTATTTTAACGTAATGGGACATGTTCAAAAATTTTGAAATTTTTTTTGTGAATAATAGAGTTAAAAATAAAGCTATATTTTTTTTATCTATTCATTTGCCAGAGTTATGAATTTTTTAAAATGTATGACGTCACCAAGAATAGACCAATAGCAGCTAGCGCCATAACGTTGCCAGTTAGAAGGTTTACGAGAAGTGATGTACGTTCGTTTGTGTACTCCTTACTTTTAGATTTCTAAAACATCGTTAAACAAATATCTTTTAAATATATAATATCAAATGTTTTTTGAAAGTATTATTTCTGTTTAAACTTTTACCATATTTAAAGTTTCATTGTTTTAAAAATCACTTAATAATTCAGAAAATGGCAAAACGGCAGCACTGTATGTGTCATATGTCAGTGTCTCAATCATGTATTTATTTTGAATTTGAGTGTTTAATTTTGTACTTTTTATAAATATTATGACTACGAAAAAGTGTTTTGTTCCAGAATGTTATAATGTTTCACATTCATCTTTAAGAATATTTATTAGTGTTCCTAGAAATTTGGAAAAAAGAAAATCAACCTTCTACTAGCGAATTTTCTCGTCAACTTTTTAATAAAAATATACCGCATATATATTCAAGATGTAGCAGTAATTTTTGCTAATTGCCACCTTCAAGAAATTCATAATGAGGCTACTATAAATTCTTAGGTGTATAACCTAAAAACCCTTCTGGAAGAAAATCCAGAATATCCTGAAAGTTTTGAAGACTCTCAGTGTTTTAATCATTTTCTGGAAGAATTAGTGATAAAAAAATAATAGAAGAATGTGGGTATTTAAACAAACTGGTTCCTGGATCCCATATAATGGCAGATAGGAGGTTTAAGAATATTCAGCCATTATTTGAAAACATGGAATGCACTTTAGTAAGGCCACTTAGTGTATCACAGAATGAAACAAGTTCTCCAGAAAATGTACAATTAAGTAAAAGAATAGCATCTTTAAGAATACATGTGGAAAGAGTTATAAGAAGGATTAGGGAATTTAACATGTTAAAACCACATTCCTGTGTCAATTTTAAGTAAGTACATTTACTTAGTAATATCTGCATAATTACTTGTTAACTTACAAGAACCTATTTTGTAAGAGTAAATATTAATTTAATAAACTTTGTTTGATTTTTAGTTTAATTTACCTAATTATCACATTTCAGGGATTATATTGAAGAGTTTTTAAACAGCCAATGTAATTTTTTATAAAATTTTAACTTTTCGAGCAAATCAAAGCGGAATGAATACCTGTATATGCAGAGATTTCTTTGGGACTAAAACTACCAAACCAAAGGCACCTATTTACAGCAGTTTAAAATGAAACATTTTAACAAAAACGCCTATGTCACAGTGATAAATATTAAAAACAACCAAGTTCAGTTGAATGTGGTAGATATTCCAATAAGTCAGGTAACTGTGGTATCACTGGTGATAAATTTAAAAATATATCAATTCTTGCCACCTTCCTATCATTCCTTGACGAAAATGACAACAGTGATAAATGTGAAAAAAAAAAATTTAATGTTGCTATTCGTTATTACGATAGTAAAACATGTTTGCAGTTGTGTTTATTTTTTATGAAAATCTAAGTAAAAACAATCAATATAATTTTTTTCTCTGTCGAACCAAATATAGCACAAAATTAAAAATTGATCGTAGGTCAAGCTAAAGTAATACCTGTATTGAAAGTAGCTTTAAAAAATGAAAAAAGAATAATATTGACTTAAGTTACTATTATTAACATTGGTGATTTTTAATAAAAACTCTTTAATTATTGTTAACAAACAAAAATGTAAAAATCTGTGAAAATTTTATTTATTAACCTTTTAATAAAAAATGAAGTAAAAAACAATTTATTTACAAATAAAAAATATATATACAAATCCTAAGAACATAAAAGAATATAAAAGTACTGATTTATTTTCCTGTAGTAGATGAAGAGGTTTCTTCAACAATCTAGCCAAGTCTACATCAATATTTTGATAAATAAGAGCCTTTCTAATAACACTGAGTAGATCTTACAGATGGTTCCTCACTTCTTCTATGAAGCCACAGCAAAAAAGCTACATGTTTACAAACCACCTGAAAAAAATATAAGGGTTAGATATGCAGTTACAAAATAACTATATAACCAGCTACAAAATGCCTTATTTTATGTAACAAGACTAGCAGAGCTCTACTAGCTCTGAACGAATCCAGTGAAGAACCTCGGATTTTCAAAACTTTTAAAAAAACAATCTCACCACATTTTCACATTTTTGAAATATTATAGAGCTTTTCGAAAAAAACTGCTATTTTTAAAAGTACAATTGTTTTTTAAACAGCTATGTCTCATTTTAGGCTATTCTTAGGGCATTGAGTATTATAAAATAAAAAATTACGGGATGCTTTGTTAGCTTCAAACGAATCCAGCAGAGCACTCCAGTTTTTTTTTAAACCACACCACGTTTTTTGGCTCCTAAAATATTATAAAATATTCAAAATTTGGCATTTTCAAAAAAAATTCGCAATTCCTTGATGACTTCAAAGTTTTATTCTGAAAAAAAATATACTTAGCACATTTTTAGGATTTTAAAGTAGCCTAAACATGTGTCATAAATAGTTGTTTTTATAAATAAAAAACAAATTAAAAAACTGAAGTGTCCTGCTGACTTTGTTCCAACAAAGCACCCTGTATTATTTAAAAATAGCAATTTTTTTAGTAAAGTTTTACAATATTTCAAGAGTCTAAATATATCGTAAAAATGGGGTGTGGTTTTTAGAAAAAATCTTTAAAAAACCGAATTGCTCTGCTTCTTTCGAGAAGGTTATCAAGCACCATGTATTTTTTAAAAATATATTTCAAGTGCATAAAAATATGGTGTTGCTGTTTTTACAGACAAAACTTTATTCTGCTTATTTCGTTCGAAGCTATCAGAGCATTTTGAGTTTTGCAGAAAACGAGGAGCATAAAATTTTTGAAAAGGGTATAAAAATAGCCTAAAAATATGGCATATGTTTTAACTCAAAATTTCATAGGTGCTCGGCAGCATTCTTTGGTATCATAATTATTACTAGGTTCACTAACAAAATCTATTTCTAGATCATTTTAACACTTGCTGCGATTACAAAAAATGTCTCTTTATATGTCAAAATTAGAAAAAAAATATTTATAGGAATAATGGGCCTTATACACTGTTTATTATATGTGATATAAAAACAAAAAAGCATAATAAATATTACAAACCTTGAGATGCAGCATATCCTAAACATTGTACACTAAAAATTTTATTTTTGTTAATTACAACAACCACATCATAAGGTTTTTGCCGTACTTTATGTTTAGGTGTAATTTGTCCCTTTACTGTGCAAGTATCTCCTTCTCTCATAAGTTGTACATGGAAAAAGGCAGTATCTCCATATTCTTGCTTGGCAGATCTAAAAATAAAACATTATTTAATAAAGTGATTATTTTTTTAGTATTTTCACGAGCCCTACTCTAAACATTTGGCCTAATTATCAGATATTTTTACTAATTTTTATTATTTTTTTGTTTTCCAAATTATTTCATGAAACATAAACATATTTGTGTTCTTATTATCTCAGTTTAGAAATATTATCATAGATTTATCGATGTAAACATTAGACATGTGTACAATAAATGTAAAAGAGTGTATGTACCATTACAAAAAGTAGTTGCATATACATAAATGTACTTAAATTACAATATTATTTACAACGATATGTAGCAAGTAGGTAATTTTCAACCAAATAAAAACAGTATTGCAGTAAATACTTGCACCCTACTCTTCTAAATACATTTTTAGATGTTATTTAGTTTTAATTTTTGAGGTAAACATGATAAATTTTAATGTTTAACCATCTATAAGAGTCCTGTTTTTGATAATCTAAATTTAAGCAAAAACAACCAATGACCAAAATGGAAAAATAGAAAAATCGAAAAATAAAAAAAATCGAAAAATCGAAAAATCAAAAAATCGAAAGTTCGAAAAATCGAAAAATCGAAAAATCGAAAAATCGAAAAATCGAAAAATCGAAAAATCGAAAAATCGAAAAATCGAAAAATCGAAAAATCGAAAAATCGAAAAATCGAAAAATCGAAAAATCGAAAAATCGAAAAATCGAAAAATCGAAAAATCGAAAAATCGAAAAATCGAAAAATCGAAAAATCGAAAAATCGAAAAATCGAAAAATCGAAAAATCGAAAAATCGAAAAATCGAAAAATCGAAAAATCGAAAAATCGAAAAATCGAAAAATCGAAAAATCGAAAAGTCGAAAAATCGAAAAATCGAAAAATCGAAAAATCGAAAAATCGAAAAATCGAAAAATCGAAAAATCGAAAAATCGAAAAATCGAAAAATCGAAAAATCGAAAAATCGAAAAATCGAAAAATCGAAAAATCGAAAAATCGAAAAATCGAAAAATCGAAAAATCGAAAAATCGAAAAATCGAAAAATCGAAAAATCGAAAAATCGAAAAATCGAAAAATCGAAAAATCGAAAAATCGAAAAATCGAAAAATCGAAAAATCGAAAAATCGAAAAATCGAAAAATCGAAAAATCGAAAAATCGAAAAATCGAAAAATCGAAAAATCGAAAAATCGAAAAATCGAAAAATCGAAAAATCGAAAAATCGAAAAATCGAAAAATCGAAAAATCGAAAAATCGAAAAATCGAAAAATCGAAAAATCGAAAAATCGAAAAATCAAAAAATCGAAAAATCGAAAAATCGAAAAATCGAAAAATCGAAAAATCGAAAAATCGAAAAATCGAAAAATCGAAAAATCGAAAAATCAAAAAATCGAAAAATCGAAAAATCGAAAAATCAAAAAATCGAAAAATCGAAAAATCGAAAAATCAAAAAATCGAAAAAAGACAATGAATAGTTGCGAAATGCCATTTTATGTAACTCGTTCATTTTGCGGGACATCGCTCCACTCGTCTTGCAAATATTTACTCGTTACACAAAATAAGACATTTCGTAACTGGTTACTTAAATAGCTATTAATTGACCTCCTAATATTTTAAATCATCGAACAGTATTTTCCGTAAATAATGAAATGATTAAGGGCCGATCTTTTCACCTCTGAGTAAAGTTACATTTAGGATTACTTGACAGATTAACAAACAATAGCTCTATAGTTTAATCAGCAAGTAGTTACTTTCAATTTTACTTGGAGGTAAAAAAACTGGCCCTAAATCATAAATAGTTACCGGCATATAAGTACTAAAATACTTTTTTGTCTTTAAAAAATAGGCTTATAACAAATAAACTTAAAATCTTATAACGAAAGAAAAGGTAACCCATTTCTAATAAAATTTAATTATTTTATTTTGGTGTGATGGTAGAACAAATTTGAGCAGAAAGAATATTGGCTCTTTCGCTAACCTTTTGTCTCAACTTTCTTATACATAAATAGCTATTTTGTTACAATAATTTTATAAACTTTTACTTAAGGCCGATTCCACCGTTGTGTTAAACAAAGTTTAAAATACTAAACGAAGATTAAAATGACATTTTTATATTAACAAAAAACTAAGTTGAAATTATTAAAGGGAGATTAAAATGACATTTTTACATTAACAATGTTATTTTAATCTTTAACACAACGGTGGAATCGGCCCTTAGCTACTAGCTATATATTGATAAAGTTTTATTCTCTCATCATTAATGAATCGTGCTAACAAATGAAGTCGAAAAAACGTCTCATAATTTTTCATCTTTTAGTTATCTACCAAAATTAGGTACTACAATACAAATATTTAAGTCCGGCCCAGAACATCTCCCTACTCCTTCCACCTAGTTTTTCGATTTTGGCAAAATTCGCGCAGCGACAAATGCTTCCTATGTTACCTCTACACTTTTTAACCTCTTTGATCATAACGCAAACCTAAATGGAAAGTCATGCAGTCAATGTATTGAAAGGTAAATATTATTTAATACAAAAATGAAAAATTTAACAAAACAATTTAAAAAGGACAAGAGGGGAGGTTAATAATAATTTTAGTTACCATGACATGTCCATTATGGAAAAACTGCGCAATTTTAATATAAAAAGTTGTAAGTATACTAAATTCATGCGACAAAATTCAGGAGGTGATTGCTCGTATGAAATTAAGATGGATCTGTCCTATAACAAAATTTCTTCAGCCCACCCTTTTCCGAGATATCACCCTTAACAGGTGGTGACTAAAATTGAGTTTTTATTTTTTTTCTAAAATTTCAGTAAAGCTAGAAACTTGAATTTTTTTTCATTTTCGTGCACTCGCAAAGGACTAACCACATGTGTTTTTTTCAATATTCCTGTTACATTATAAGAGGGTGAAATTAGCAACAGTTACTTTATTTCATATCAAAACTTTTTTTCGAGGTGAAGTTATATGAAATAAAATTATAACTTGAAATCCTTATTTTAATTAAAAATTGAAAAAATACCCGTGGTTAGTTCTTTGCGAGTGCACACGAAATTTATAGAATTTCAAGTTTCTAGCAAATTTTAGAAAAAAAAAATAAAAACTCAATTTTAGTCACCACCTTTTAAGGGTGATATCTCGGAAAGGGGTGGGCTGACGAAATTTCGTTATAATAAAGTCCCATCCTAATTTCATACGAGCAATCACCTCCTGAATTTTGTCGCATGAATTTATAAACACCCTGTATATAAAAAAATTATACGGGGTGTTCAAATTAAAGTGTTACAGTTAAATACCGCCGAAAATATGCATTTTAGAAAAAAAAGTTTTAAACAAAAGTTTTATAGTTTTTTGGGGGAAACATTTTGGCTAAATTCATTTTTTTATAGCTGACCATAATATGGCCATATCCAGGTGGACTTTGTTTTTGTTAAATGGGAAACCCATTTTTTTTATACATATTCTTAAAGTACATAAAAAAAAAGGAAACTTTTGTTGGAAATATTTTTTTTATTGGACTTTTACTTTTTGAGTAACAGCTACTTAAACATTTTGCTGGGCGAAAAAAAAGTTGGCCATATTTATGGTTAACTATAAAAAACGATTTTAGCCAAAATTATTTCCCCACAAAACTATAAAACTTTCGTCTGAAACGTTTTTTTTTTATATAAAAGGCAGTATTTAGCTGTAACACTTTAATTTGAACATCCGGTATATGAGATTATATTTTATTTTAACGCTAAAATACCCAACCAAACTAGAAGTGTCTACTTATGGTTGGAGGAACCAAAAATAGTATTGAAATTTAGATAAAACAATTAGAAAAAACATTTGAAAATTTTGTAATTTGTAATTGGACTAGACAAATTAAAAATAAAATTAAATGGTTTGAAATGTATAAGTCAAGTTTGTATAGAGAGATAATATGGTGAATTTTAGAACAACTTTGATTTTGTTAAATCACGCTAATTAATGAAACGGAATTATGTGAATAATACATTTGAAAAGATTAACACTCGTTAATCTATTTAAATTATATATTATTAAGTATTAATTCGGTATGTAGGTACTTTACAAAATGTTTTTTGAGTTATTTGTAATTGTTATGTAAATGGTAGAGTTATCTGTTTGAGTAAATTAACAAGGTATATAACCTATAAATTTGACTATTAGGTATACCTATACCTACATTAAATTGTTTAAATCGTTATTCATCATTGACTTCTTAGAAATTTTTGATGTCAAGGGGAGAGAAAGGTTTCAGCTTAGATTATAGAAAGTAATCTGAGGGTTCACAATCCATAAATGTGACTATAATTGTATTAAAAATGTAAATGGGATAAATCCTTAGATTATAGAAATCTATAATCTAAGGGTTAATCGTTATTTTATCATCTTCTTAGAGATTACTAGTGCCATGGAAAAACCAAAATGATAACAAGGGGGTGGGATTATAAGATGGTTACATACCTAGGATTTGGTATGAAGATAAGATAAGCAGTTGCACTTAGTATCTTGAACAGTTCCCAATATTACCTACCCTGTTTGATTAGCCTTCTATATTATCTATTACAGTAAGAAGTTGTGGTTATTTTCGTTTAATAGTGACTGTAGTATTGAAAAATGGAGTGTGGTAAGTTTATACCTGTGAAATGTATAAACAAGTGTACGTTGTCAGTTAACAAGAAAATATTTGTAAGCAATGTTTATATTTGCCTAGGAATGGAAAATCCTTCGTTTTCTGTTGACGATACTGTTAAGAAGACAAATAATATGATGGATGTAAGCAAATCAACGATCTATCTGTATCTGTAACGTGTGGAGGGTGGGTTACCCCACGGCACTTGGGCCTCATTAGGTCCATTGTGTATCCTCCTGAGAATATAGGCACCTCCTAGCTCGTGAGTCAGCCTACAGATTTAATGTAGTTGACAACGTCGCCGGTGTTAGCCGATACTCGCCGAACACAAATCTTCTAATAAATGAGAGCGTCGATCAATCATTAAGGATATGCTCAATGGTCTGATATACTTGTTCGCACCCTCTGCAGAGTGCGGATTTTGACAGTCCCATGATATGGAGATGCTTTCCTACTTGGCAATGACCAATCAAAATGCCTGTGACTAGGCGCAGATTCTGTGTAGTCATAGTCAAGTATTTGTTAGCTGCAGTATTGTCAGGATAACTTGAGAGCTCCCTGGCAAGTCTGCAGTTTCTTGTTTCATACTTCCTTAAATTTCACAAGGGAACGTTTTTTGATTAGGTCTGTCACTGCCGATTTTGTCAGGCCAATAGAAGGGCCAGGTCCAAAAAGTATTTAGTTGACTGCTTTCTTGGCTAGTGAATCAGCAAGACGGTTACCTTTCGATGTGGCGTGACCTTTAATCCATCTTAAGGTGACCACGTTGTTGATAGATACTTCGGCCAAAGCTTCGTGACATTCTAGTACTAACCCTGAATAAATTCGTGGTCTGTTCAGGGTGAGTAGTGCTTGTCTGCTATCTGTATAGAAGAGCATGTTCCTTCCAGTAATATTGTTTCTGGTTATTTCTTTTGCTGCTATGAGAATCCCCGTTAGCTCTGTATGAACTATACTGGCACTATTGCTCACAGTTCATTTTATGTTTAGGTTTAAGAATCTGGAGTATATTCCACATCTTGAGCCTTGTTTTGTTTTAAAACCGTCGGTGTAGATATGAATCGTACCTGCCACTTCCGGCTCTTCTATTTGTTCTATTATAACTTTATATGGCTTATGAAAGATATATTTCGGTGAGATAGAGTCCATGTTCGCTTAAAGCAGTGGGAGCGTATCCAGCGCCTCCTGCCAAAAGTGACGTCTCGCCTCACCAGATCCTACATCAGGTTCTATTCCGACCGTGCGGAGGCATGTCATTGTCCTCAGAGCAACCTCCTTGATGTAAATATCAAAGATAGTGAGACTAAGAATGATTTCCATCGCTCTAGTCGGTGTTGCAAATCAACGATATATAAAGTTATAAGTGAATTAAAAAATGGAGTTGTTAAACCCCCAAAGAAAAATACAGGAAGTAAGAAAAAAGTGGAATTTACTGAACAAATTAAAAGTGGAATTAGAAGAAAAGTTCACGAATTTTATTTTAAAAAAGAAATATCAATACTTGCCAAGGTTCTGGACGCAATCAATAGTGATCCGTATTTTCCTAAAATGGGAAAGAAAAAACTACGGGAAACTCTAATAGGTTTGAAATTCAAGTGGGATAAACAAGACAGGAAAGCAGCACTTATTGATTTTGAAGGAATTGTTTGTTGGAGACTGAGATTTCTCAGAACCATTTTAAAATGACGTGCATAAGGCAAAAAATATTTTATGTGGACGAAATCTAGGTGAATGAAGGTTTCACAGTTAGCAAAATATTTCAGGACCCAAACATTCAATCTTCACTACAGGCTTTTTTAAAAGGATTATCTACAAGATTGAAGGTTCCTTTCGGTAAAGGACGACGTCTAATTATAACTCATATTAGAAGTAATTAAGGGTTTTCAAAACGTGTTTCTTTAATATTTCAATGTAAAAAAGCCAGAGACTACCATGACGATGAACTCCGATGTTTTTGAAGAATATTTTCAGCAAATGATAGAACATTTACCAAAGGGTTCAGTTATTGTAATGGATAACGCTAGTTAGCATTCCTGTCTAACTGGATGTGTGCCAAGTACTTTATGGTAGAAGGAGAGAGAGATATGCTTTATTGTCGTAAAAAAATTTACAAAAATTTTATAGACAAAGCGTGTAACTTAAATACTAAACATATTATAAAAATAACTAAACAGCAGAAAAAACAAACAGAAACAAACAGACAAAATAGGAATAACAATTGCAATGGATATGCAATATCCGTCATTATAATTATTCTAATTTAATTTTTAAATTTAAATTTAAATTTAAATTTAAATTTAAATTTAAATTTAAATTTAAATTTAAATTTAAATTTAAATTTAAATTTAAATTTAAATTTAAATTTAAATTTAAATTTAAATTTAAATTTAAATTTAAATTTAAATTTAAATTTAAATTTAAACTTTAATATTTAATTATTTAATTAATGCCATTGTATGTGGAACTCAAATGTCTAAGGTACGTTATAAAATTCTGCTACTGTGTAATATGGTCTTTCTAGAAGAAAAGCTTTAGCCAGTCTTCGGAACTTATCGTATGTATTTATAGATTTTAATTGCATCGGAAGGTTATTATACAATTTTTTGGCATTGTAGGTAATGGAATGTTTTAATAGGTCAGAAGTGGGCATTGTTAAATAAACATCAGTCTCTAAATTTCTTGTAGGATATCTACGAGTCGGTCTTTCGGATAAATTTTGAATGTGCTTGCGAACTAAGCAGACGGATTCGAAAATAAATAGAGCAGGAAGGGTTAGAATTTTGAAATACATAGCGGATTGCTCTTTTTTGCAGTTTAAAAATAGATTCGAAAAGGTATAAGCTACAAGAACCCCAGGAAGGTAAACCATAGCGAAGGTGAGATTCGAATAAGGAAAAGTAGGTTATTAATGCAGTAGAAGGAGTCAGCTCTTTAGAAACCGATTTAATGGCAAAACATGCGGAGGATAATTTTTTTGCTAAGGTATCTATATGAGCAGACCATTTTAGAGAATCGTCTATATAAAGACCTAAAAACTTGATTGAAGTCACCGTTTGGATCAGATTATTGTTTAAAGTTATAGGTTGTAAAGTACCTCTGTAAGACAATGCTACAGTTTTACTGGTGTTGAAACAAAGTCCATTCGAATCAGACCAGGACTTAATAGTCACTAGATCTTCACTTATGATAGATTGTAATGTCTGCATGTTAGAATTATTCCAGGTTACACTGGTGTCATCAGCAAATAAAGTAATTCTACCACTTATTCTTAAGTCTGTGATGTCGTTGATGAATAATAAAAACAAAATTGGACCTAATACTGATCCTTGAGGTACTCCACTGCTTATTGCTAGAATTGTAGAATCCTCACCATTCGCCCGCACCTGTTGATTTCTATTTTCTAGGTAAGTTTTAAACCATTGTAAAGGAGAACCCCGTATGCCATAAATTTGTAACTTATTAATTAAAATATCATGATTTACACAATCGAAGGCCTTTGCGAAGTCACAAAATACTGAAGCGGTGAAAAGTTTATCATTAAGTGATGTGTATATTTCATTAAGAACGGAAAACATTGCGTCGCTAGTGCATTTTTTAGGTAGAAAGCCATACTGATGAGCTGTGAGGATGTTATGCTTGAAAAGAAAGGGCAAAAGACGGTTTTTCATTAGCCGTTCTACTATCTTCGATAAGGTAGGCAATAACGCGATAGGTCTATAGTTACAGGTTTTGGTTTTGTCGCCACCTTTATGAAGTGGGATTATTATAGCTGTTTTTAGACAGTTAGGAAAGAGACTAATTTCAAAGGATTCATTAATCAGTGAAGTTAAAATGTTGATTACTACATCCGGTATATTTAGAAATATTTTGGTGGACAGGCCATCAATTCCACAGGAAAATTTATTTTGAATGTTGTTTATGGTTTGCACTAGTTCATGCTTGTCTACTGGTCTTAGGAAGAAACTTTCAGTGATCCTTTTAGTAGGTAGGAGGAAGGAGAGAGCATCCTGACTCGGAGCTATGTTAGATTTGATATTTTTACTTACATTTACGAAATAATTGTTTAGTTCATCTGGGCTAGGATTTACACTGTTTGAAGAACGAGTTTTATTCCTTAAGTCATTTATTATAGACCAGGTTTCTTTGGAGGAGTTTTTAGCTCTTGCGATGCGATTTTTGTAATAGATGATATCATTAAGTGGCTAACAGACAGAAACATTAACTTTCCAGAAAAATCAATAAAAATAGAACTACTAGAAATTGTTAAATTAAATAATCATCCAGTATAATATGTAGTGGATGAACTTGCAAAAACACATGGTATTGATGTTGTGCGTCTTCTTCCCTATCACCGTAAACTAAATCCTATTGACCTGATATGGGCACAAATTAAAGAATATGTAGGTCGACATAATATGACATTTAAGTTAAAAGTTGTAGAAGCATTTTTAGAAACCTCTATATCATTTGTTACGAAGAAAAATTGGCAAAAGCCAATCGAGCATGTGAGGAAGAAGAAGAAGAAGAGATAGGGAATCTGGAAAAAATCTTGGATGGCAATACTACAGTGCCACCTCTAATAATATTAGTTGTAACGATGTTCCCCAGTAACACCGTTTTAGATACGCCTATGGTTCAGCATGTAGCCGTTTTTGCCGAGCAGAGACAAGTATATAAAGAGCTCCGAATTTAATTCTCGTCAGTCGAACTAAGATACTGACTTAGTAAGACTCTCCTCTCCTGCTCCTGCAGAGGTATTGACTCTGTAGGCTTCCCGACGTCCCGACCCTTGCCTGCAAAGGTATTGACTTTGTAGGTTTTCCTTTCCCGTGGATCTCTCCCACGAAGGTATTGACTTCGAGGGACTTCCATTACCGTAAACATAACCTAAGCTCTTGTCACGTTCTCGCCACGCCATCCTGGACCACCGAGCCACGCCGAACCGACGCTTAAAATATATTTTGGGAAAACAATATTCGAAGACACGACGATTCGAAATTTAGTTAGGACCTTTTCATTGTACATATTGTAAATATTGTTGTCTATATATAAATTGTTAGAATAAAGTTTTATTTCCAAAGAACTCTGTCTCCGACTGTTTAAAATCTACCTGCTACCCGAACAACCCCCAGGAGGGGTTACATAGTAAATAATGAATCATCAAGTAAATATAGTGATTCAGAGACTTTCACGTTTCCTAATCTTCGAGAGTAGGTAAGCATGTCTATTTTATATCCAAATGTTATAATCATATTAGTAAAAAAAGGAGTTGGGTCTGGCGGCGCGCTCTTGAGACCACCCAATTAACGCTGCCAGAAACTAAACCACCAAAAAAAGCTCAAAAGCGTGCAAGATTTCAAAAACGCAAGCAAAACCGGAGCATGTCAAAAAAGTGGTGAAAATATTGAATTTACCATGTTCTTGATATGTGACCACCAAAAAAACACAAAACAAAAAATTGGCTTTTTTTTGATGGTAAGTGGGAAGGGGACTCACCTAAAACAAGCACCCCGGTGGTTAAATTACAATTATTTAAGTTTAAAATAGTAACAAAAAAATAATAATACAAACAAATACCCCCTAATTAACCCAACCGTGCGCTCATCAGAGTCTTAAAAGATATTAAAATAAGGGTAGCCTATTTTTACGTTCCACAAAACCGGGCGGCATAGATAAAACTCTTAAAATTACCACACCTTATAACATCCGGCTGTTTAAAATCACAGATTTTGTTTGAGCCGCCTGTGGTGTAAAACTCCCATAAAATTTTGATTTATTATTCCGTGTCGATTGCGCTTCTACTATAAACTCTCTTGGCATGGAATACCGAAGAGTTCCATACTCTAGAACTTTTTTAAAAATTTTAAGTATTAATAATAAACCGAAATTATAGACTATAGTGAGATACTGGCATATTATGACAAGTTGTAGAATATATAATGCTTCTAAATGATAACGAGTCTCTTTGGATTAAGACCTGAAGAGTTGTAGCCTCTAGCACTTTTTCAATAATTTTAAGTATAAATAATAAACAGAAATTGTAGACCATTGTGAGATTCTGGCAAATTATGAATTTATATATTCTAGAACTCGTTATAATCTGCCAAAATCGCACTATGGTCTATAAATTTTGTTTATATTAATACTTAAAATTATTGAAGCGTTATATATTCTAGAATTCGTCATAATATGCCAGCATCTCACTATGGTCTATAATTTCTGTTTATTATTAATACTTAAAATTATTGAAAAAGTGCTGGAGGTTAGAAGTTTTTGGGTCAAATGCAGAGAGACTTAAGTTATTATTTAGAAGCAATTTATATTCTAGAACTCGTCATAATGTGGCAGCATCTCACTATGATCTATAATTTCTATTTATTATTAATACTTAAAATTATTGAAAAAGTGCTAGAGGCTAGAACTCTTCGGTGTCAATGCAGAGAGAGTCAAGTTATCATTTAGAAGCATTTTAATTTAGTAGCAATATATGTTTTAGAAGTTGTCATAATATGACAGCATTTTACTATCGTTTAGAATTTATATTTAATAGATCAAACGACCTACCTGAAGGAAGTTCGATCCTAATTAGGCGCGCATCCTTGTTAGTGAAAATAAAGATAACCATGTAGCAAAGCTGGGAAGGATTCGAATCACATAGGATTCGAATCCTTTTTGAGGTTCCGCGAATACGAAAAAAGGATCCGTGATCCGGATTCGCCGACGAAATCCTTAATCCGGCGCAAACGGTTGACTCACGTTTTGACTTGTCGCAAAGTGTAAACTGAAATAGACTGAGACTGAAGACCGAATGTTATTTAAAAGATAAACGTAACAATCTACAAATTAATGTCAAAGAAGGCAGCAGAGAACCTAGACAATTTTGAGTTAAAACCTATGCCATATTTTTAGGCTATTTTAATTTAAACCCTATTCAAAAATTTTATGCTTCTCGTTTTCTGCAAAAATCAAGGTTCTTTGCTAGCTTCTAACGAACACAACAGAGCACCTCGGTTTTTTAAAGCTTTTTTTTTTCTAAAAACAACCACATCGCATTTTTAGGCTCTTAAAATATTATAAAACTTTACTAAAAATTGCTATTTTTAAACAATGCAGGGTTCTTTGTTGGAACAAAGTTAGCAGGGCACCTCGGTTTATTTATTTTTTTTTTCTGGAAACATCTACTAGTGTCACATGTTTAACTATTTTTAGGCTCTTAAAATATTATAAAACTTTTCGGAAAAAATATTTTTTTTTTTTAAATACAGGGTTCTTTGTTGGAATAGATGTGCTTTGCTGGCTTCGTTCGAAGCTAGCAAAGCACCCTGTATTTTTTTAAAATAATATTTTAAGAGCCTAAAAATATTGTATCGTTGTTTTTGGAAAAAAGCTTAAAACATTGAGGTGCTCTGCTAACTTCGTTCGAAGCTAGCAGAATATCTTGATTTTTGCAAAAAAACGAGTAGCATAAAAATAGCTTTAAAATAGCCTAAAAATTTTGCATAGGTTTCAACTCAAAATTGCCTAGGTGCTCTGCTGCCTTCTTTGACATTACAAATTAGCAATGGATATCCAACATAAAAAATCCCAAATTTTAACACTTGCTCTTCGTCTGGTGTAGTCTAACGATTATTTTTGTTTGCAGGTATAACCGACGCACCTCAAAGGAAAGGCTTTAAAATTTTGGTGCTATGTAAGGCCAACCAAAAGACATTTTTATTTCACTGTTTGTTTATTTTGTTTTTTGTATTAAAATGAAATATATTTATAGAAAACAAAATAAGTTTATTTTTTTTTAACATCTTCTTGTATCAACCATTTGTATGGAAGTTATAGTCCGTAATAGACACATAGTTGATATTGATATTAGATTCGGAAGCATACATAAGTAAGTGACACTGACAGTGATCAGCGTTGCCACTGCTACCCCGATCGGGGTATTTCTACCCCGCTGCAACAAGTTTTGCCTCCCTACCACCTCCCTCGTAAATCTACCCCGATTTTGAAACTTTGACTGAAGAAAATGTGCATAAAATGATGAGATTGCAAATGGAAAGTATCTGATTATGTTCAAATTTCTGAACGTGCCGACCCTGTCAATGACAAGTGTCAACTGTCGTTGGTATGCACATACTTTTACCAATTTTTGGCGAACTCCCGGTGATCAAACGGTATTACCCGCATCATTTTCGCGACGTGAACCGCTCAAGGGGAAGTGTAACGACATCATTAACTGACGTCATTGTTTGCTACCGCCATGATGAATCTATTCTTGGCCTCTTGAAGTGGTGAACAAACGGTTGATAGTGACAGTTGACGTTCATAGCATACTGTAATACCGTCACTGTGAATACCGTTTTGTTTTGGAATTTTTGGTAGCTGCCAGAGTTGCGTTTTATTTTGTGCGTTCATATTTTTATTTTATGTATAATAGTTTTCGTTGAACTGTCTCTAAATTCTAATTGAATTTATTATTTAAAAGAAAAATTGTCTGTCTTCCCCAATTTTAGATTTTTCACAGTTTGTTTTTTGTTAAATACCTTTTAAATACACATAACATAACCTCGTTTATCTAAAACGTTGACGATTGACGTAAACTGGTTCATTTTTGCGAAGAATTTTTTAGAAACCGAGACATGGTAGTGGGGGCATTTGACATGTCACTGTTTCTGTGTCACTGTTTATCAACGGGAGCACGCCAAAAAATGCTTTTTGATTACTAAACGGGGCAAGAGAGAGGTCCGACACGCCCAACATAGGGCGCGGCCATTTTGATTCCTATGACACAGTTTATAGCTAAAGAATCAGATCGCTCACTCTGCGTCGGCACTTTTGATCTTAATGTTCCAGTTTATACACTGCGCAACTCGCATAATACAATATATGACAACCGCCTATAATAAAACAGCAGTCTTCTGCGTATCCTGGATTTGTATCCCTGGAGTGGATGTTATTTTGGAACTTTCAACTGGTCCGAGTGAGCTAACTGATTCTTTAGCAATAAACTGTGACTCCAAAAATAATATTCACTGACACTGACAGCAGCAAGCAAAATATCAGGTGCGTTTTAATTATCCGCTTCTGCTTCCGGAATTGTCGATTTAGTTTTAACCTGTCAGATTAAAACAAGAAAACCGACAATTCCGAAGCAGAAGCGGATGATTAAAACGCACCTATTAAAAATATTGCGCCAAGATGTAGGCAACACGTAATAAGGGTTCAAAATGGCGGAGTTTTCTATCTCCTTTTAAAAGGCACTCAGAAAGCTGCGCAGTGCGACCATTCTCCGTATAGTAAAAGAAAATCAAAGTGTGTGTTGGTATGCCAGGATGACACACGACATACTGTCAATGTCAATAGTGTCATAAGTATGTGGTTGTTTCATGTTGACTTCCTGCAGTTTCAGTTGAGATTTAAAAAAAATATATTTGAATTTTGAATAGGTATTTTGATATTTATCATTAGTAGTGCTCGAGTGTGTGATGTAATTAAAACTAAAATGGATAGGTACGTTTTATTTCATTTATTTTAACGAGAATAACACATTTTTCATTGATTGTTGTAGATTAATTAGATCAAAACCAGCAGGTGACCATACAGAACCGAACCGGACCCAATTTTTTTTTGTTTTAGTAGAACCCGAACCGAACCAGAACTAATTCATTTCAGTTCGAGTCCCTGGTTTGGAGCGTGTGTTTCATGGTGCTCATTAAAAATCAGTTAAGCTAGCACATCCAAAAAAAAAAAGCTTGACAGATTAGGGATGCCTACCAGCGTGCAATGCGACCAGTTTTGAGTTGGGACAATCTACATAATAATTTATATCATCGACCCTATCAACTGTCATTGGAATGCCTAATTGGTTTCATTGAATATTATTTATTTACTATATTACGTTAATTTATTTTTTTTTTTTGAAAAAAAATACACCTCATAAAATTTACCCCTGAGTAACCCGATTTACCCCTATTTTTAAGCGAAATTTGCCTCGGAAAAAAATTTGCTTGTGGCAACACTGACAGTGATTCGTATCCGTGATCCGAAAAAATGGATTCGAATCACTTGATTCGAATCCTTTTTTATTGCAAAAAGGATTCGGACATAGGATCCGTGATTCGAATCACATCTCGTGATTCGGATTAGTGATTTGAATCAATTTTTTGAGAATTCGTCCCAGCTCTGCCATGTAGTATAACCTATATTACGCCGCTGTCCCACATGTTCAGATTTAAAATTTATTCTATATCGCTGCCTGCCTAAATTACTCATTACCTGTTGTGGAGCCTTGGAGTTTGGGGTTAAAAATAATATAAAGTAATATGGTGGAGGTGGGACTTTATTTCTACTAACAAGGATGCTCGCATAATTAGGATCGAACTTCCTTCAGGTAAGTCGTTTGATCCATTAATTATGCTTCACATCCTTGTTAGTGAAAATAAAGATAACCATGTAGTTGTTTAGAGGATGTTCTATTCAAAATAAAACTAGATTTTTACTTTCTACGTAAATGTATTCAATGGAATATGCAAAAAAATATTACTATAAATTTTCCACAAAATTAACAATAATAATTAATAATAATACTAATGAATTAATCATTAAACAACGTAACAAAAAATAATATTGAATTTTGACAATGCAGTTTTAATATTTTTAATACTTTTGCGAACGTTGGTTTTACGTCTTAATTGTAAAACTTGTTAAACACTACTGATCTCTTTGTCCTACAGTTTTTCTAATGGTTTCGATATCGACGCATATTATGAGGACGGTCGAGGTACATACGTATGTGTACTAAGTGCTTGAGCTACCCACCCAATAGTTTGGGGAGATACTAGAAGGACTGGAGCGTTAGTGATTAGAATAAAAGGTACTGAAGACCTGTGAAACTTTGTTTTTCTTTTTCCCCATAAAATAAAAATACTAATAAAGACTGTGCTCGTTGTGGAGTCGAAGTTTTAGCATTTCGTTAATAAAAATTTGTATATTGTTAGCTTCCACCTTGACATTTTCAAATTTAATTTTTGAGAAAGTCTATACCCGTTGAGCTGCAAGCATAACAAGTTTGGCTCCTAGCTGTTTTATTTTTTTCAAGTGAAAGAGACTACTGAAGTATTTTAAAACTGTGTTTTGGTCTCAAGTTTATACGTTTTGGCAAAACAGGATGGCCCTTTTAGAAATTTCCTAATATATATTTTCTTTTATTATTCAGAATTTCTATAATGAAAGTTAGGTCAGAAATTCCCTAATTTTTTTTAGACTATTTATAATGAGAGCTAGGGCAGAACTCTGGTTATAAGTTCTAAATGAAGGTTTGCTGCAGTGAATAACTAGGTTTAATGTTGACATGTACCGTAAAAACCATTTTTTTTTTTTTGTAACATGGGATGGTTGAGTTTCCCATTTTGGTACAATCACTATGCCTTCTGCTTGGTCTTTTTAATTTTAGTACTTATGCAAGAAATGCATCAACTACGTAACAATCGAGTTCTGCAAACTTTAAATAAAACACTTTTTTTTTATTTTTCTTTTTTATGATGAGTCATGGAGATTGTAAAAAATTTTAACCGTTGTAATACAATTTTTGAGACATTCATCAATAGATTTAGATGTAATGATCTAATTAGGAAATCATTAAGGTTATTTCCAAAAGCCTTAGTTGATGCACTACCGATTTTAAAGTGTTTGCAAAAACATATGGAGCAAATGGTCAAACCAAATATAAGATACTCAAATTCGTAAGTTATTTTTTTTTTCAAGTACTTTCATGATTTTTTATGTATCGTGATGAGATAAGAGACATTCTTTAATTTAATTTTTGACATAAAATTGTCCTGTAACAAAATATTCTGTGCAGACCTGAGATCTTCCAGTTTGAAATGCGAGGATCTATATATTTGTTAAAGATGAATCTAGGTGAATCATTTCATTTGGGTCTTGAAAAATATGAGAATTAAAGTAATTTTCTTTAGCAAGCAAACACCTATTGCATTCTTTAGTACAAGGTTTATGTATTTTTTTTTTTAATTGAACTGTGTAGGTTCTTTTTTTCTCTAAGAGAAAACATCCTTTGGTGAAAGCTCCTTTGTGTTTTAAAGATTAATTTAAAACCTTTAACATATCTTAGTACCTTCTTATCATTAGTTAAGTTAGCCCACATGTTTTACAAATTTATTCAGTCTACCAACAATCTCTCTTACCTTTATTTTCTTCTCTAATAACTCCTTCTCCCCTCTCTGTTTTTCTGAATACTTGTTGGTTCGTTCTTTGGGTATTTAAAAGTAGGCGCCTGAAGTTTAAACACTGCTTAAAATAGTTGTTTGCTTTTAGTTGGTACCTTTAAATTAAATGTATGCTAGTTTTTTCAAATGCTTTGTCTGCCTTCCATATCTCTACAAAATTCTTTCCAAAATGAAAAACCATCGATATCTGCTTTTTCTATCATATTTTTCATATTTGTGTTTAAAGATGGATATATAAGGTGCCTACGATGCATATATTCTATGGTAGATATCTGGTAATACTTTTGTTACATTTCCATTTGGTTTGATGCATCTATTTCTGTTCTTTCCAAGCCTAGTTTACAGAGGTTCAGCTAAACTTCCCATCACCTTTCAATTTATTCTTGCAGCATATATAAATAGCTGTCGGTTTTATTTTATAACGATACGTCACCAAACTTTTTGGTTCTGGATTTAAGGTGGGGGATCCAAGTGAAAGTATTCCAGATTTTGATTTCGCAAAGAAACTTTGATATTTTGCCATTCTCCAAACCGTCTTGCAAATATTTTCTTAACTTTTTACCATTTCTTCGTTGATTCTTTTCTCCGAGAGAGGTGTTGTGCTATTAGGATCCGCTCCAAGAATATGTTCTGGTGAAGATGACGAATTTAATGTATATACCTCTTGGATTCTGATTCTGAATAAACTGAAATCTATATTTAATCAATGGCACATAAAGGGGCATTTTTTTTAAAGGCGTAGGATTTACCTATACAGTAATATAATAAATGAGCTTTGTGTAACATTTTTACGTCCTTGCATTTTATAAGCATAAGACCAGAGTTACCAGATAAAGAAGCCTCTTCTGTACATTTATTAGTCTATAATGCAGAATTTACATAGTACCTACTTTCTGCTTCCAAAATTTTTCGAAGTTTACACTTTAAGTAGCATTTTTCGCATTGCGGTTAGCCGGGTTAGCATCTTATGAGTATAAGATCAGATTTAACACATAAAGCCGCCTCCTTTGTACATTTATTTGTTTATAATGCAGAATTTTCATATGAAATATCTTTCGTGGCCAAAGTTTTGCGAAATTTACACATTAAGTAGAATTATTCGCGTTGCGGTTAGCTGGGCTAAGTATAAGATCAGAGTTAATACATAAAGTAGCCTTCTCTGTACATTTATTTTGTAATAATATGCAGAATTTAGACAAAATAGTATATTCCTTGACCAAGTTTTGCGAAATTTACACATTAACTAGCATTTTTCGTGGGGCAATTAGCCGAATTTGCAGTTTATAAGTATAAGATCAGAGTTAACACATAAAGTAGCCTTCTCAGTACATTTATTTGGCTCGAATGCAGAAGTTACACATAAAATAGTATCTTCGCGACCAGTTTTACAAACTTTACACATTAAGAGGCATTTTTCGCGTAGCAATTAGCCGAGTTTGCAGTTTATAAGTATAAGATCAGAGTTAACACATAAAGTAGTCTTCTCTGTACATTTATTTGGCTTAAATGCAAAACTTACACATAAGACAGTATCTTCTCAACCAAACTTTTACAACATTTACACATTAAGTAGCATTTTTCGAGTTGCAGTTAGCCGAGTTTGCAGTTTATAAGTATAAGATCAGAGTTAACACATAAAGTAGCCTCCTCTGTACATATATTTGTTATTTGCAGAATTTATACATAAAGTAGTATCTTCCGTCACAAAAGTTTTGCGAAATTTGCACATAAAGTAGCATTTTTCGCTCTGCATATGGCTTATATGAATGATGTATCTTCTGTATATTTATATGTCGTCTAAATTCGGAAATTTATAGTAAAGCAGTATCTTCTGCTAGCTAAAAATCAATTAAGTTATAAAGAAAAACATTCTCAAACCTGTACACATAAAGTAGTATCTGCCTTCATCAAAGTTTTTTCGAAATTTGGACATTAAAGTAGCATTTTTCGTTTTGCAGACAGATTTTATAAATGACTGCACCGTTAAAACATAAAGTAGTATCCTCTGTATATTTATTTGTCGTCTAAATGCAGAAATTTACACATAAAGTGGTATCTTCTGCAAGCTAAAAATCAGTTAAATAAAAAGAAAAATATTATTTTCCTACCTGTGCTCTGAATTTCTTCATTTCTTTTTAATTTATCATTTTTTTACTGAGACGATTTGCGTTTTCGATAGTTTTTACCCATGTTTTCATAATCGCTGGAAATGTAGTCGGTCTGAACGATGTGAATCACGCGACACAAAAATTGGTAATGAGTAATTTAGGCGCAGCGATATAGAATAAATTTTAAATCTGAACATGTGGGTCAGCGGCGTAACATAGGTATACTACATGGTTATCTTTATTTCCACTAACAAGGATGTGAAGCATAATTTTAAAAATTATTTTAATAGCGCCAGAGCTATAAATAAAATAATTTAGATATGCAAACCATCAAGAACTCTAGAACTATTCGTAAAGTATCGATTTACCGCCTGCTTTATTTTGTTTTATTTTATTTATTATACTGGGATGCTAACTATCGGCCGTCAGAATCTCATTTTTTAAATTGCAGTTTTCGCTAGTAAATTCGACAGAACTATTGATAAAAAGTATCATGAACTATAGAACTATATCAGATGCCATAAGAACTCTCTTTATAATATGAGATGCTGAATGAAAAAAAAAATTAAGACGGTATCTATTATAGTAAAGACAATAAGGCAGAAAATGAGTTGGATGATTTAGATAGTAAAGATATTGTACATAAGAAGAATAACAGTGGCGGCGATAAAGCGCCTACAAGCCCCGCGGCGCCGTATTTAGGGAACGGGTTTTAGGGGTTAGTACCCTCCCCGAAATTATTTATCAAATAATAAAGTTCAGGAAATCCGACTGCAAAAGTAAAAAACTCAGAAAAAAGTAAAAACAATCTTTGAAATAAAAAAACATTTAACTTGGATTTTAAATTAGACTTGGAACAATGTGCAAATAATTTTTTAACTTTAAAGAAACGACGATTTGGAAAGCAACATTGTGATTAGCAAATTTTGCACCAGTAAGTTTTTTTAACATTATTTTCTATATTTTTGCGTTATTTATATTTTTTAATTTTATGACGATAATAACAATTAGCAGTAGCTGATCTAGAGGGGAACCAGAGAGGCCCGGGCCCCTATAAAACCTCATATTTCGTATGTTTTCTCTTTACGATTGATTAACATTTATCTCCTTCTTATTCATGTATTGTATGTCTAAATACGCTACTGGCATATAGTACTTACATTGTCTATTAATTTGGCGGGGGGGGGGGGGGGGAAGGCAAATGTTTACCGCCGTCACTGAAGAATAATATAGAGAGAAAATGTCTGTAGAAAAGTAGAAGTATATGATATGTGTGATGCAGTAATAATAATTAATGTGGAATACTAAATAAATACGGTGTATGAAATAATAAAAAATAATACTTCATAATTAATAGAGCTAGGAATATATGCAAAACGCCATTTTTTGCATATGTTGCATATATATACAATTTTTGATTTTGAATGCATATATTGACATTTTGTTAATTTTTTGGCATATATCTGACGTACTAATTGGCTGGACATATTAAAATTATGAGTTCTGGACAAAGAGGTTAGAAAGGGTAGAGGTAACATAGGAAGCATTTGTCACTGCGCGAATTTTGCCAAAACCGAAAAACTGGGTGGAAGGAGTAGGGAGATGTTCTGGGCCGGACTTAAATAATTGTATTGTAGTACCTAATTTTGGTAGGTAACTAAAAGATGAAAAATTATAACACGTTTTTTTGACTTTATTTGTCAGCACGATTCATTTATGATGAGGGCAACAACACTTTATCAATATATAACTAGCTATGGGGCGATTCCACCGTTGTGTCAAACGAAGTTTAAATTACTAAGTGAAGATTAAAATGACATTGTTAATGTAAAAATGTCATTTTAAACTCCATTTAGTAATTTAAACTTTATTTTTGTTAATATAAAAATGTCATTTTAATCTTCACTTCGTTTAACAAAACCGTGAAATCGACCCTAAGTAGAAGTTTATAAAATTATTGTAACAAAATACCTGTTGAGACAAAAAGTTATCGAAACAGCCAAAGTACTTTTTGCCGAATTACACACAAGATTTTTTCTACGATCACACCAAAATAAAATAAATAATTAAATTTTATTAGAAATGGGTTACCTTTTCGTTCGTTATATTTTAAGTTTATTTGACATAAGCCTATTCTTCGAAGAAAAAAAAATGTTTTGGTACTTATATACCGGTAATTATTTATGATTTAATTATTTACAGAAAATACTGTTCAATGATTTAAAATATTAGGAAGTCAATTAATAGCTATTTATGTAACTAGTTACGAAATGTCTTATTTTGTGTATCGAGTAAATATTTGCGGGACGAGCGGAGCAAGGTCCTGCAAAATGAACGAGTTACACAAAACGGCATTTGGTAACGTGTTTACATACAAGATTTTTTCTAATTTTGTCTTGATTATTTATAAAATTGTGTTGAAAAATAATTCACCAGCATTCTTTTGTAGGTACTTCCAATCAAATATTTCAGAAAATTGTTGTATTTGATTGCCCTACGACGTTTTTTTTTTCAATAATAATAAAAATAAGGAACATGTGCAGTGTTGTCGATCTGATTTTTGACATTACCCGCGAGAAATTTGAAAAAAAAAATTTTTACCCATTATCCTTAAAGGAGTACGTCAAAATTTTACCCCCAACATTTCTGGGCAGTTTTCAATAACGGTGTTCGGCCTTTTTTTCGATATTTGGTTTTTTCGATTTTTGGTTTTTTGGATTTTTCGATTTTTTATTTTTCGATTTTTAGATTTTTCGATTACTCGATTTCTCGATTTTTCGACTTAAAAACCAAAAAAGAGGCAGTTTTATATGTCAAAATTAGAGAAAATAAAATGTAATTAAATGGATAGATCCCATATTATTATAGAGCAGTGTTTCTCAAACTTTTTTGGGGACGGAACCTTTTTGAAAAGCGAAATATTTGACGGGGGGGGGGGGGCTCAACACATTAAACAGTCCTTTCAGGTAGTTGTATTAATATCTTCAAATTTCTAAATGACTTTCAACTTCATTTCAGTCTTTATTGTTGTGTTGTGTTAACCAGTGGGAAAAATGGCAAAATTAATTGAGTCGTGGGTAAAATCTTATTCAGAGTTTGTTGTAGAAGGTGATAACCAGGTGTTTTGTAAAACATATTCTAAAATTGTAAGTACTTTTTTATTTTATATTTTATTTTGACCTTTCACAATGGTAAATCAAACGACAGTAAAATATTATTTCAACTCACAGTTAATAAAAAAAGTAGGGCAACTTTATAACGTACGCATTTATTTAATTTAATTAAAACTTCAACATCTACAGGAATTTATTTGTTTTAGATTCCATGTAAAAAAAAGTTTCAAATCGACCAACACGCGAAAACACCCTCACATATAGCAAAGCAGAAATCTAAAGACACTCGCAGACAAAGTCAACTTCCCTTGAAACAATATTTAGAATCTGGATCGTCTAGAAGTGAACAAGCTATTTCTAAAGTTATATACAAAGCTTTAGTGACTTCGAATATCCCTTTAATACGATTAAATAATCCAAATCTCCGATCATTTTTGCAAAAATACTGTAAATTTAATATTCCAGAGCAAAGTATACTACGAAAACGTGGTGTTGACAGTTTGTACATTGAGACTCGTGAAGAAATTCGTGAGATTACTGTTGGAAACCATTTCTACATTATTGTGGATGAAACAACAGACTCTTGTGGTCGATATATAGCCCATTTAATAATAGGTTCATTACGCGAATAAATGCAAATTGGTCCATATCTAATCGCTTCAAAGCAATTAGATAAAACAAATAACTTGACAATAACTCGTTTTATCCAGACAGAATTGTCTTTCTTTTTTCTTCCGGAAACCGTTCCAACAGAAAAATGTTTATTGCTGTTATCCGATGCTGCCCCGTACATGGTAAAAGCCGCACAAAATTTAAAAATTAGGTCTAACTTTCCTTTAATAAATGATTTAATTAGTATTGTAAAAAAAATATTTCTTAAAGCTCCTCTAAGAACTCAATTGTACAAAGAAAAATTTCCTGAATTACAGATGCCACCGGAACCTGTGATTACTCGGTGGGGTACCTGGCTTAAAGCTGCCTTTTTTTATGCAGATAATTATAAAAAAATTAAAGAAATTATATTTGATTTTGATGATTCATAAGGGAATATCTAATGCAAAGAAGTTGTTTCAAAATCACATATTACCAAAGAAATTAGTGTTTTTAAAAAATTATGCATTTGTACCCAAAATTATATTAGATTTAGAACAAAAAAATTTACCTTTGGTGACTTCCATAAATTTAATTAAGACGTTTGAATCAGAGGGTAATAATGTCCAGGGCGATATTGGAAAGACGATTTTTCATAAATTTTCAAATGTAATTTTAAAAATGAAGGATTTATGGTTTTAAGAAACCTTGCATTTCAGGAAAATTTAAGTTTGCACCTATTACTTCTGTAGATGTCGAAAGGAGTTTTTCTTTGTACAAGTACATACTTACTGATAGGAGACAATCATTTAATACAGATAATTTAGAAAAACATCTAATTGTTCATTCGTTTTATAATAATGTTAATTTGTAAATAATTAAATAATTATTAAGTATTATATTAGGTATTGAAAAAATACCGGTGTTACTTCCGAATATTTCTTTGGTAAAAATGTTCTGTAGCATATGTCGCTGGTGTTAGAAGAATTGGGTTCTTTTGTAGAAATAACTAACGAGTCATAGGTAGTAGAAAAAGAAGTGTTTTTAATTTACTATTTTCACTGAAGTAAATACATAGTGGTTGATTCCATTTAGATATAATAATTTTCTTATCTTCACTAAACAGTTTTAAATATTTACAATTTTAGATCATCACAATTTGATTAACTAATACAGTTGATTTTTTAGTTACCAACTTGAAAACATTTGTTTGTAGAATTTCTTATGCCATAATAATTGTAGAAGATATAACTTTCACCAGAAAATAAAATGCATTAAACGCTTGTAAAAATGTAGAAAGTAACGTGCCGTCGGCAGAAAGCACTTGAACGTTCGGATAGCAAACAACTGTGAGCGATGATGGCAAAAAGACAACTGATTCTTTGGTGGCACTAAGACAACTACTGAATGATGGCAAACATACAACTGAACTCGTTTGTGGCAATAAGACAACTACTGAATTCCTCGCGTCGAGCTCACCCTAATATATACTGTTGAGACGAAATGAGTGTTGGGCACCCTCGACGGGCAATTAGGCGTTTTAACGCTGCTAAAAAGGCTTCGGTGGTAAGGTCAGAAACTAGCTCTAAATGAACAGCCTTTGTGACCATGCATACAAATAGCGAAAGGTAACATTTTTGAATGGGGGCCTTTTTTAAAGTAGAAGACTTAATGAGGAAAGGTCCTCCGAAGTCGACGCCCACCCTTTGAAATGGTCGAGCCTGAGCAATACGATAAGAGGGGAGATCTGCCATGATTTGAAAATGTTTCTGAGCATGAAATTTATGACAAGTTGTGCATTTGGAAATAATTCGTTTTATTTCTCGCAAGCCATCTAGTGGCCAGTAACGCAATCTAACATTTGAAAGAACATTTTGAGGGCTACTGTGACCCAAACGGATGTGGTTTGATTTGAGAATTAGAGATGTGATCTTGCATTTACTTGGCAATAGGATAGGGTGCTTGTGGTCATAAGGTAAGTCAGAGTGCTTAAGCCTTCCTCCTACTCGAATTAAATTTTGTTTGTCTATAAAAGGGTTTAATGATCGTATTTGTTTATTTGCTAAAGGCTTTTGATTTTGTAAACTAGTAATTTCTGTACTAAAATAACTGGATTGAATTTTAGATAAAATAAATTTTAACGAATTATCAATTTCACTAGTATTAAGGGCTCCTGTCATTTTTTCACCTGGGTGGCGTACATTGTGCAAAAAACGAAACAAATATGCGAAAGATCGGACAAGTTTGGAAAAAGAATTGAACGTATAGAAGGTGGTGACCCAGGGGTCAGGGGTGACGTGTACAGTTTGAAGAACTGTCTTTTTTGATTCTGGGAGAGCTGTAACTAATTTAAAAGTATCAAGTTGATCAAAATTGGTGTGATTTTCTTTAAGAAATTGTGGCCCACTGAACCAGAACTCAAGCTTGTCTTTTTGAAAATGTCCTCGAGACAGCAAATCTGCAGGATTTTTTTCGGATCTTACATGCCTCCAATGAAAATCGTTGGTAAGTTCTTGGATTTGGGATACACGGTTGCTGACGAAAACTGACCATCGAGAAAGATGTCCCCTTACCCAAGACAGAGCAATGTGTGAATCTGTCCACAAATTGACAGAGTTAAAATGAATCTTTGTTTTCAAATTTTGAATGATTCGAGATACCAACCTGGACAACAACACCATTGACGACAGTTCTAATTTTGGGATGGTAAGTATTTTACTAATGGGTGCTACCCTTGATTTTGACGTGAGCAATGAACAATGGATCGAATTATCCGAATAAACTGATCGTACATAAATGTTACAACCATAGGCGACGGAACTAGCGTCACAAAATGCATGAAGTTCGACACGTGAAACTTCTTTGTTTAACATTACTTATCTAGCGATCGTTACATCATGCAGAACAGTTAAATTTTTACGAAACTCGCTCCATTCTTGTAATACATTTTGATCTTGGATGATTTCATCCCACCCTAATTTTAATAACCAAAGCTGTTGCATGATCAACTTGCCTTGAGCAAGCAAGGGGTTGACCAACCCTAACGGATCAAATCAGCTTGAAATGGTTGATAAAATTATGCGTTTAGTAAGTTGCTGTGTAGGAAGGGATGAAGGAGTGGATATTTGAAGGGAATCTGAATTGGGATCCCATTTGAGACCTAGTATCTTGCAAGGAGCATCCTCTAGGTTAAGATCTTTTACTTCGGAAGTCTGATCTGATTTTGATAATTTTACATTTGAACAAAATTTGTGTAGTTCGAAACTATGGGGGCTTAAACATTGAATTAATTCATTTTTTAGTTGTTTAATTTCATCGATGGTATTTGCACCAGCTAAAATGTCGTCGACATAAGTTTGTTCAAGGAGGGCTTGATGAGCCAGAGCCCAATGTGGGTTTTGAAAAGCAATTTCGTTTAAAACACGACAAGCAACGTAAGGAGCACTCTTTTGCCCAAAACTAACAGATGTTAACTCAATGCATTGGAGTGGTTCGGTTGGCGAATTTCGCCATAATATATTTTGCAAAAAATTGTGTGCAGGGTTCATTACTATTTGCCTGTACATCTTCTGGATATCAGCTGTCAAAACATAATTAAAAGTGCGGAATCTAAGTAGGATATCAACCAGCTCAGGTTGGACCCGAGGCCCTGTTAACAAAATGTCGTTTAATGACAGTTTAAATGTGGTTTGACAAGAGAAATCGAACACAACTCTGAGCTTGGTGGAAACACTTTGATCACGAATGACACAAAGATGTGGTGCAAAATATTCCTGTTCGTTGTTTACAGTTTTTAATTGAAGTGGTATGATTTGACCATGATTGAGCTGCAAGTATTCATCGATGAATTTTTTATATTCTGCGAAAAGTTGAGGGTTTTTGTGAAGTTTACGTTCTAATGACAAAAAACGATGCTTTGCTATTTGAAAAGAATCTCCTAATTGAATATAAGCCAATTCATTCTTAAGCGGCAAGTTTACTTGAAATTTACCATTTGGTAACTGGATGGTTGTATTTTTGAAAATTTGTTCAGCTAGTTGGTCATCCTCAGATAAAATCATTTTGTTTTCCACTTCCTCCTGTATCCAGAACCGCTCCAAAAGCTGGTCAGTGGACAGTGGCGTGGTAGTAGGTGATTTCTCTACGTTATCTTGTATTAAAAGTTTGAAAGGGTTGTCAATTTGACCCTGATTTGCAATGTGCAAAGCAACGTTGTTGTCAAATAGAAGGTTGAAGGGATTATCCAATTTGACATCATGAGAATAAACGTTTGAAACATGTTGTGAAAAATGTAAGCTAATTTCAGCTTCTTTTGCTGAGCTGGGATTTGAAATTTGGTGTTGACTGGTATCATACACAAGTTTGGTTTCTGTGTCCGAACTGTTAGAATTAATGTTTGATGAGTGATGTGAAGTTTGATTTCAAAAACCACTACTATCCTCTAACTCGATCAGGAATAGGGGTTGAAATGTTTGATTGATCACCACCAAGCACCTTTTGTGCATTGGGGGTGTTTGAATTAATGTTTGAAATAAGTATGTTTGATGAAGGGCCGATCAAGGGGTCGTCAAACCTACCCGAAAAGGTTGATTGTTGATATAAAAGATGATTTGAAAAACCGCTACTATCCTCTGACTCTTGATCAGGAATAGGGGTTGAAAAGTTTGATTGATCACCACCAAGCACCTCTTGTGCGTTGGGGGTGTTTGAATGAATGTTTGAAATATGTATGTTTGATAAAGGGCTGATCAAGGGGTCGTCAAACCCACCCGAAAAGGTTGATGATTGATTTGATGAACCGCTTCCACCCTCTAAATTTATTTCAGATGTGAGGGTTGCAAAATGAATGTGATTAGTACCAGACAACAATTTTGTGCCCGCACGAACTGTACTCTGATTTTTTAGATCCTTCCTGGGGAACTGTACATGATGAGAATATTTGTGTGGTTGGGGTAAACCAGGAAAATTACCTGCTATAATCCACCCAAAATGAGTATTGACTAGGGTAGGCAATCCTAGACCTAGTTTATGAAGGCCTGGCTTAATTAAGTTATAATAGAGATCTGCTCCGAGCAAGATATCTATGGTTGAAGGTATATGAAAATCTTTATCTGCAAGTTGGGATTCCAAATGACTAGGTATTTTTATTGTTTTGGAATCCAATGATAACTGTGGGAGTTTGTATGTTATTTGAGGTATAACTGCGCAAGTGGCGTAGAAATGTGAAAAAGGTGGATGAAGTGAAGTAAGATTTAAGTCAACTACGCCCCTGACTGTCTGCTCGTTTTGGCCTATGCCTGTTACTTGAATTGAACTTTGATTGCAATCTAGACCTAATTTATTAAAAAAGTGATCAGTGACAAATGACATCTGACTGCCATTATCTAAAAGAACTTTTGCACGAATTGTATTTTTTTTGTAAGAAAAAATTTGCGAGGTATTGACTTAGAGAAAGTAAATTTTTTCTTTCAAAAAACAATTTGCCAAAAAAATTTATGAAAAGACAACAATTTTAAATAAACACTGTAAATATGTAAACTATTACAATAAGTACAGAAAAAATCACAAAAATTATTTTTCTTTTAAAAATAGAAAAATCCACGACAAAAAGAAATGCAATTTACTAATAATGATTTTACAAACCCTTAATTTCCAACGAAAAGTTAAAACAATCAAAATAAAATAAATTTCCCCACAATAAAAAGTCTTTTTTAAAATACCTTGTTGATTCTTGTTGTTAACTAGTAGATTCTGGCCTCTTTTTCTTCTCGAACACTATGAAGCACTCCCAAGGGAGCTTGTAGATTTTTCTTTTTTGATGAACACAAAAATTTCCAATTTGAATCCGGCTCGAAGGACCATGAAAAAATACCGGTGTTACTTCCGAATATTTCTTTGGTAAAAATGTTCTGTAGCATATGTCGCTGGTGTAAAATAAAACAAATAATAAATATTAATAAACTATTTCGATCAAATAACAAATTACTCTTATTGCATATGCTCTGCATATTTTTCAATTTTTTACGCATATATTGAAGTATTTTGCGGCATATATATGCGCATATTTAACTACTTTTTGGGTGCATATATTCCTAGGTCTAAAATTAATAATGGAGATAATAACTAATGAAATGATGAGGTATATTAGATTGAGATTAAAAATAGTATAATGCATAATGAAAAATAAAGCTGAAAAAGTATATGAAATGCGATGAATAATTAAAAAAAGCAGTGTAATGGATATTTTGAAATGGGAAAGGAAGGTAAATGAAAATTAATATGCATAAAACAAATAAATTACGTAGATAGAGTATAAAATAATAAAAACAAGTAAATTTTAGATAAGATGGATGTTGGGTGTGTAAAAAAAAAAGAAAGCACTATGTATGTAATAATAGTTGTAGTTGTTATTAGTTTGTAATGGTCAAATGTTTATGAGTTTAGTTTTTAATTCGGAGAGAGAGAAGAAAAACAGAGGAGTGACAAATCAATAATTTATAAAAATTTATAAAGTTAGTAATCAGAAGGATTTTTGACTAATATTCTATCTGAATACGAAATTTGAGGGACTTGATATGGAAAATCTACAGGTAGTGAAATTAGATAGCAAAGTTTAATTGTCACTCTCAAAATTTTAATTTTATATAGCAAAGCTGGGTGGTATGATATCTAAAAAATCAATTGAAAAAGATATCAAGTTTGTAAAAAATTGGATTTCATGAGAATTTGAAATTATTATTTTTTATTTTTAGTTGGTAAATTAATTTTAGAAAAGTCAGGGGGAATTATTAAATGCTGGGAAAAAGTTAAATTAGAACGATTATTATTGAAATATTATTATTAGACCATTGTTATATTGAAAAGTTGAAATAAATAAAAGAAGTTTTTTAAAAAGGCAAGGAAATGTTATTTATAAATTAAGAAAAACAGGGATGTGAATTAGAATAGCAGAGTGAGAAAGCAGTGATGGAGGGACGTATAACAGCTGATGATATGATAGAAAGGTGTCCCCCTTGAATTAAAATTTTACCAGTCTTTGTTTCTTTTTTTTTTTTTCAGTAAATATTCCTCTTCGAGTTATTTAACCTTTTTCATTTTCGGTGTATACCCTGTAGATATTAATAAATGTAAATATGTTACGAGTTCTAAATAAAAATGATTAAGTGAATTTCTTCACGTTTTGCCCATTTGTATACCTTCTGGATTTAATACCTCAGCAACGGTTACTTAGACGGTATCTTTTGTGTATACGGTATCTTGGAGTAGTCTTCATATTTTATATTTTTTAATCAAACAACAAATATAATATATAATCCGCGGCTGTGAAATTTCCCAACAATAAGGCGTACGTGAGCCAAAATAAATAGCGGCTCTCTTTGCTTAAACCTTCTCGCATCTTATTCAATTAAACAAAATCAAAAAGGCCGGTCTTTATAAATACGACCCTTAAGCCGCTACCATACCGCCCTGATTAGTCTTGTGCTTACTGTACAGGCCCGGCGCGGCCGCACGACATTATGCAATACAGAAACACACATAATAAAATTATTAATGTTTGTTAAGACAAGAGAACAACTTGTTCTTTTATCGGCAAATACTCGTTTGTGAATAACTACATTTAATTTACAATGTTTAATATAGCCAACTTGGAAGTAAATGAAATGTTTACTTTTTTACTATATCTACAATTATTTTTTTTTCTTTCGGTGACATCAGGAAGGAATATCCTGTTCATCACCGCCTCGTGTTGGTCTTACGTTTATAACCACTGTTAATTTGAGTATTTAGTACAGAGAATGAAATAGTAATAAATTCTTAAAGGCAAAATTTCTAAATAAACCCACCCAAATAACAGAATTATGTATTGGCATTTAAATTTTTCTCTAGTTTTTAATATCCATAACTTAATTATTGTTAGAATCTAAAAAACCGCGCATTTTTTTTTTATTATTTAATTTGTCTCTTGTTTTCGAGTTACCTATCGAACTTATCGTCGTCAGTAATTATGGCACTAAAAAGATTAGTAGGAAGAAGAGGCACGATTAAAGAAATATATTCGGATAACGGAAAAAATTTTCATGGAGCCAATAACAAACTTTTTGAAAATATTAAAAATTTGAACACAGAAGAATTAAAATTGCACCTAACCGTAAACAAAATTAAATGGAATTTTAATGCACCAGCAGTATCACATATGGGAGGAAGTTGGAAAAAAATAATTCGTTTTATAAAACGCTGTTTAAATATAGTTTTAAAAGAGAACTTTCCGAAATATGAAGTGTTACAAACAATTTTTGTCAAAATTAAACACATAATAAACTCCAGACCTCTAACATATGTTCCTGAAGATCCAGATTTCCCAGAATGTTTGACACCAAATCATTTCCTTTTTGAATCTTCAACTGGTGAACTCCCTGATCGTCCAACAACTGATGACCGACCAACTCCAAGACAACAATGGAAGACTGTCCAGAGGATGTCGCAGCTATTTTAGAAGAGTACCTGCCAGAACTGAGGATAAGGGCAAAATGGCACGAAAGATCAGAAGACCTTAAAGAAGGTGACGTGATAGTGATAGTCGACAACAACCTACCTCCAAGGACATGGCCAATAGGCAGAATAACGAAAATGTATCCTGGCAGAGACAACGTAGTTCGAGTCGTTGACATCAAAACTCTTATTTCTTATGGCGGTCGTCTTGAATTTTTAGATAATATTATTATTATTCTATAAATTACCTTTTAATCGATGTCACATACTATCCAAATTTTTAAGAAATAAGTACCCTTGAATTAATTAAAAAAAAAACAACAATATTTTCCTTAATTTGGCAACATCGCATCAATCCCGAAAGACAGGATAGACATCTGTGTTCTATGGGTGAAATTTTGAGTATTTTAATAGAAATTATAAAAATCAATATTAAGAAATATACAGGGTTGTATTAAGTTATTTCAATAGAAATTATAATAATCAATATTAAAACATATACAGGGTTGTATTAAGTCTTTTCAATAGAAATTATAAAAATCAATATTTTGGAAATATACAGGGTTGTGCTATCTTGGATAAATTGTACAAACCAAGATGGTACAATTTAATAGTAAGTTAACCAACTGGCGAATACGCTGTTCGTTAGCTCAAGGAGGGACACCTATACGCTAAGCAACCCGTTCTACAAGGTTTGAGACAAAGTATATGTGAAATCAACATAGTAAGGTAATCAACGGGCGAATTGGCGGTGTTTGTCACTTCCGTTGGTCATCACCTCTATACTCATCGTATTATTTACCTAAGAGGGTGCAACCTGTATATATCTAGAATAGAATCAAATAAACAACAACACAATTGTTAACCAACTGGCGAATTGGCGCTGTTCGTTAACTCCGTTGGTCATCAACCTAAATCAGAATGCAAACAACACTATAGTTAATCAACTGGCGAATTGACGCTGTTCGTTAACTCTGTTGGTCATCAACCTAAGTAAAATATATATTGATAGCAAATGAATATGGTCTGCGTTTGAACGGGACTCAAGTGAGATCTCAGTAAATAGTAACAATTGTAATATGATTTGCTAATTGTTGCATCACATTTAAAGTATGAAAAATAAAAAAGAGTTTAAATATGAGTTTGTATGTTTTATTAATCAATTTGCGCCAAACTTTGCATCGAATTCTGGTTTACCTTAATTAACATTATCACAACGTGGGTACATAAAATATCAATTAATTAACTAGACGATCACTTCTACTACTAGAGGAAAAAGGCCAAATACAGCAAGTAAAGAATTTAAAGTAAAGTAAAACTTATGAGGTAAATAATAACACATTTGAAAGTAAAACAACGAACAAATCAAAAATAAAGAGGGGCCAGGGGGTGGGCCGTCACAATTCTATCCTGCGTTCGCGGTAAAATTATTATTTGTTTTGAACCGCTTGTCTATACATGAAACACCGAGATATAATAGGGATCGCGCGCGCGGTAAAAATTCAAAATTGATAATGATTCGGGCATGCGCTTAAAGTATGAACTAGTAATTCTGAATCAGTTCAGGATTGTTACCTCCAACGAAGCTATTATCGCCGCTCTCATTTTGACAGCTGAGCATGCGCAGATCACTTACATTCTAGAATTGACTTTAATAAAGATTGTGCCTGTCCTTAATTGTGGATGTTTAAGTATAGCCGACATTCGTATCAGTTCGAAGCTTTCTAATATTTAATGTTTAATATCATCGTCATCTAAATCTTCTAAAATGGTAATTTCTAATGTTTCTTCCATATTATGTAAGTACTGTTATAAATTTATAAATTTAAAATTTTTAAATTATGGTTAGAAATATGTATAAGGACAAGGACTTTAATGTCAAAATTTCAGGTTTGCAATGTCTTATTTTAGCATGGAATTTATTTTCCTTTAATTACATTGTCATTATTAGGGGCTGACGTTATAGAAATTTACAATCTCTCTCTGATATGTCGCGAAGTGGATTCTGCCAGAAATCGGTAGGCAAGTGACAAGGTGTTTCAAGCCACGATCCATGTCGACAACTTTTTCATTGGTGACTGTGTTAAAATATCAGGTGAGCTAACAAACCATCTCTCTTGGGTACCAGGCCTTCTTTGGAAATACAACAAATGCCTATCGATTGATCTCAAAGTCGACGATCAAAAATTTATCAAGATATTTGAAAACCATTGCACCGAAATTTTTCAGGATTTTGGTAACAAATTTGATAATTTAAAAGCCAAACTTTAAAAAGATGCTACTACCAAGGTATCTGAAATCACTGCTCCAACATCTAAGCATATATCTGGGCAAAGTCCAGAAACATATGCTGGTAAATTGAGTAAAGCCATTAAACCCAAAGATACGAACCAGAAACACAACCTCACTAAATGTGACCTTCTTCAAGCAGCTAATCCTGTGAATTTAGATGTCTCCATTAGTAATGTTAAACACATAAAAACAAAACGGGGAAATAATTGTCGGATTCAATAATTCTGAAGATGCTACCAAAATCAAAGAAGCCGCTGAAGAAAAACTTTCATCTAACTATGAAAGACATGTTTTAAAAAGCGTGCAAAAAAAGCTTAGAGTTGTTGGATTTACTGAAAATTACGATGATGAATCTTTACGTCATTACATGCTGAACCAAAATAACATCACATTCAGAATGCAAGAGGGATGAAGAAAAATTGAAATATATTTGAAGCTACACTGCAGTTAGAAGGATGGAATCCTATAACAGTGCACAACAGCATTTCTGATGATTGAGTTATATTACATGATACTAGCTTAATTTTTAATGAAGACTTCAAATCTGTATCTAAATTTCTGTATTAGCTCTAGTTTAGAAAATATGACACATGGCCGTTTCATTGTAAAACATTTGTTTAAAGTTGATCATATTTTATTTAGTTCTCAAGGTGAAAAAAACTTTCTTTTATAAGACTTCCTTACAGAGGTTGAACCCATAGAACTGTTCTGAATGCTCCAACAATAGTCAGCCATCACGTGTGCGTTCCAGTAGCCTTGATACCGTTCCTCCATCGTACGAAGGTCCTGGTGGAATCGCTCGCCCTCTTCTTCACTTAGATCCCCAAGATTAGCGGGAAAATAATCTAGGTGGTTGTGAAGAAAGTGCAACTTGATGATCATGTTACATCCAAGGGTTTGAAAGTGACTCATTAGTTATTCAACGTGTTGAGAATAGTTGGAACTTTTCTTATCTCCCAAAAAATTTTAAACAAGCCAAAAAATTCATTCCATGCGTTTTTCTCAATTTCTGTCATAGTGTCCGTAAATTTTGTGTTTTTTATTAATGATCTTTTCTGTGGCCCATCGAAAATACCCGCTTTTATCTTTTCTACACTCAGTTTCTGGAATTTTTTTGATAGAAATAGAAAACAATATCCAGTTTTGTTAAGACCTTTGACAAACTGTTTTATAAGCTCTAATTTTATATGCAACGGAGGCAAAATTATACGATCTCTTGACACTAAAGGTGAGTTTATCACGTTTTGTTGTCCTGAAACTAGATCTTTCCGAGTAGGCCAATCCTTTTTAACCCAATGTTGATTTTTAGCTCTACTATCCCACAAGCAAAGAAAACAAGGAGGATACTTTGTGTAACCACCTTGCTAGCCCAATAGAAAGTTGAGCATTTTTAAATCAACACATATGATCCAGTTATTTTCCACATATTTAATTTTGTCAAAAACCAGAGCAATAGTTGTATATTCTTCTTTTACTTTTGTAGAATGTGCAACAGTCAACGACCCTAATTTATTCCCATTGTGTAAGAGAACACATTTTTAGACTCCGTTTTGATGAGTCTTTGAATAAACGCCACTCACTAGAAACATAATTTTGTAATCCCATTGCAGTCATCAATCCTGTTACATCTTTACAAAATACGAAATTGTCTTCTCCAACAAAATATTTGAGGAAATTCTGTTCTCTTGTGCGGTAATAAGAAATTTTAGTTTATTTCGTTACCAATTTTCTTTCTTTTAGCCTTGAAGCAAGCATTTGCAGACGACATAAGCATCGTAGTAAACGGTAAATTTGAGACTGTTGTATCCGAAAGGATGCAGCGGGCACTAAATATCGTCGAAAGATGGTGCCTAAAAAGGGATTGTCCACAAACCCGACAAAAACCTCTGTTGTTGCATTCACAAGAAAAAGGAACCTTCAAGGAATGAAGGAGCTTTATATGTGGGGACAACATCTAAAAATGGCAAAGGAGGTTAAATATCTTGGAATCACTCTCGATGATAAGCTTAGCTTCTGCAGCCATATAGAAAAAACAACAGAAAAAGCTGTAAGAATACTATGAGCCTGTAGACGGATGATAGGGAACGCATGGAGACTTAAACCAAGTATGATGCACTGGCTTTACACTATGGTTGTAGTACCTGTCATAACTTACTCATCAGTCATATGGTGGCACACGACTAAAAGCATGACAGCTAACAGAAAATTAGACAAGGTACAAAGACTAGCCTGTCTAATAATAACAGGGGCTTTTAGAACTACGCCCACAGCAGCAATGGAGCTACTGCTAGGTCTTCCTCCACTACACCTTGTGGTGGAGAAAGAGGCTATGGCGGCGGCATACAGGCTGTTTACTAATGGATTTGGATGGGAACTTTCGAGAAAAGGACACCACACAATGATATTAGAGAAATTAAAACAAAATCCGGTACTAAGAATGCCATCGGATAGAACGCCCATTATTCACGACTTCAGGAAACCTTTTGATATTCAAATACCAGAAAGGGTCAAAAGCCGGGAAAATAGGGAAAAACAAAACGAATCAATCTGGTATACGGACGGTTCGAAAATGAAAAATAGCACAGGAGCTGGGATCTACCGTGTGAACTCAGGGAGGACAATTAGTTTGAACCTGGGGTCACTGACAACAGTCTTCCAGGCTAAAGTAACAGCAATAAATGCCTGCGCCAAAGTCATGCTAAATGACTCTCTTAAACATAAGAGGATCGTTATCATGACAGACAGTCAGGCAGCCCTTAAAGCACTAGAAAGGGTAGAAGTACAATCTAAATCAATATTTTATTGCCAACAGTCCCTCGAGGCTCTGGCAGAACATAACAAGGTCATACATGAATGGGTGTCAGGACATTAGGGAGTGTTTGGAAACGAGAAAGCAAACCTCCTAGCAAGGAAGGGAGCGGAAAAAACTCTTATTGGACCAGAACCCACATGTAGTATCTCATACCAACATGTTAAATGGGTGTTAAAGGAACAAATAAAAAGAGAACACCATAGGCTCTGGATGGAACTTCCTGGACTTAGACCCTCCAAAAGATTCATGGAGGGGCCATCCACGAGCAGACAACATCAACTGCTAAACCTTAGCAGAAGCGAACTCAAGGCCGTAATAGGACTCCTTACGGGACACTGCGGCCTTAGAAGACACCTAAATCTCTTAGGGATATCTGATGACTCCCTATGTACAATATGTGAAGAGGAGGATGAAACTCCTATTCACATACTATGCCACTGCCAGAACCTTAAATGGGAACGGGAATGGTACTTCGGGGTACAACATCCGGAACCTGAAGAAATCAGACATATTCTTGAATTCATCAAGAAAATCAATCTGATGGGATATAAACTGTGAGGGGTACAATAAGCCTAGAGCTTCAGTACAAGTGGGCTTTGAACCACGCCCTAATTCAGATAGATAGATTACAGGTTTTGATTTACCATTTCTAATTATTAAGGAACCGATAAAAAGCTGCATTAATAGGAGACCTGCCAAAAATAAATAATTATTATATGCCATTGGATAAGATCATTTGCAAATACTATGAAATTTTTCCCCTTTCTTTCCTATTTTTTTTATGCCAAATTTTCTTAATTGTATTTTTTTTTTTTTAATTAGCCCAATCTATTACCAAATACCTTTTCAGCTTTTTTTTATGAAAACGCCGATTAAAAATCTGTTGTTGTTATTATTATGGAAAAAACCTGAACCGGCACTGCTACTGCACCTACTCGCCATACTATACAATAGGTTAAAATAACCAGTACAATACTATCTGATTTTTTCGCAAAACTTATAGTGGGGTATTGTGTGGCTGTCTAAGACAATGCAGCGAATACCTGCCGTATTGCGGGCGAAGATTTCAATCTTTGATAAATGTGAAGCTCCAAGTAGGTAGACTTACATAGTGCATTGGTGGACGAAATAAAGTATACAGATTAATAGAGTGAAATAAGAATCAAAAAAGGAAAGGTTTATTTATGGTTTCCGATTATAGGTTTAGCTTAACGAGAAGAAATTTTAATTAAGCTAACCAAACACATTATTATTGGCAGTAATATGGTGTGATAGCAGTGGCATTCATGCAGACATATTAATCATTCTACATTTTTGTTTGTTTTATTGAAAATACTAAATATTTAAATTTGATGTAAAAAACTAGATATATTTCCATACTATTATGCAGATAATGATATAATTAAGAAATATAACGGGTTAGAAACTTGTCAATCATGAAAGTGTATTTTTTGGACCAAAAAATCACAAAGTGATTTCATTAGAGATCGATGTTGTCAATGTTTTTATTAATGTACAGCTTCTGAAAACTTTTTAATGGTTTCCATTGGCATGACTTTTAATATAGCACATATGACACAATATGACTATTAATATGGCATATGACTATTAATCATGGCATGAAATTATTTCATCAAAAAAGTATTTGTTAAACTGTATTTCATTTTTATGGAATGCTGACCATTGATATTAATATTTTCCTATTTTTGTATACTTACATCTTGAATCAAATTTTGGACACAATTGTAAATCAGAGAATACTTCTTTGATCTCGCTAATACTGGTTTACTGAAAGGTAGCCATGTTGAATGAGGAAGAACTCAGAATAGTACTTAGAAACGGCTAAAGCGGCTTAAAATGGCTAATAATATGCCGCAGAATATCGAGTTGGAGAGTATGATTGATTATCATGTTTCCTAATATCTGGATGCGTGACAAAAATCTACAGTTTTACATTTTAAGTATATTTCTTGATGGAAAAATACAGGTGGAGCGGTTAGCGGTACAAAATTCGGTCAGTCTTGCGCATGACGTCACTTTCGAAGCAAATTTTTATTATGCCTATGTAGTAAATGTTAAAAAGCGACTTTTTAAGTTATTTTAATATCTTCCTGATAGTGCTTAAAACTTTATAGATATATTTATCTTAAAATTTAATATTATTTCTATGCACCAAGAGGTATTTTTAGTAATTATTGATACGCATTATTCAATTAATTTCTAATTAAATTGATAGCGTACTTTTTTGCTGTATTTTGAAGATAAAAAAATTGTTTCTAATTATTTTATCAATATATTTATTATTCGTACATTAAAATCTACTATTTTAAGGAGTGTATTACTAGCAAAATGCCTGGTTGTGCAGTGTCTGGTTACAAGAACTATCCACGACGTAACACTATCTTCATGTTTTGTGGTAAAAGAATTCAGTTTCAGATGAACACTATTTTGTTAATCCTCAAGAGAAATGCATACCAACTGATGTAACTTAAATATATTACGCTAAATTGGAAATAAATTACCTAGTTTTTGTATATGAAAGAGCACAAAATATATTTTTATTTGGCATTCCTTCTGCACCAGAGTCCAATATCTGCCTGGAGTGAGTTTCTTGTAATTTTCTTGTATTATTGAACATAACTTATGTGTGATTTATCAGTAATTTTCATTGAAATATATATATTTTCAGTTTAATATTGATTATAGAACTAGGAAATAAAAGAGTAACATCTTGACAACCATTACAAAATATAAATAAAACCATGGTAGCAGTGTTGCCAACCTTTCTCATTCAATTTACCATATCGGCGATCCAAAATTATAGTATTTTTCGTCCTATTACCGTACATTATTAAAAATAACATACCTATTTTTTTTTTCACATGGTGTAAATGTGATATATTGACATTTTATGTGACTGGTTATAATGACAATTAGGCATTCCAAACTGAATGGCTACCAGTGGGTTTTGACAGGTTATGATATGGCAAAATTATGGCAACCCTGTAGGCCTGGTGATTTAACAAGGTCAATGAAATAGATAGTTACATAGATTGATCATCCATATGTTTCAAAATAAACATAAGTTTATGCCTTGAAGTAAAAATGTAAGCAATTATATTTTTTTTAATATCCAAAGGCTGAAAATTGGTTTTAAAACACATTTTTGCTGAACCGATTCAAATTAATAAATATTTGTCAGGCAATATGGCCACTCGCAAACGACCAGCTTTGAGCAGTCTATATAACTATATATGTATCATTGACCCTGTTAATGACAACATGCCAACAGGGTTGCCATATCTAAACTGTCAATCCCCACTGGTAGCTATTTGGACAGGTCGTTGGAATGGAGTTTTTTTACGCTAACCAACAAACGGAGGAAGAATATAGAACCAATATATACCTAATTAGTCAGTAAACAAGTAAATTTAAAACCAAAAATTCAGGTACTTTTGCTTATTCCTAATATAGTTTACAAAAATAAAGTAAGAAATTATCTATAACAGTCATCATTTTCAGATTCACTAGTTTCTGATGACGGATACATGATGGCTTTAGTCATCCTTGACAACATTGCTTTTGTTGGAGCAAATTTAACACGGCTTTGGTTAAAATTATTGACGCATTTTCTTTTCAACAAGGTTCCGTTTATAACCCAAGCATAATGTAGATAAGCATCGGCGTACTTTTTAATTTTGGACAATTTGGAATTAAAATAAATATTATGCTAATCGTTTAATTACTGCACATTTGAGTACGGTAATGAACGTGTTACCTTATACCGTATGTTGGCACATATTATCGGTAAGGTACGGTAATTACCATGCGGTTGGCAACGCTGCAACGCAGTCTATAGGCGGCCGTGACAATACCGATGTTGACGTCATAGAACCTGTGCACCGCTTCACCTATATTCTTACACCATGGTATATTTGACACTATCGATTTTTGTTAAATGTGTATAATTGTAGGTGTGGAGAGTGGGTTGCATTACTTAGACTTCACTAGACCCATTGTGCATTCTCCTAAATTGATGGACAGATTTTAGCTCGTCAGCAAGGCTTACATATTTGATGTAGTTTACAACATTGCAGAGTGATGCCTCTCTTACAGCGGCCAGTATTGGCCAATACTCGCCGAACACAAATTTAATAGATGGTCTCGTCGGACAATCGTAGAGCATATGCTCAGTAATCTTATTCATATCCCCTTCAGACTACTTTCGTACTTGGTATTGACCAGATTAAAAGCCTGTGATCAGGTACAGATTATGTCTAGTTATAGTAAAGTATTTATTTTCTGTAGTATTGTGAGGGTAACTTAAAAGCTCCCTGGCAACTCTAGAGCTTCTTGTTTCATCCCACCTTTCTTTAAATATCACAAGGAAATGTTTTTTAATCAAGTTTGTTACGACCGATGCATAACTCCAGTAAAAGGGCCTGATCCAAAAAGTATTTAATTGCCTGCTTTCTTGGCTAATTAATCGGCATCTGACATAAACTGATCACAGTATTGATAGTTACTTCTGCAAAAGCTTCGTGACATTCTAGTACTATCCCTGAGGAAATACGAGGTATGTCCAGGGTGAGTAGTGCTTGTCTGCTATCTGTATAGATGAGCGTATTCCTGCAAGTAATATTGATTCTGGTAATGTCTTTTGCTGCTATGAGAATCCTCATAAGCTCCGTTTAAACTAAACTACTACTATTGCTTACAGCCCATTTTATGTTTAGGTTTAAGGATCTGGAGTACATTCCACATCCTGAAACTGGTTTTATTTTAGAATGGTCGGTGTAGATATCAGTCGTACCTGCCACTTCCGGCTCTTCCATTTGTTTCATTATAACTTTATATGGGCGGATATCTAGGAAGGATTGTCCATATTCGCTTGAAGCAGTGGAAGCGCATCGAGCGCCTCCCGCCAAAATCGACGTCTCGCCTCATCAGACCTTAGATCAGGTTCTATTCCAACCGTGCAGTCATGTCATAGTCATAAGAGCAACCTCCTTAAAGATGCCAAAGGAAGTAAGATAAAAAATGACTTCTATGGCTCTGGTTGATGTGGTTTTCATGGCTTCTGTTAATATGAGACATGCTGTTCTTTGAATTTGTTCTAGTTTGCAGATAACTGTCAATTGTTCGGTTTTCAATACACAGGCAACTGCACCATGTGTAGGCATACGTTTTATAAAGATCTTGTAAGTCCATGTGACGACTCTAAAGAAGAAACCCCAGGTGCGCTCCGGCAGCATTGTTCATAAGCAATGTATGCTCCTTTGACTTTGTTTTTAGGTGTGAATTCCATGTTAACTTGCTGTCCAAGTTGAGACAAAATTAAGTTTTGTGGTTAGGAGCTCTGGAAGTTTTAGTTCCACTTTATCCTTTTTCTTGTGAAAAGAACCATTAGTAGTGTCTTCTTGGAATTGATAGAAAGTGAATGATACTTACACCTTTGTTCTATAATTTTGAGAGCTGCTTGCATTTTTAAAATTCCCTGTTTGCAGAATGACCAGGTCATCTAAATACACTATTGTGTCATTATTGAGGCGGCTGATGAGGGTGTCGAGGTGATAGTATCCTTCCCGGTGGACATCCTCTTGCAACCAATCTTCTATACTTATTGAAACGATTGTTTAATTTATTTACCCTATGTAATAATAATTTATTTAATACTTATGCACCATAATTATTTACACTTCTAATTTATTTACCAAATTAACTTTAACTAACAACATTTACATTGAAACCTAACCAATGCCAGACGTGCAGTAAAGGTAAATCGAGTACAGGGTCGGTTTCAGACGATCGCACGACACTTAAGAGATAATTCCTCCTGCAACTAAAATCAAATGGTTGTATCTGCAACTGGACCAACTTTTACAATTTCCTTTCGCATTAGGCATTGCCTTGGAAAATTTTATGTACATGTTTAAAATCAGTATATATGTACAACTTATTTATAAAATAAAAACAATTCCCAGAGGGTTTTGAGTTGGCTTTCACAGTTACCTGCTGGGCCGTTGGCGATACCCTCACCTATTTTACAAGTAGTCGTTTATAAGTTATGATTCTGCTAAATATAGCAGCCCTCGCTCCTTGCCAGAGAGGCATTATTGAGGGGTTGTTGTGTTTTTGAAGTCAGTAATTGTCCTTGTTTAAAGATTTGTCTTGAGTTAATTTGGTTTTGTCCCCTGAAAAAGCTAGGAAAAACAGGCATTAGGCGAATGGCTACAGACTAGTATTTGGACCTCGGAAGATTACTTACACCATGTTCCTAATGACCCTGCAATTCAGCTGGTTGCTCTTTATCTTTGACATCGCTAGTTTCTGTACATTGAACTACAGAACATACTAACTCAGACTAAGTAATGCTTTTAATACATCATGATAAGTGGATCGACCTGGTATACTTGTTACGTGAAATTAATTTCAAATTAATTTTTAACAACAACTTCTCCATAACTCCTCGTAACACACAACATATGACCACTGCTCTTGCCATTATCGATTTTTACACAAAGCACCGTTTGCGCACGAAATCTAGTTTCTTTGGGCATCCACGTCGTCATAAAACCGATTCGTATAGAATCAATCGCTTTTTTCTGATGTATCGAGTTCAATGTGTCGGATGTACTGATAAATGTGCCTACTATGAATAGTTTTCCTTAATTCTTTTTTTGTGTTTATTAAGTGTGAACGTTGGGATAACTGTCAGTGGCTCAAAGTATTGGCTCCAAGAAGAGGCTACTCCTCCAAGTAATGGTTCCAAGTAGTACTTCCAAGTAGTACCTCCGAGAAAGTCCTCCAAGTAGTGCCTCTAAGAAGAAGCTATTATATGAAATTTAAGATCATCTAAGAAGCTCCAAGCTCCTCCAGGAAGCTTCTAGTTGCCTCTAGCTTTAAAAAAGGGAAGTACCGTACTTACGTACTAAAGTACCACATGGTCACCATTTATCGAAGTATCTAACAGTAAATTTAAACAATCATTCATTCATTCAACACTATTCACTAATTATTTAATTTGTAGACGTATGTAATATTTAAATTTCACTTTTTTTTATTAAATGTATTAAATTTTCTCACTTTCTTTTATTTGCCAGAACCCATACAGATAACTTTAAGTACCAGAGACGGACTCAATTAAACGGGACATTTAAAATCAAATAAGTTTTCCAAGTTACTGAAAAACTTGGTGGTGCTCAACTTTTTTTTGTCGTTGTTTTATTTTAATATCTTTCATTTTATCTTAAAGTAGATCTTGGCCCGCGAACAGGTCAAGCTACTCTGATTTTATTTGTCCTTATTAAAAAAATTAACAACATAGAAATCTAGAAAGAAGGTAACATACTCTTCGTTGAAGGATAAAACTTTACTTTATAAGGGCGACTACGAGAAGTTTGCCAGACGAGACTTAGTCGAGCCTGGCACTCGCAGGAGTCCCAAAAATCACTATTCGTCCGTGTTTTATGCATTGTTTTTTATTCTAATTTTCTTATAGATGATAAAGGATTTAGAAAATTATGTCTGACATTTTCTTATTTCCAATTTTTCTTATAACTAATATGGATGTGATCTATAAGAATAGATAAGCTTAATAACAATTGAACAATTATTGCTGCTGTCATGCCAGTGTACTTATGTCAAATCTGTTTAATATTTAGTTTTTCTCTTATCAATTCAAAATAATGCTTCTATTCAAAATTGATGTTCATGTAGATTATAGACTACTATTGTTAAAAAACAAAACACATTTTAGCCAGCAGTATTAAAAGGTAAACTAAAAATAAAACAAAATGTTTGATATCAGAAAGACAGAAAATTGGCGTGCGACACGTTAGCGTGGTACGGTAATCTTTTGAAACTGCCAAAGAACTTTCTGCTTGAATTACATACAATATGTTTTCTACGATAACACCAGAATAAAATAAATAATGTTTTCTACATCCACATGGATATTAGCTTATCTACGCACAGACTA